>BLKR01001280.1:0-312336 GCA_011170035.1 Teleogryllus occipitalis
ACCACCACCACTACCACCACCACCACCACCACCACCACCACCACCACCACCACCACCACCACCACCACCACCATCATCACCTCCGTTGTTACCACCACCACGTCCATCACTTCCTACTACATTACGCTCATCATCACAAACCCCAATCATCATCACTACTACCACAAACGCCTCCATCACCGTCAACACCACCATATCTATAATTACCTCTATTATTATTATTATTATTATTATTATTATTATTATTATTATTATTATTATATCTAATATTTACGTCACGCAGCGCTGTAAGCAACGCGCACAAATGAAGCTGGGTGGATACTGGCGCTGTGTTGCTATCGCAGAGTCGCGCCGCCGCCGAGAGCCGGGCAAATTGCTGATGTGGAGAGCGGCGAAATGAAGGCTCGCGTTTGCGAAAATGCGCAGCCTTTGGGCGACAGCCTCGTCAACCAGCCAGTTCACCTTTCAGGTTCAGGCGCAAGCACTGTCAATCTGCCGTGTGTGAAGGACGGCGCAGGGCACCTACATGACGTTCGCCTTTTTTGTGCGCTGATGAGTTTCGACGCAGAATTCGCGTAGCCCCACAGCCACTTCGGGAGTTTTTCTTTTTCAACACATTGGAGCAAAATTGTATCCGTGGTAGATGGAATGCATTGAGGTTTGGAAAATCAGATTTCAACGTTTAAGTGCTTGCTGCTATTTTTGGCACAGGAAAGCATAAACCAAATACTCCAAAACTGTCAAATAATATAACGGAACTCACCTGTAGGGAGCGTCGGTTATCTGCCATGAGAATGATGTATGCTAACTAAATTCATCTTCCATTTTCATCGCCATTTGGAAGAATTTTATTGAATGCTTATGAAGGAATTCACCTGCGTGGAGAATCTGTTGTGTGACATGAGGGGGAAGTATAGAAACCGAATTGGCCTTCAATTGGCATCCCCATTTGGAAGAATTGTCTTCTGAATGTTCCGGATAGAATTGACCTGAATAGAGCGTTTGTCTGTTCTTGGCTGTCTTGGCTGGCTGTTCTTGGCCAAGAAAATTCAGACTCCGTCCGCGGAAGCCGACGCTCTCACTAGAGCGTTTGTCATATGCCAATAATGAGAAGCATGGGAACTGAATTCACCGTCAGTTATCTTCCCCATTTGGAGAATTTTCTGGAAAGCTTTAATTGAGGAGCATTAATGCTTGAAAAATGTAATATGCAATAACCCAACACTTACTTCGAGAAGTGTATTCGCTTAAGAGTGCGCGTTCGAAAGATAACTTAAACTTTCTCGGAAGCCGTCCATAAATCCTCCTCGGTAATATCAGAGTAAACTCTTCCGTGAGCAGGTTGACGAGGGGTTTCGCTGATAGAAATCGACTCCCCTCCACCGTCTTTCCTTCTGTTTGCCCCGTCAGCTGGGGCATAAATCACGCCGTGGGCGTTCCCCTCGCCGCTTCCGGCCTTCCCCCTTCCCCCATCCCACCCCCTCCCTTCCCGAACTCCTCCCTCCCACACGTTCAATAATCATTTCTCCAAAAATGACGATAGCGCGATTTCATTTCGCTTCGCCTGGGTTTGGTCGAAGGCGAATCCATCAATTTGAATATCGAACCGGGCGGTCATACCTGGGATTACATCGCGCTCCTGAGCAGGGGAAACAGAAGGCTGTCGGGCGGAGCGCCCAACTTCGGGAGTGCGGCAATCAGGTTAAGTGGCGATCTGCCGTGTTCGCGTTTTAGGGTTTTATTTCGCGTAAAGTCTTTTTTTCCGTTTGGAACGAATGCTCCACTTGCCGAGGAGATCTCTCTCATTCCGAAAGCAGACATCCGTGACCGACTGCACGAATTATGCGCTCAGAATTTGATGCAGATGTTAAATGTTTTTGTAGCCGACCTGGTTAGCCAGGTTGGTCAAAGCGGGATCGCCTTATCCTTCTCGGTTCGAAGGGTGGTGGGTTCGCATTCCGTCGTTTGCTTGTGTGTTGTGGGGCGTAATGGCTCTTTTAACCATCATATATAATTTTTCAGCCATTTCCTTCCATTTGCTTTGTATAAACCTTCCTCCAGCATCGGCTTCGTAGACCTGAGATGGTCATAGGGTATACCTCCTTCGCCTTTAAAGGAACAGAAAACTGGTGATGGGCTTGCGGTCTTACTCTGGCGACCGTGGTGGAGGGTCCATTTATACAAGTTAAAAAAGGCTACGGGGTGGACAGGTGCTCACAGCAGGAATTATGAAATAGGGAGGGCATCTGAAGTCTGGGGATCGACACGGTAGAGAAGATGGGTAATATCGAAGCCAGGATGGAAGTAGACTAAAGACTGAGAGGTAACAGGAATACCAATGGATACGTTTTCACTGTTATTCTTGTTCTTTTATCTATTTTGTGATAAGAATTTTTACTTGAATTTATCGCCAAGAATGTCAGTTTGCACAGGACAGTTGAAGAAATAATCGTATCTGAAAGGTGGTTCTTTCGCTTGAGTTACAGCCGTATATGTATCTTGAAAGACCCTTCTTTGTCGTTGTTACTGTGACACACTTTATTGACTGAAAGATAAGGTAAGGTTGTAAAGATCTTCAACAGGGAAAACCTTTTATCTAACCCAACATTAGGAAAATGTTATCTAAGACAAAGTTGGCGAGACATGTTGGGGACTCAGTAAAGTGATAATTAATCTTAAATCTGAAGATTGTGTCCATTCTGTTGTTTGCATCAGCTGCAAAGATACACAAAATAGAAAGTCAAGAATATGGAACCACATACACACGCTCCATATAGTAGTAATTCATAGGGGTACGGCTTTTATAGGAACATTCAAGCAAAAACGCTTTCATGACGAACTAGTCGAGTTTCCTTAATGATTCCAGTAGTATCAAGCACAGTTGCTTGCAATGAAGTGAAAAGCAGCGACAACAAAGTTACTTCGGCATGCGCTGGTGCAAGGGGGTGCCCGGGCGGTGGTGGCGGAGGCATTGTCCGTACGCGAGGCGCAGCACTGGAGGCCCAGAGGAAGTGGCCTCCTATCTGCGCTTCCGGGCCGTCGCGCCTCGTTCGTCGCACTCCGCCTGCAGCCATCGCCCTGCCCGCCCTAGCCCGCTCCCCACCCCGTCTCGCCCCGCTCCGTACCACACCGTACCTCCCCGCCCCCACTGCCCGCCCTACCGTCCGACCTCGCCCGGGGTCCGCCCTACCCACCCGACGCTGCCCTGCTCTGCACCGTCACGCATTACTCCCGCACTGCCTCTGCCCCACTCGTCCCCACCCCGCTCCACTCCACCCCGTCCCACTCCGTCCCGCCCCGCCCTGCCCTTTTCTGCCCCGCTCTGCTCGGCTCTGCCCTGCTCCGCTCCGTCACGCCTGCTTCACCCCCGTCCCCCCACCCACCCCGGCCTCACTCCTCCCTACTCCACCCCGCCCCACTCCACCCCGCCCCACTTTCCCACCACACATTTTTCCTACAGCACTCCTCTCCGCCCCACTCCTTGCCCCATACCACTCCGCCCCCCACCCCCACTACACCCTGCCCTACTACACCTCCTCGTTCCACTCCACCCCGCTCCTACTTCCCACCCTGCCCCACTCCACCCCGCCCCCACTTCCTCTCTGCCACATATTTCTCCCTCGCCACTCCTCCCCGCCCCACTCCCGCCCCGCCCCTCTCTCGCCCACATCCCACTACGCCCCGCCCCACTACAGCCCGCCCCACTCCACCCCGCCCTACTACACCCCGCCGTACTCATCCCGCCCCTCTCCGCTCTACTCCGTCCGGCCTCGCCGAACCTCTCTACACCCCGACCCGTCCAGCCGCTCTCCTCCCCGGCCCATCCTGCCTCTCACCGCTTCGTCCCGCCCCGCCTACCCGCGCTATCGGCCTCCGGCGCCGCTCCATCATAATTCATTTGGCGCTTCGCGTCGCGCCGCCTCGCCTCGCCTCGAGTCGAGTCGAGTGGCGTCGCGGCGCGCCGTGACCCGTCGCGTCGGGTGAGAAGTGGGCGCAGCCGCGAAATGAGCCTCCGCACCTCGCGACACCGCCCTTCATCTGTCTTCCTTTCCGCTGCTCCTCGGCAAGGCGGCGCCTGCTCTCTCACCTGCAGAGGCCATCTCTGCATCTCTTATGTCTTTTGACTGGTTTTTCCCGCTCACTTCTTTCTTTGGTCTTCCGGCTTACCTGCCTCCTTCACTCTCCTCGTCACTTCCCCTATACTCATCTTTCACTGCTTTCTGTTCTTTTTCTATTTCCTGTCATTTTTATCTCCTCTGACTCATTTTCATTGTCTCCTGCATTCCCCTTATTTCCGTTAAAAATATTTTCTGGGATATTTATTTTCTCTCCAAATCTTTTCTTCTCTTTGATGTAGATCTCCTTTCTCTTCCTCTTTTAATATATTCCTTTTATTGCTGTCGGAAAATTAAGAGTATCTGTCATAAAACATTTACCCACAAATCTTGAAATAATAAGCTCGCCATCTCGCCTTTCCATACTTCACATCGAAGCACCGTATTCTATATTTTTCTAGTTTATTTATCTTTTTCGTTTTCAGATTATGTTTTGTCAACAGTAGTCTTCCAGTGACTTGGCGATTCAGTCTCTGCCGCATCACCACATTTTCGCATTCAGTCAATCATACTTCAATTTTATTTTGTGGCTGTCGTCAATGCATTTTCACTCTTTCTTCCTTAAATCTCGACTTCGTTCTTCTCGATTCGCACCCCCCCCCATTCGTTTCATTTCTGCGCCGTTCGGTTCTTCTTCGGGGAAAGGCGTGTGGGAAGTCGAAACTTCGGTCGCGGCAGATGGTACGCGGGGCGTCCAGGTCGTATCTCTTCATTTGAGAGCAGCTCCAGGCGCCGTGCGGACGGACCTCTTTCCTCCTTTACCCTCTTTCACCCTCTCTCTCCGCTCACCAACCCTCGCTCTCTGCAATTGGATCCTCGGGCTCAGATACTCCCCTGACGGTCTTCGTTGATATATTTTTGACGCTGTCAACCCGCGGAGTGGATGGGAACACGAGACAAGACAAATTCTAAGAGTAGGGGACGAGCTTACTGACACATTAATTAAGTTTACCATATTGGGAAGTCCCGACGTAAAAGAAGTGATAAAAAGTCTACATTTAATCTCTAGTCAACGTTCTGTTTAAATATGAGCATTAAAAAATTTCAAGCAAACATGTTCAATTTTTTAATAGTATATTTACTCCAATTAAACCATGAAAGTAAAATAATTAAATTACAATTTTATCTGCTATTGAGCTTCCGCAGATGAGTAAAGCGAAGTTCAACGTGTCATACTTGTTCAGTTTGTAACAAATAATAAAGTGACTACTTTCAATAACGAAAATGAGTCGTCACTGAAGTTCCATTAGTCAGGTTAGAATTCGGAAACAAACTGTTTGCTTACAAAATCCGTGCGAATTTATCTTGTGTGATTTCTTCTCTCCAGAATATTACTGATACTAAGTGATTCGTAAATAAACTTGCAGAAATGACCAACACACACAAGCCGGAAACAATACGCTCATGAGACAATCCACATGTTTTCATTTCTAAAATAAAACAAAAATTTTTTTTATTGTATTAAATAATGTGTGTAAGTGACTTTATTACTGTGGGTTTTCAGTTAACAGCATGCTCATGTCTTAATTTTCTTGTTTCAGGTAAGCTGTGGAGACTTTATTCTGCTGTGCTGCTCTTAGCGCAACATTTATGGGGAGTGATTTAGGGGCTCGTGCTTCATTTTGAAGAGAGAATGTAAGTACACATATATGCGTTATCTTTTCCATTATGTCCTCCTAAAATCCTGTCACATTCTACTGCACTACCACTTTTCTGATTGCATCGTTTAACACAAGTTTTCATTATCGTTGCAAGTGTAGCGTGGTTTGCTAGAAGTACGAGTTTCGTAATTGAGTTTGCATGGAGTTCATCGCCGGGCGGCGCGAGCCTTTTTTCATCAGAAAGGGAATCCGTGTTGGTGGCGCGGGCCTGGATGGGTTGCGCGCTCCCCCGTGTTGTGGCACTCGCCCCAGCCCCACACCGCACTGCGTCGCCCTTCCCGCCCCACGACGCCGCCCCTTTCCACCCCACAACACCGCCCCTTTCCACCCCTCAACGCCGCCCATGCCCACCCCCAACGCCGCACCTTCCCACCCCCAACGCCGCCTATTCCCACCCCGCAACGCCGCCCCTTCCCACCCCGCAACGCCGCCCATACCCACCCCCCAACGCCGCCCATACCCACCCCCCAACGCCGCCTATTCCCACCCCACAACGCCGCCCCTTCCCACCCCCAACGCCGCCTATTCCCACCCCACAACGCCGCCCCTTCCCATCCCATAGAGCTGCCTCTTCTCACCCCACAGAGCCGCCCCTTCTCACCCCACAACGCCGCCTCCTCCCACTCCACAACGCTGCACCTCCCCACCCCACAACGCCGTCCCTTCCCACCCCACAACGTCGTCCCTTCCCATCCTACAACGCCGCCCCTTCTCACCCCACAATGCCGCCTCTTCCCATCCTACAACACCGCCCTTTCTCACTCCACAACCCCGCCCTATCCCACCCCACCCCGCCCCGCGGGCAACGGTGGGCGAGCGTCGCTCGTGAGCGGTCTGACGTCCCGCGGCGCCGCCCGCCGCCTGTCCGCTGCCGCGCCCTTGTACGCCCCCGGCGGCGACTGCGACGCAACGCGGACTACGCTTTGGACGCTTCAAGCTGCCTGCTTTGCCTCTTCCTCTTGCAACCTCCTCCCTCCCTCTTTGACCTCACTCTCTCCTCTTCTTTCTCCTTTCTTCCTTCCATCAACCACTCTATTCTTCTGCCTCTCCTTCCCCTTCCTCTCCTCTCCCTCCCACCCTCTCAATAACTCTATCTCTTCTCCCCCTCAATCACTCCCTCTTCCAACTCATTCATTGCCCCTCACTCTCCTCGTCAACCTTTCTCCCTCTTCCCCTCAACCTCCCTTCCTCTGCTCCTCAAGCTCCCTCCCCTCCTCCTCAATCTCCCTGTCCCCCTATTTCTGTCTCTCTCCCCTTTATAACCCTCCCTCTCGATATTCCTCTCCCTTCATCAGTATCTACCCAGTACATATTTACAACCTCTCAATGTACATCTCTCCTCTCAGTAAACTTTTCTCTTCTTTTTTCGTATAACCACTTTCCACTCTCCCCTACTTACCTATTCCCACGGGTCCTGTATTCCAAAAAGAACATTCCTGAAAACATTTAGCATATTGTACTAGTCATTTTTCTTCCATTCTCTTTGACAGTTTTCCCCGTACATCTCCTATTCACTCCGCTTTAGACTAACCCTCTCGAGGGCTCTCTCTTCGTATTTTTTCTGCTTCAATGCGCATACATATTATGCTTTTATTTACATTGCATTTGCGATGTCACAAAGTATAACAATATTTTTTTAATTTTTCTTCTTAACCAAACCCTCATTTAAATTCCCAATTACATATATCCGATGTTTATAATGTAGAGACATATGCCTACATGAAAGTAGCATTTGAAGTCATCTCAATAATCTACTTGTGGTTATCGTTCACTAGTTCCGTTGCATCGTCGCTCGCACAGCGCCCTCGGCGTTCTTCGCGTCCGCGTCCCGTGTCGGCCATGGCATGTGTCTTCCGCTAAGCTGCGCGCGTGTCCTCTGCACCGCAATTTGCCCGCAATCTGCCCTGGCCGGCCTCGCCTTGCCCCGCCCCCGTGGCCCTGCGGCTGCGGAAACAAATTTCGGCAGCGCGCCCACCGCCGCCACCGCTCCGCTGGACGTCGCCGTCGCCGCCGCCGGCCTCTGCGCTCGGCCGTTTAATTATTGCAGAATCGCGGGGTGAAGGACGTGGGGCGGGGGGCGGCGAGCGCCATGACGGATCGCCCGCGGGGAGGGCTCAGGGGCACTTCATTAGCGCGTCACGGCCGCTTAATCACGGGAGCGCGCGCCCAACACGGCATCTGTGCGCCGCCCCCCCCCTCCCCGCTCGTCATGGGGGGGGCGGGTCTTATGAAAATGACTGATTTTAGGTAATTCCTCCTTTTTTGCTTGGTGTTCATAATTGCTCATTATAACACTTATTGAAATAACATATTTTTCATTTTTTGTAAGAGAATAAAAGTGTTTGTATACGAAAAACATTGATGTGGATCGCTACGAAGCAAAAAGACAAAACAAAACTGCGGGCTGCCCAACGACAAAACAAGTGTTAATTTTCAATGTTACTAATCTAACTTCATTTTTTTAGAAGTTCCTTAGACTTTTGTAACAGATTTAAGCAATGTATCAAAACAGTGCCGGTTTTCGGTTACATCCGTTACGTTATTCCCAGCCCTAGTTCGTCATTCGTTGTCACCGGCTGTGTTGATGCCCAAAGCTTAATCGCACCTACCGCTACCCTCCGGGGGTTGTAGGGAAGTCGTTAAATGGCAAGACGGCGATCTGGACGTGGCACCTAATCCTAACATCCGCACATCCCATTCCTCAGTTCCTCGTCGTCTACTTAATTGGCTTTTGCCTCTATTTTTCTCCTACCAGTATTTTGTGATCATCCTGCCCTCGTTGCAAGTCGTTCTACTTTCTCTTTTTACCTCCGTGCCCTGGCTGCTGCGAACGCACGCATTCCTGTTTAGGCGCCTAAACACTGGTTAGGCGCCTTCCAATCTCCCGCGTGCTTTTTACCTCTCTGCCCTGGTTGCCGCATCCCCTATTTAGGCGCCTCCTCCCCGTTCGAATCCCCCGCGTGCTTTTCACCTCTGTGCCCTGGCTGCTGCGAACGTCCGCATCCCCTGTTTTGGCGCTTCCTCCCCGTTCGAATCCCCCGCGTGCTTTTTACCTCTGTGCCCTGGTTGCCGCATCCCGTGTTTAGGCGCCTCCTCCCCGTTCGAATCCCCCGCGTGCTTTTTACCGCTCTGCCCTGGTTGCCGCATCCCCTGTTTATGCGCCTCCTCCCCGTTCGAATCCCCCGCGTGCTTTTTACCTCTGTGCCCTGGTTGCCGCATCCCGTTCGAATCCCCCGCGTGCCGTGCGTTCGTTCTGGCGCCGCCGCCGCCGCAGCCGTCGCGTCGCGCGCAGGGCCGTTCGCCTGATGGATGGCGCGCTGGGCCGCCATCCGTCGCGTTGCCCCGACGCGGCGCCCGCCATCAATTACCTCCTCAAGCGGCGCTCATTACCCGCCAGCCCATGCGCCCCCTCGCAGCAGCCAACGCTGCCATCGGCAAACACGGCACGGTTGCGTTCTAGAAATAGCTATCCATTTACCTGCCGACTGCCTCGCCTGTTCAAAAATTCTGAGAGTTGCTGTTGCAAACGAGTTGAAATCACGTAAATCCTCATTTTGGACATGTATGTAATTATAACCTTTAAAATTGCACTTTTATTTTTCTTAAAATTCAAATAAAAAGGGTAGTTGACAGTTCAGGTACGTCAAATGCAATTCTAGAAAGGGGTAAAATTTTTTAAGTGAATAGAAAAAAGGAAGTCGAAGAGGCCGAGTTCAACTGGAATTATTAACTACTGGTCGTGATATTTAAATTGCACATATACATTCCATATTTGGAAAAGGTTATCACGTACCATTAAATTACATAAGGTAATGAAATATTGTATGATCTGTGGACCATATTTCTCGAATTGATTTGACGACATGTACCATTCGAAAATGCCAAGGATACCTGGTAAGAAATGGTCTAATGAAGAAACACAGTCTGATCACCTGATCATTGATCGCTGATCTGGTCACAGATGAAGAATCACGCTTATCTGGGGTGACCACTTTCGACCCGACCGCAGTTTCTCGTCGTGTCTCCAATCACTGCCAAGCGAATGCTGGAGCAGTGCCCTAACAAACGGGCCACGAACCGCGCCCTAATTTAACACTCCCGGAAACAGTCTGTCAAACCCATGGTCCCGCTCGTGCGCCCGCTCTTTTCCCCGCCGGTGGGGCCGTGCCGAGCTCGTGCGCGTCCCCGGACGCTGCCACCGCTAGTTATCTCCCAAACGCGCCGTTCGCGCCATTTATTTGCATATTTATGAACGATAACGCAGCCGCCCGCGCCAGCGAATCGTTGCGGGCAGGCGCTGGCCACCCCTGCGCCGCGGCATTAGGGATAATGGAGTGGCCGCACCCGGAAGCGGCGAGCGCGCGGCGACTGCACTTGCCGGTGCGATTCACAGGAGGAAATGCGCCACGAGTACTCACGACGTCGCCTGTGATTATGCAACCTTGGATGAAACGGATTCATGGCAGGTATTAGAGAGTTTTTCCAAATCCAATGTCGTAGTGCGTAAATATTATCGTCAATAGGAATTAACATATCTTCAGAAAACTGAGTTTTTGTGTGTCGTACAGTCGAAAACGTACGTTAAAACTAGGAACTAGAACTGAATTAGAACAGAATATCTCTTAGCAGGATCTAAAGGCTTTTATTGAACATTTGTGTATCTCTTAGTCCATTTTTGCTTTTATAAGCATTACAAGATAGTAAAACGTGTAATAGACCCCTATATGAAATCAAAGGAGCCTTAATACATACACAACCTCCAAATCCTTGACAATTGCGTTAGTTTATTTCTGACATATTTGAATTAACTTAAAAAAATAGCCATTAAGTTCCTGCCTTATTATATTAGTAATATGGATATTGTATTTTTCATTACTACCATGCTTATTGCGTTTTAGTGTTGAATTCTTGTCTAGAGATGGCGACGAAAACTACGTAAAATGTAAGTTACGAAAACATTTGTCGTAGACGGCAGAACAGGGAAATGTCGTCAATCGAAATCCCGTCATTTTATGCCGGCGCATGCGCAGTTCAGTTCTCCACAGAATTGTCGTGTTACGTCTTTCCAAACAACGACTTGCAAAAGCACTTTATTTTTAGAGGTTTTCCCGTTTCACTATTGCGCTTTCATTCGTTTTCATATCTTCATAACCACCAGTCTCTCAAATCATTCATCCATTCGTTCCAGAAATGGACATGCGGCTTAGGTATTGAATTCATAATGCATAATATACACGAATAAGCAATTACTTTGATTTGAGTGTGAACTAATTGAAGATTGTTTCTTGTCAATACACTTTTTGTTCATGTAAATTTTTACGAATTTTCTGATATTGGACTATGTTGGTTGTCATTGTTTAACCAAAACTTGTAAGAATGATTATACTATAATCGTGATGATGTACTGTAATATTTCTCTCATTGTAAAAGTAGTGATGCATTTGAAATATGACAATCTTTATTCGTGTCTTACGAATAGATCTTCTGTCTCTAGTACGGCAGAATATGTTCATATTTGTACGAATCAAAATTAAATTTTAAGAGTCGCGGGTTAGAATCCCGTTTCGGACATGAATGTTTGTGTGTGCTCGTGTTGTCCTTACGTGTCGTGTTCCCCCTACAATTACCCCAATCTAAACAATCATAGTAGTCGTTACTTGACCTAGTAGTTAAAACGCGGCCTTAAAAATAAAAAATAAATCATTTAAAAAATCAAATTTTAACTTTAGTTACACACTCCTCGTTACTCAATATGCATGTTTAGCGTGCTTTATAATGTCGTTTTTCTAGTGCACCGATTAAGGCATGTTTGCTCACTAAATGTTTATGAGAATTTGTTGACACACTACATCACTGCAGTTGTGATATAATACATGTCATAATTTAAATTTCGGTGTGCTGCCAAACGTGTGTTTGCGAGTTTAAAGTTTCAATAAATGAAATTCAAGCCTCTGTCCGACGCAAATGACAGTGTTCCACGAAGCAAAATGGAGATTCGTTTACTTTCCCTTGATTGCATAACGCAAAGCGACGTGATTTCGTAATTTAGGAAATATTAGAATAATTTTGAAATTTACAGTTTTATCGAGCCTTTCAGACGCCATCCGTTATCTGATAGCGCAAACCGGTCGCGTAATCACTTTACGGGTAATCAAATCAACTCTCTCCTTTTGCTCGAAAGATTTTGTCTAAATTTCGGTTCCGGTCCGAATGAATCCGTAATGATTCGTTCCCGCGCGGGAGCGTCTTCGAAGACCTCTCGGGAGGAGACGCGGCGGAAATCTCGCGCGCGAATCTCCCGCAGCACCCTGGAGCCGCTCGACATCTTTATTCGCAATGGACATCGTTAACGCCCAATTAGGAAGATTGAGCGCGAGGAGGTAATGATTGGATTCAATTAGCGCGAGAGCGGTGAAAAGTCTCATCAGCTTGATGGGGCCGGGGAGGGGGAAGGAAAGGGAAGTGCGGGTGGGTGTGAGGTCTTCAACACGCTCGCCCGCTAGTGAGAGGACCCGTTCGTTACAGATCGTTTCCTTTCCACTTAGGTCAAATGAATTAGGTTTTCTGGAATTGGTGATTGAAAATGGATAGGACATACCTATAGAAGGCATGATTTTACCACATACAATTGTGCTCATATAAATATATACAATTTTTAGTGGGTTTGCTGTTGGCAAGATAACGACTGCACTGTATTATTAATAACTCTACACCAATTTTTAAAATATTTATGAGCTCGATAGTACGACTTGGTAGAACTTTTCCAGAATAGTATAAAAATCTCTTCATTAACGGTATCGTAAACTTAGATTGTGCCATATCCATCATATGTTAATATTGTTTACTGACAGTTACTGTAGTACATATATTTCAAAACAAATGCAATTCAAATCCCATGAATTCTTTCGTCATGCAAGGTTTATTATTTTAATTTTTTCTCACATCAGTATTGTGTCCTCAAGCATTTAATTAATTGGAGGATATGTTCTACGATTGTTTGTAGACTTAAATAGATCTTTCCCTTGAAATATTTCATCATAAGTACCACAAGCGGAAACTGTTCATCATGATTAATACTCAAATGTAATCCTTAAAAATGTCGTTATTTCTAAATATGTATTTGCTACTGGCCATCAGTAGCAAAAATGCCGCAGAAGAAAATTACAGAAAATGGTTTCCAAAAAATCAGCACACACGTTGCTCAAGAATAACAAATAAAATACTTTCGAAAAACACTGCAATGATTTAATTTTGTACCAAAAACACATCTTCACACTGCAATAACGTATTGAGATAATTGAAATAAATTCAAGAGAAATTTGATATAAATTTAGCAGAATAATAACTTAGTATAAGACATCGAAACCCAGAAATGATAAGTTGCATAAAGAATTTACTAAGGGGATCTATTGTAGCCAAATTGGACGCGACGAAAATAAAACTCCGATATTTCAATACAAATTCCAGATCGTAGGAATGTTCGATGCTGTAAAAGATAATAAACATTGAACATTTGAATAGAAAGTAAACACATTCATGACTTGGTGCGTGGTTGAATTTAAAATTTAAATTTTTCCACTGTCTCCAGACAGGTTAAGGCCAATGATAAAATTAGTTATAGAATGGTAAAAGACAAGTGGAAAAATAATTTCACTAACTATTAAAAAATACTTTTTGACAACATGCCTTCATCTGAGCTACTACGTACAGAATTGCGCTTTGGTCGTTATATCTCTTCTTGAACATCGTAAAAAATGTCTCACATTCATTGTAATTCTTTTGTGCCAACAACCTCATGGGATGTCGGGGCTCTGTGTGGGCCTTTCCATATGGGGTCCGATCTCCATCTCTCTTTGTCGAAACCGCAGGGCGCGGAGGTGCTGCGCGGCGCGGGGCGGGGAGGGGAGGCGTGGAGGCCCTCTCGAGCGCCGCCTGTTTATTTTAGCTCATCTGGAGCGCGCCCCAAAATATAAATATTGAGATAGGGCGGGTGGGCGGGCGGACGCGGCGCAGGCCTCGCGCCGATTGCGGGGGCGGCACGCGATAGGCCGCAGCCGCCGCCCTCGTCCGGCCTCGCCGTCGTCCGTGCCTGCGCCCCCGCCCGGACTCGCGCCCAAGCTCTCGCCCCATGCCCTCGCCCCTAGCCCTCGCCCCTGCCCCTCGATCCTAGCCCTCGTTTCTAACCCACGACCCTGGCCGTCCCCAGTAGCTCTCACCCCTTCCTCTCGATCCAGCCCTCGCTCCTGATCCTCGACCCTAGCCCTTGCCCCTGGTTCCCGACCCTAGCCCTCTCCCCTGGCCCTCGACCCTAGCCCTCATCCCCAGCGCTCCTACCTAACCTTCGCCACTACCTCTCATCCCTGTCCCTCGACCCTAGCCTCCGCCCCAGCCCCTCGACCCTAGCCCTCGACTCTGGCTTTCGTCCCTAATCCTCGTTCCTAGCACTCGACCCTAGCCCTAGCACTTGCCCTCTCCCAAACCTCCTTCGAAGCCCTCGTTTTTCCTTGTGCCCCTTTCCGTGCGATCACGCGGTGCAATCATCACGTTGCTTCTCCTTTCCCTCCCCTAAATATCTTTTTTTTAAATTGAGCAATCTACGATGATCATGAAGTATTGTGGTAAACCCCTAGTTTGACTCACTCCATTATTCTTAGTATTCTCGATCTGAAATAGTGCTATTTTGAATGTTGAAATGTGTATGTAAATGTGAATTTTGATGTATTCTTACTGTATTGTGGGAAAAGCAGAAAAATTCACACGAATGTTCAATTAAAAAGAATAACGTGACAAGTTGAACGTCTCTTGATATAAAAAATACTGGAAATATACATACTGGAACTACTGGTGTAGTTCCGCAATACGCGTACATCTCGTACTCGTCGCGCGAACTCCGAAGTTATTACGATGCACAAGTGTTTGTAAAATGAGTTCCGAAGAAAAAGATGAAATCTTTAAGATGCGACCACGAACACGATGACTTGCGGTATTTCCGTAAACATCGAAGCAAAACATAGTACCCAAACTAAGATTCTGCTTTAATTACTTTTGGTTTAGATCGTGAGGGCGGAATTCAACCAAGTTCCCATCGTCCAAACGAAAGCACTCACCAAACGAAGCTGAATCGGGAAGAGAAGCACACACACAAATTCAGCTGTCAGAGCTTTCAAGCTACATTGCAATTGTAACGAATTGTTCATTTAATACCTAATTATAATAATGATAGCGATAAATATGAAACAAACCGGATTTTTGTCAAGAATAAGTTTTGTACATTCGCGTCGCTTCACCATGATGTCAATATAGAGAACATTATTTCCGCCCGCTTCTTCTCGTTTTGTGCCGTTCCAGAGCGCCCCTTCCAACCGGTTGATTCCGCTCTACCAACATGACCCTGTCCCCTCTTCCCTCGCGCGTTGCCGGCGCAGCTCAGCGCTGTATGCTCAGCCACGCCCCCTTTATCATTCCCTTCCCCCCTCCACGCGTTCAGCCCTCGCTCCACGGGCGTTTGTTTAGGTTTCGGTGCGGCCGCTCATAAGTGTTCTTTAACTCGCCCCGCCCACCGTGGCCACCCACCCCCGCCCACACCACCGTACCCTGTTCACCCCGTGCACCCCCACCCCGCGCCGCCCTCTCCGCCCGCCCCACCGCCGCGCCCCGCCCATTCCCGCTCTGCATCTCCCCTCTCCGCCCCACCCAGCGTCGCGCGTCCCCTCTCCGTTTCTCCCCGCCCGTTTCTCTCCCCTCCGCACAGCACCGATCCGCTCCACTACTCCCCCGCCATCACTGCCACTTCGACCTCCATGTCCCCCTCCCGTGCCGCCCATACAAACATCCGCTCCCCATCACCAACCACATCGCCACCGTCACCCACCCATCCAGCCGCCCGGCTACCTCCACGTGGTGGCCCGTAACGAGCCCCGAGAGCTATTTCGCATCTGGGCCCTTCACCGGGGAGCAGCCGCCAGATAAACTGGAGAGGCTTTGGGCCGCCGCCGAGGGGTGGGGTGGGGGTGGGTTGGGGGGTGCGGGTGAGTGCGGTTTCGTGCCGGTCGGTCGTTGTTATCTCCGCGCTCCCGCTCCGGTGTGACCTCTGGCTCCGAGAGGGCGGGCGAAGGACCGGATGTGCCCGCTTCCTCACGGAGATCCTACGGAAAAAGAACTGCTCGGGCTCTCCTCGGTCGTATTGCCCTAGAGGTGCATCGATTTTTAAATTTCTTTACTTTCTTGCCTTCAAGGTCTTGTGTGCATCTCAGGGGTTTGACTTTGCGCTTTTTACTACATGGGTTATCCCGAAGACTGCTTTCGTGTAATTAGGATATAAAATTAGAAAATAGCACTAAAAATGTAATTGTCATAGGGGAAGGGGGTTGGGTGCCCAACAGGCGAGAGAAAAGTGCCAACCTGTCATTAAATTATTAATTATTATCAATTATAAACGAAAAAAGTAGATTAAGTAATCACTTTTACTCAAGAAAATATTTTCTGACATTGAAAGTTGCATTTGAGGTATATAATCGGTCTTTTGCCGGAAAATGTATATTTTTATTACATTTTACAATCCTGTCATCATGCACTTCATTTCCTTTATTCCACTTCATTTCTCCTCGAAAGTTTAGTCCATCTTTGCCTCTCTTCAATCTTCAATTACGGCTACTCTAATTTACATGTTCGTTCCGCGAAGTCTCGTTCTCCGCACCTCGTTTGTTCGTGGCGAATTTCTCCGTGCGGCCCTTTCGTTCGGTGGGGCGGGCGGATGGGGCCGGGCGGAGGCGGGCAGTGTGTGCGTGGGTTGGGGTTGGGGTAGGAGTCGTGGTGGAGAGGCGCCTCTCGGCCGATGAGTGCTGGGCACTGTGACCCAACGTCACTCGTAGTACGCCCTATGAATAGCCAAATCCTTTTTGCACGGTCTCCTCCCAGCGCCACACCCCGCCATATTCAGAATCAGAGCGTAGGATTTCTTTTTCGCTGTTAGACGCGTTGAATGAGGAAAACAAACGTCACAGTATGTTTTTTCACCTCGTTCTTAGACAATCATTTTAGGGCTTAAGTTGAGTTTTGAAATGCTCTTTTCACACAGCCAGTAATAGTTTCCAGAGATGATTTTCCAAACATTTAAATTTTACGTACTTTAAATGATATGCTAATGGATTGTTCTCAAATACTCTTACTTTTTAACTATTACACACTCATACCACATATGCCTGATATCCTGTTGATAATGTTAGCAGAAAAGGACGTCGATAGATGCCTTCGATTAAAGGCAGAAAGCGTGTATCAATTCACAAGAAATATTCTGTAGTATGGCGGTCCGTGGTTGTACTTTGTTGTTATGCGGACTCGATGAGTTCCATTGAATTCCGACCACACCGCAGAGCGACTATCCCGCTCGATAGCGAAGTAAAATATCTCTGGCAGAACGGCATACATCGTATTGATTTTCAGCGAATTTTCGCTTGCCGCCACTGCTGTTCGAATGAACTCAGCGGCAACCTCGTGTGTTTTTCAGTGGCGGCAATCAACGCTCGCGTCCTCTTCACCCCACAGCCATGCCCTCTGCCCTCCACTGCTCTGCGAGCCCTTGCGTCAGCATGAAGTAGCTCGCCTTTCCTCCGGGGCTTGGCCCGCTGACCCGCCCCGCTACCCTACCCGCTACCCGACCCGCCACCCGACCCGCTACCCGACCCGCCACCCGGTTCGCCACCCGCTCCGCTACCCGCCCCGCTACCCGCCCCGCTACCCGCCCCGCTACCCGCCCCGCTACCCGCCCCGCTACCCGCTTCGCCACCCGCCCCGCCACCCGCTTCGCCACCCGCCTCGCAACCCGCCCCGCCACCCGCCCCGCGACTCGCCCCGCTATTCGCCCCGCTACCCCCCTCGCTACCCGAACCCGCCTCCCGCCCCGCTACCCGCCCCGCTGCCACCCCGCTGCGCGTCCCACGGCACGGCCCTCTACCAGCCACGCTACCACCACGCTTCTAGCCCCTCTTCTCTGTCCCGCTTCACCGCTCCACTTCACTACCTTGCTTCCCCGCCCCGCTCACCGCCTCACTTCCCCGCCCTGCTTCCCCGTCCCACCCCGCATCCCCGCCCCGCTTCCCCTCCCCGCTTCCCCGCCTCGCTTCCCCGCCCCGCTTCCCCGCCCTGCACCCGTTTTTTTGCTCCGCTTCCTTGCCTCGCTTACCTGCCCCACCTCCTCGAACGCGCTTCCCCACCCCGCTTCTTGGCCTCGCTTCCCCGACCCACTTCTTCGCTCCGCTTCCCCGCTCCACATCATTCCGCCTCCTCTCCTTTTCCCGCCTCTTTGCCATTCCTTTTTCCTTCCCTCACTTCTTCTCTCAGCCTCTGTGCCCCGTGCCGCTCAACCGTACCTCCACGCTCTGCCTACTTGCTTTACCCGTTCCTCGCTCTCACCTTCCTCCTCGCCCTTCTTCCCCCGCCTCGTCACCCACTTCTATTTGCTACACCTCCTCTCCCCAACTCGCACCTCGCCCCAGCCCGCTTTCCGCCCCGCCGCTACGCTTGCTGCCGGGCGCTGCGTTGTGAACGGGATGGGCGCCCCTCGTCGCCCGCAGAAATGGGCAGTGCGCCGCCCAGTGGGTTTTAATGAGCAAAAAGAGCATCGTCGATGAATCGAAGGTTTTTTTTTGCTTGTTGCTGACTGGTATTTCCGTTCGTCAGTGGCGTCTACCTTTTTTTTTAATCACAGTACACTTGGATTACCTCTATGTGAATCACAGCGCGCATGTTGATGCACTATTGAACTTACAGCAGTCGACTGCTGAAAAGTTGATTTAGAACAGTGATAGAGATGTAGAATAAATGTCTTTCTAGTGCAGTGGTGCCTATATTGTTTAAGTTCATTTTAACTGAATTTCTGTACTTTATTTCTGGCATAAACCTTTACGACTTGACTGGTCAGATAAACGTATTTTAAAATGAAATTGAAGTTTCAAAAAAGGTATTGATTAAAAATATTTCATACGTAATTTCCTACTCTACAATATTCCTACTACATACAAAATGTCTCTTAATTATGAATTTGCACAGGACCTGTTAAACGTTTTGTTATAAATTTCGGTTTTCTTCTGTGTGTATCAATTTGGATATCGATGGCTAAACGCGTACCTCAGAATTTGTTCTTTTAGAGAAAATACTTTCACCGGAAAAAGAAGAGCTAACAAATTCTAACGACACGTATCACAAAATTTAACAAGAAATTTCTGTTAAAATGTGGTCACATTTTTATTATCTTTAAATGTATGTCGCAATGTTTTTTCTCTCTCGTTTTAAAAGAAGCAATTTTTTTAGATATGTATAAAATTTAGCCACCGTATATTACGTTTTTTAACATGAAACTGGCCACTGAATGCAACACCTGAGTCACACATTTAAACCACACCCCAATCGTCATAGGAACTGCGTTTATATATTGCACGCCTTCTTGGGTGGTGGTTCCAACCAGGTGTTCCTACCAGCGGCGGGGGAGCAGTGTCGGCGGCGCGTGTGGTTGGAAGGTGGCGGTGCCGCGCCGGGGCAGGGGCGGGGGCGGGGGCGGGGGCGTGGCGCCGAGGAAGAGAAAAAGGGCGACCAGGGCCCCCCGGGGCGATGGCTGCGGGGCGCCGATAGAGGGCGCGCCGTATGTCACGGCGCCAGCCAGACGCCGGCGCCTGTCTGCTCCCTCTCTGCCAACACAGGCGCCGCGCCGCGCCGCAGCGCCCCTGGCGGCCGCAACCCGAGGCCACCCACGCGCCGTCATCGAGCGCCTCCACCCCGAGACAACTTTTTTATGAACTTCTCTCGATTTCTTTTTAACGGTGACCACATTGTCATCGCTCTACATTCGAAGGGGTATTTTCATTTTGAATATATATTTTTAATTGAAAGTTAACAATAAAAATAAATATTGTTGTATGTATTTGGCGATTTGGGTCGGTAGTCCGATTTCGCCGGCCAGCTACTGGTGTCCCACTGGCCTGGGCCTAGTTGAATTCCCATGCTTGGGGGTTAGAGCGACATGAGGCGAACATGACGTATTCTCTTCACCGTAACTGGCAAGACCCGCCTGCTTGAGCTTCGTCACACAGCTACAGAAACTGGGACGAATTTAAAGGAAAGTTACAACTACATTTTTGCCTTGACCGGAAATTCAACCCGGGGCCACAGCATGGGAAGCTAGTACGCTGCCCATGAGCCCTTCCAGAGGATAAATAAATATTATTAAAAAAATAATATTCTTAGGGGGGACCGACTTGAAATTCCTAACCATGTCTCCCTGTCCCTAGCAGCATGTGTATGAGATTCCCCGTAATGAATCATTCCGCATTTGAAGATATAATTCTGAACTAGTGTACACGTGCGAAAACCCTCAGATATGGAAACTCGACCCCTCTGTTCCACCCACATCCGCAGGAAAGAAAAAAATATTCGCGGAATGAATTTTAATCGAGTTGGAGACACTGAATCTCCTTCAATTCGTGATAAGGCACATAGGACCATCACAAATTGGGAGCACAGAAAAGCCAATCCCCCAAGAATGTGGTAGCAGGTCTCAAACTGCATTTTGTAGATTATGTCATGATGTAACTTGAGAAATTCAGCATAAAAACTATTTTAATCTCCTTGGTTGCTCCGTTTTTAAATTATGATCGATAGATGTAAAAAAGCAGACAATTAATGGACTATTAATGGGCATTTGCACCTGACTAATTTAGAGGCGTTTTTTCAACAAAAATCTACTCCACTAAAACAAGTTAAATTAATACTTCATCGTATGAACATGTGCAATATTAAATGTAAATTTCAGCGTAATTTCATTTTTTATTAGAGAAATATATTTGCCTTTGTTATATCATTTTGCCTCACACAGTTTAAGGAGTCGTACATATTTAAGAAAGCGCAGTTCCTCTGAGCGCTTCTTTCTTATTATCATTTTATGTTGTACACTGTTGAGTAGTGTAACTGTGGATATGCACGGTAGAGCTACATGTAGCACATCTGGTTCCTGAGTACTTTTGTATTTTAACCTTAGCTCTCAGTATTTCAGATTATCCTCTTACTTACTTCAAACATACCTCCTACTTTGACGTATTTTAGACTGTATATCAGCCTTGTGAGCATCCTTCCCCTATTTGCTTTCATTTTTTGCTTTTTCATTTTTTGTCTCTGTCTCCTTCAATCATGTTTCCCAGATTACTAACCCCCCTCAAACCACTACTATCATCACCACCACCACCTCCGCTTCGACCTCGTTCTGCCTCCCCCTCCGTGTCCGTCCCTGCCTCCCCAATTTCCTGCCGGCCCGCCATCGCGCCCCCGGCGCGCGCTCCAGAGCGGATATGGCCTCCGCCTCTATGGGAGACGTCGCGCTCCGCCGCCGCCATTGTCCTCCGACAGAGAGCGCCCCCGGCGGCCGTTTGCCGCGCTCAATGGCCAAGATGGCGGCCCGCCCCGCCCCTACCCGTCCCCGCCCAACTGCCTCCTGCCGTCGCCTCCCGTCTGCTAAAACTGTTGCCAAAGGCGATGCCTACTTGTGTTACTATTTAGATATCCATAAAGTAGGTCAGTGCAGTCTACAATATAACGTTTTGACACGCCCACTACCTGATACTACTCATTTCCCGCTATGCTCACTGTCGCAAGTTTTGCGGGTGGCATTATTCTCTTACAAGAGTTAGGACTCAGTTTATGTCGTCGCCCAACAGCGATTAAAACCCACCGTTTCCACTGTGTCCATTAAAATGCTACTACAACCTACCCCTTTCTGCCTCATTCCTCAAGTCGCCATTCGCCCACCATCTCCGCTCCAGTCTCCGTTCTCGCCCAGTTCCGCGCGTGGTCCCTACCCCCTCCCCGCCCACCCAGCGAGGAGCGTAACGTTCGGCGCGAGAATGCTTCAGGCATGCGGCCCCGCCCCCTCCGATGGCCTCCTCATCCACATGACTGGCTGAGAGTATTTTAGAACCTGCTGCTGTCTCTGGAGTGACCGGAAAACCCTTGGGTTCGAGACTCGGCGGGGCCGGATTTGAGACTCTAGCTAGATAACTAAGTCTATATCAGCCGATTTGTGGAGGTGAATTCTTGCGGCCGCCTGCTCAGATCGGTAGTTTTTCCGTTGTTTCTCCGATCAATACCGGGTACCGAAATGTCGGAACAGTACTTCATCAAAAGGGCTACACACGATCTTACCTTCCTATTCCCGTCTTATCCTTTCCCCATACACACACAACTATGCAAGTCGTGGGACTAGTCGGGAGCTTAGTTTGCCCCAGCTGGGGCGGTACCCTGAGGTCAATCTGGAGGTGAAAATCACTCACAAGCCAACGTGTAGGTCGGAACTGGATCCCACCATCCAGCAGAGAAGGAACACTGCCACATCTCGCGATGAAACATTCATAGTGAAAGGAGACTAATGACCCCAGCATTTCTCGTTTCTGGAAATACCAATCAATCAACTCACACTACCTGATAGATTACCCGTACGGCGAACATTAATCCAAAGCGAGTCGGACGCATAATTTTGCGATCGCCCTACCGCCCGCAGTTGGAGGTTCTACGCAGCGCAGGTCGGCTCTGTTTAATACACGTCCTGGAAGGTTAATCAATTCAATGCGATCTGTAATGCACAACCTTTAATGGTCTTTCGTTGAAATCGTTTTGCTTTTAACACTTGGGTGTGCTTGTTTTCAATTTGTGCCACCGCGCAAATATTACCGGTTCGGATCGGTGCAAAATCAATTCGTTATGTGAGTTCGTTTTTTATTCGTTGTTTATAATTGTTTCCATTATGAATAGAGATATCAATTCCGGCTGACGTTGGAATTAGTTTATCAGACTGGAAACACGACTGTTCTATTGGTCTCAAAAGGTCATTGATTCTCATTATTTAATCCTTGCATAAACAAGCGTACATACAAGATGGACAATACAAAATCGAAAATCATACTTTCATCGACAGTTTTCCCCCGGTTTGTCCCAGAGAATGTAGGACTGAAGTTAAGGTCCCCATGGAATTTTTAAAGGACCTACCAAGATTGCAGAAATTGCAGGTTTATGGCAATGTAAAGCTTCAGTGGAATGACGATGTCCACATATGAATAATTGGATTACGGACTCGGTCGATGTGTGATACTCAAAGAAGGACAATATACGAAATAGATGAAATGGGAGTTTGAATGCCTCAGTCCTGTACTGGAGGCGAGAGTTACATAATCTCCATGAGCTTCTTCCCTCATTCGAGCCCCCCACCCCCGCTCCGTCGCGGCAGAACGAGAGGGAAAAGACGGCGAAGGGATCGAACGGGCTGCTCCCTCCAATTTTCGAAACAGCACTCTTTGTTTCTCTCGGCGACACCAGGCGGCGAACGAGCGCACGTAGGTGGTCGCTAGCTCCGCTCCGCCCCCTCTCCGCTCTGGGCGCTCCGCTCCGCACGGGCGACATCCGTCACGTGTCTCTCGCACAGCGCCGCAGGCGGACAAAGCCCGGATTAATGCGGCTTTTAGGCGCTTTGCAACACAGGCCGCGCCCGGCAATCGGCGCTGTAGCAGCAGCAGCAGCAGCAGCAGGCGCAGTGGTCCGTCTGTGACCCACTCCTCCCTTTCCGCTCTGCGTTCGCGTCGCAACCCCCCAACCGTAGGGAGAGGACCCGAACCATAGAGATATCTTCTTTCGTCTATGCCTCCACAGTCCTCACTGATTCCACTGTCCTCCACATCATCCGCATAGCCACCTCCTCCGTCCTCACCGATCCCTCTGCCCCGATCTCACCATCTCCCCCCCGTACCCCTCACCCCCTTTGGCGCACCAACCTCCTCGACCGACCCCGCCCACTCCACTCATCCTCAAAGCCACCTCCACCGTCCTCACCGATCCCTCTGCCCCGATCTCACCATCTCCGCCACCACACCCCTCGCCCACTTTGGCGCGCCGATCTCCCGCGTTCGACCCCGCTCCTCCTTTATTTCACACTATCCTCATAGCCACCCCCACCGACTTCCCCGATCCCTCTGCCCCAATCTCACCATCCCTGCTGTCACACCCTCGCCTCCATTGGCACACCGACCTCCCCGGCCGACCCCCCTTCCTCCTCTCCTCCCCATCCTCAAAGCCACCTCCACCGTCCTCACCGATCCCTCTGCCCCAATCTCACCATCACCGCCGCCGCACCCCTCACTCCCTTTGGCGCGCCGATCTCCCGTGTCCGACCCCGCCCCTTCTTTACTCCACACTATCCTCATAGCCACCTCAACCGACTTCCCCAATCCCTCTGCCCCAATCTCGCCATCTCCGCCGCCGCACCCCTCACCCCCTTCGGCGTACCGACCTCCTCGACCGACTCCCACTCCATCCTCATAGCCACCCCCACCGTCCTCACCGATCCCACTGCCCCGATCTCACCGTCCCCGCCGCCGCACGCCTCTCCTCCTCCAGCGCACGACCTCCTCTTCTTCCGACTCCGCCCTCTCCTCCACTTCCACCGCCCTTGTCGTCGTCGTGGTCGTCGCCGCGTGCGCCCCCGCCAGATGGCCCTCTTTTCCACCAAACGCCGCTTTGTTTCTGGCGCGGAGGGTCGGAGAGCCACAAAAAGCGAGCCCTTCACCGGGTGGCCCCGGGGCGGGCGCGCCCCCCTCACGCGTCGCGCAGCCACAAGGCAGATGCGTGCACGCGGGGGGGGGGGCGGAATGTAGGACGCGCTCGCCAACTAATGAGTGGGAAAGTTCAGAATTCCCTCTTCGTGCGTAGCATGTGTGCAAACACATTAAATATGCTTTTGACAATTTAAAAAAAACTGTCCGGAAACATGAATTATGGAACACCACTGTCGGCAGTACATTCCCCAAAAGCTAATCCAAAAATCTCTTGTATACAATCTAAAAGTATGTAACGTACTGGAATTCTTTCCTAAACTCCTCAGAAGGATGTAAATATAACATATTTCGTATTTTCAGAAAAGCAACATGTTTAATTCTACGGCTCTAGATATTCCCGAAATTATTCACTTCTCAGCACGCGCGTTCACAGAACTACAATACTCCATAAACAGAGCGCTTAAACTGCGGAGCTTTGGAAACTGTGAGAGATGGAAGATCAACAGCTCTGAAATTGGACGCAGCGCTGGAGATCACTTCCTCGCCTCGCTCAACTACATTTCAAGCTGGGAAAGCGTTTCGCGGAATATCCACGACTCATACTTGGTTAATTAATGCTCGACCCAAACCCACAATGATATTTTGTAAATGAAATTGATATTGCTGAGACAAACGATGTCGGATCCCTTTGCAGCAACCTTAACACGTTTATGAAATATAAACAGGATGATTCTTGTTTTAATTTTCATGATCTTGCATGCTAATGTTATAGAAACTAATTAGTATTTTTTTAGTATAAAATTACAATTTAATATTAGGTTATTATTAAAATATCAAGCAAAATTTATAGGAATATATTTCATTATATTTGGCTTATCTAATTTTGGTCGTTCGTTGAAAATGAAAGGTTCAGAAGCGTCCTTTGGGGGATAAGAGAGCTTACTCACGCGGAGAAATACGTACGAGATCATAGATTGCTGTTTGAAGTGAACGTTTCCAATCCAATTAGTGCGCCATCCTAGACGAGTGCCTTTCCTTTAAGCCCTCACGTGCTTGTTCACCTTCACTGTGCTGCCACACCCGCCCTCTCACACATTCACTTCTCATTGTCTGTCTCGACACGTTCAAGTTACAAGGATAATTGTACAAAATAATCCTTTTACGAAACTTCTTCGAAGCTTCTTGTACCGTGTTTCACAAATACAGAAGTGATTAATACAAAATATGTTCTGTGAATGTAATGTTGTTTGTTTGCTAAATAATTTGTACATGTATTAATATCTGTACTGCACAGCCAATACTTTTTAGGCAGTAGTTCTGCTCCATGAAAAATGGATTATTAAAAATACGTTGCTCTTAACGACTTCATAAATTTTGGTCGTGACTGCGTAATAAAATTTACCGACAGACGAAATTCCAAACGATCAAATGGAAAGTCGCGACGCTCTCTCAATTTACTTCAATTTCAATTCAACTCTTGAAAGTCGTTTCACTCGCAACTATTATTATTTGAAGTATTTAGGTTATTTACCGTACTATTGAAAATGTTTCTTTAAATCTGAAGGTTCCTTCATCATAGTCTTCCTTCATCTGCTCTGAAGGTTCCTTTAGCTGTTCAACGAGTCATTTTGTAACGTCACGTCTCAATTATGATATGCTCATCTGCTCTGAAGGTTCCTTCAACTGTTCAACGAGTCATTTTGAAACGTCACGTCCCAATTATGACGTGCTCATCTGTTCTGAAGGTTCCTTCAGCTGTTCAACGAGTCATTTTGTAACGTCAAGTCCCAATTATGACTTGCTCATCTGCTCTAAAGGTTCCTTCAGCTGTTCAACGAGTCATTTTGTAACGTCAAGTCCCAATTATGACTTGCTCATCTGCTCTGAAGGTTCCTTCAGCTGTACAACGAGTCATTTTGTAACGCCAAGTCCCAATTATAACGTGCTCATCTGCTCTAAAGGTTCCTTCAGCTGTTCAACGAGTCATTTTGTAACGTCAAGTCCCAATTATGATGACTTGCTCATCTGCTCTGAAGGTTCCTTCAGCTGTTCAACGAGTCATTTTGTAACGTCACGTCGCAATTATGACTTGCTCACCTGCTCTGAAGGTTCCTTCAGCTGTTCAACGAGTCATTTTGTAACGTCACGTCCCAATTATGACATGCTCATCTGCTCTAAAGATTCCTTCAACTGTTCAACGAGTCATTTTGAAACGTCACGTCCCAATTATGACGTGCTCATCTGCTCTGAAGGTTCCTTCAGCTGTTCAACGAGTCATTTTGTAACGTCAAGTCCCAATTATGACGTGCTCATCTGCTCTAAAGGTTCCTTCAGCTGTTCAACGAGTCATTTTGTAACGTCACGTCGCAATTATGACATGCTCATCTGCTCTGAAGGTTCCTTCAGCTGTTCAACGAGTCATTTTGTAACGTCAAGTCCCAATTATGACGTGCTCGCTATGCGTGTTCTTGGCAGCTGTCACCATTCAGCCAAGCATTCCGCCCAGAGGAAGCGGTTGTTTCTCGGAGCTTGGAAAGAGTCGGGCGGGAAGAGGGAGCTTGACGTACGAACCCGGCAAAGCACTTTTACGGCGCCGCGTGGCATCGGGAGAGCGCCCGGCTTGTGCAAGGCGCGCGGGCGAGTTTTATGCGTTGGCAGCGCGGTCAAAGGAGCCCACCCGTCAGCGGCGGTTCCTCGGTCTCTCTTTCGGGGTCGCGTTGGCGGAGGAGGCTGCAAATCTCTCGGAAGCCAATGCCCTCCGCCCACACTCCGTCCCTTTCCCCTCGAAGCTCGGCCCTTCCTCACCTCGTCCCTCTCGGCCCTTCCTCGACTTTCCGTGCCACCCCTTCTGTCTGTAACGTTTCAAGGGCTGCTATTCCAGTCTAAGTTATAACGGAAGCGCAGAAGTACAACTTGTGTGCTTCCGTTTACTAATTTACAGTTGAAACTATTTCATTTCAAATAGTTAAATACACTTCTATTAATACATATGTTATTTTGATAATTTGCTAAATGTCCCCAATAAACGGTTTTTTCACAAATGTTTCTTTTCATATAATTTTGTTATATAAAATAATGCAATATTTCATCTGGTTATCTGTTAAGTCTCATTGCATTTTCACAGACGCATTACTTTATATTGCTTTTCGATTATGAATTCACTTTAGCTTGATATCGTTCAGTTTTGTGACGTTTCCACAAAACCATAGCTCTAGACTGAGTTCATATTTTGTCTCTCCTTAACGACGTCTGTTGCTTTGGGGATCTAAACGCCTACCTCGGAAGTTCTCTTGCCATTTAATTTCAACTTGTTACTACGTGGACTGGCATTCTTCTGCGATGTTGATGGAAGGCTGGAAACGAAAGACTTGCGTGCGCAAATCATTATATTTAAAACGAATATATTTGAAACAAATATTAATAATTACGACCATATAATAATCGTATTTAAAATTTTTGAAAGTTACACCACTCTTCTTCTCCTCTTTCCTGCTTCCCTCCCCCGTCTCCTTCCCCTACCATCCCTCCTGCTTTCTGCCCCTCTCCCCGGTCTCCCTCCAGCCGCACTGGACTTTTGCACCCCCCGCCCGAGCACATGTGCACAAGTGTCAACCGCTATCTCCTGAAGACGAGCTGCACTGTTATTTTATAAATGCATTACAGAATACTACTCAAAATCGGACAATCGATTTTATAACAAAGGATGATAATGAATAAGAAAGAACGACTGAACCTGTCTCCGTTTTGATTAGGTTTTTTCGTCCAAGTATGTTGTTGCATATAACAATTGATGTCTTGCTTTGCTTCTCGGTCCTCCGCATAGGTATTTTCTTTCCCCAATCATTAAACAAATTCCTCTTCCTTCGGTAATAAATAAAAAAATAATGTACCGTATATTATTTAGTAGAAAGTAGGAGTTTACACTCGCATGCATTTTTGTTTGTTTTTTTTAGATACGAATTACCACAGGTTTTGAAAACTTCTATACCTAATGAAACTGAGAAAAGAGATGAAGTGCTTTACTACTTCCCTATTATTATTATTATTATTATTATTATTATTATTATTATTATTATTATTATTATTATTATTATTATTATTATTATCCTTATAATTATTTTCTCTTCTTGTTGTAATCCTTAGGTTATTAGTTGTAATACTCAGTATGAAATTTTTATGCTCCAATTCTTACCAATATTTACGATGATACACACTGAAAAGATATTCACGAAAGTGGGTAGACTACTTTTAGACTGGTGCTGAACGAATGAATTAATCGATCTCATACAATATTCGTTGAAAGTCATTGAGAAGTCGTCTATCAAATATATCAATAAATAAAGAAGTATTTGCACATAAGCTCAAGTGATTGACCTGAATGACATTTCCCGGTCCCAACCTTTTGATGTTGCAAGCCAACGATGCTCACGTGTCTTGGGCGATTGTCTTTGAGGCGGGGGAGGCGTGTTTGCAGCGCGCCCGGGGCGGGTTTTGTTCTGTCGCGCGCGGGTGTTTTCCTGCCGCGTGCGTCAACACCCCCACCTCCATTCCCATGCCCTCTGTGCGCGGTGTCCCTGCCAAGCTCATGCGCCCTGCCACGTGACTGCCGCTCTTCCCTGCCCCGCCCCTCCACCCCACCCCACCCCTTTCCACTCTCGGCACTCCGCGTCCCTTCCCCTTCCACCTCCACACCCCCTCCCCGACTCCTTCCCCTCCTTTTCCCCTTCCTGTCCATCCCACTTTGCTCTCCCTCCCATTTCCCCCTCTACCCATTCCTCTCCACTCTATCCCTCTTCCCCTTTGTCACCACTTCCCCTCCCTCTCTATCTCTTCGCCCCTCCCTGCCCATTCCTCTCGCTTACCCCTCCCTTATTCGTCGTCACCCCTTTCCACCCTCTTGCTCCCCTTCCAGCGCGCGCTCAGCCTCGCCTTCCTCCTCTAACAATTGCCGGCATCTGGGAGTTGTTGCACAAACTTTGCCTTGGGTCGAGACATGTGAATATATGTGGCCAGCGTGCGAACCAACTGCCAAAAAATTTTTCATATAAATCTGACCTCCGAGTGGGATTTTGTATTCCACTACCTTTTGTGTTTGGCATTAATGTTTTTTTTTTCATTTCTCTGAAATTCATCTTGAATTTTGTGACGATTATAAGATTGTAAAAATCACATCTAGAACGTGCTACACGAATTTATACTAAGTATTTCTATTTTATGTTTTAGAGAGAGGTTAAAATACGAGTATGTTTTCATTTGTAATTACAATGTTTCAATTTATTTATTTAGTCAAAAACAGTCAAAAACTGTTTGTGACGTATGGGGGAGAAAATCATCTGCGCACGCTTTCTTGACTTTCAGAATCCCTTCCCAACAATGTAACTATTAATAGTTGAAAGATGAAAATAATAATAATAATAACAAATTTTAAAAAGCGAGAGATTAACATTTCAAAAACTAGATATTTTCGTTGCCAAATTATAGAAAACTTAGTTTTAACGGTAAATGAACTGGAGATTTGATTTTACTGTATTGTTAACAAAATAGAAACTCACCCTAGGCTCTACTACCACTAAAAGCAAAAGGAAAGTTCAACAAAACGTGTACATAGTGAAGCTACATTTACGTCCAGAAGCAAATCAAGGGGCCATCTCAGCATTTGCTCAATGGATCAGGGAAACTGGACAAAAACCTGATCGAGATGGAATAATTTTAAATATTTTGCAATCCTATATTTCATGGTTTTCATGGCATTTTTGATGGTTAAGTGATTCAGTTGATTGTAGTTTTGTAAGACGTCTCTTCGAAAGATTGGAATAATAAAATTACAGAATAACGAAATATCTTTGTGAACTTTGATGATTTAATATTATAAAAGTTGCAATTACGCTTGGTTTTAGTTGACACATAATGAGACCAAACACTAGGCATATTCATGAGTGAACTTCAAAAAAATTATGCGTTATATATTAAACTAGTAATCGCATTAATTTTCAATTTGATGTTCCCTTTTATCACATCGTTAGGAATTCAAAAGTATATTACAGTATGTGTAAAATATGTTCAATTTGGTTCACCTATTCCGTTAATGAAACATAACACCCTAAACAGTTTACCGATGTAAAGTAAATTGAGTTGTAAATTAATCTAAAAGCTTTAAAATTGTTCATCCATTAATACAGTTTTTCTACAACGTTCAACAGACTTTACGTACGTTTTCGCTTTTTACTTTCTCGTATCGACTTTGAAGAGAGAAAGTTACGTAATTCTGCTGAAAAAAGGGCCGCTTTTTCGTCAGAAGAAAACAAACGGTCGTTGGTTCCTGACAGCGAAAAAGTGAATTTCTTGCTCCATTATGTAGTAAATTAGTTTCTCGAATATGTAGTATAGTTACAATCCACGTTTTGTGAGTCCTTACTGCCAAACAAGTGGGTTTTCCTCTGGTGTCTACATTCTGTCCGTTTGGCAGTCTGTGGCCTTTCCTCCTCATTAGTTTAGCAATCTATGAACTGCAATGGTGCCTAAAATGTTCGCAGATATTTCATCAAAATTGACATTACCCGATAAATTAGGTTGATATCGCGGTCCCTCGAATTTGTAACGGATATTTTACTTTTTCGGGACACTTTACATAAAGCTCCATATGACAGTGTCTTCATTTCCCGAAAATAGGGTAAAAAATTATTTTCTTTCAAGTTTTTGCTCCAAAAGAGCAAAGTAAGCTTACACGAATACCGCAGATCTAATTTTCACTAATACTTATGAATTTTCGGAAATTTTGAAAAGTGTTCCATACCCCTTTTTGACCCCCTTTGAAAACTACTTTGCTGAATTCAGACTGAACCATATTATTGAAGGTAAATTTGAGTTACACTGTGCAAGAATCACCACAACATGACAAATTCAGTAAAGCATAATAATTGTGGAATTTCATTGTGTCATATTAGCATATCGGAGTTTCTCATTCGCAGCGCTCGAGTTTCCACCTGAACATATTTATTTCGTTTCTCTTATATTTTTAGCAGAATACAACGGAAACTATTACATCCAACAACAGAAAGCAATATTCATTAATATTTTGAATTTTCAAAAAATAAAGATTTGCATTCGTCTTTGACTGACGGTCCATTTGGTTGTGGTTTTACAAATGATGGCTAAAGTATGTTAGAAGTTGAATTCCGTAAATTCGATAATACGAGAGATTACATATACCAGTAATAAATATTCCAATAATACAATAAAATATGTTGTATTGTAGCACCACTAGATTCCATTTGTTCCTATATGCCAGCCCATAATTCCAAGGCGTCTCTTAATGCCTGGATGGTCACAGGTTTCCTCCCTCCCCCGCCTCTCCTCTTTCTCGGGGCCAGAGCTCGCGCGGCGCGACACGTGAGCGGCGGAGGGAGAGGCGCCATTGTGCGCGGTGATTGGCAGCTCTCGTGCCGCCCCGCGCCCTCAATCACGCGCCTGCAGATGACTGACCTTTCGGGCGGCGTAAACAGCGGCCGACAGCGCGGAATATCAAGGTGTGCGTTTTCGACGCGTGCCTCCGCGCATGGAAGAGTTACGTAAAGTCTTATTCAAAGCAAACCCTCGCCACTCATCTGCCCGCCCGCCCACCCGCCCTTCCAAGCACTCGTCCGCCTGCTCTCACAGCCTATTGCCCGCCCTCTCCCTCTATTTAGCTGGCCCTCTCGCCCACCCTCTCGCCCGCTGTCCCACACTCTTCTGGCCGCCCTCTCTCTCGCTTGCCATCTCGCTTGCCGTCTCGATCGCCCTTCCTCTCGCCCACTCTCTTGCCTCCTCGCTCGCTCCTTCGCTCGCCCTCTCGCTCACCCTTTCGCTCGCGCTCTCGCTCGCCCTCTCGCTCGTCCTCTCGCTCGCCCACCTCTCGCTCGCGCCCTCTCGCTCGCCCTCTCGCTCGCGCCTCTCTCGCTCGCCTTCGCTCGCCCTCTCGCTCGCCCTCTCGCTCGCCCTCTCGCTCGCCCTCTCGCTCGCCCTCTCGCTCGCCCTCTCGCTCGCCCTCTCGCTCGCCCTCTCGCTCGCCCTCTCGCTCGCCCTCTCGCTCGCCTCTCTCGCTCGCCCTCTCGCTCGCCCTCTCGCTCGCCCTCTCTCGCTCGCCCTCTCGCTCGCCTCTCGCCGGCCCTCTCTCTCGCCCTCCCTCTCGATCTCTCGCTTGCCCTTTCGCTCGCTCTCTCTCCTGCCCTCTCTCCCGCCCTCTCCTTCGCCTTCTCGCCCGCCCTCTCGTCCGCCATCTCACCCGCCACCTTGCCCGCCCTCACACCCGCTCTCTCGTCCACCCTCTCGCCCGCCCCCTCGCCCGCTCCCTCGCCCGTCCCCTCGCGTCACCCTCTCGCTCTCAACACCCCTTTGTCCGCGCCGTAGGTGTTTTCGACAGTCGGAGGATCGTTTATTCTTCTTGTTTGTCGGCACTTCACACGCGCTCGGCTCGCGCGGACTTCGAGCGCTTTTGATCGGCGCACAATGGGACGCCTGGCGGTGACACCGCGCCGCGACTGAACGCGCAGCCCGCCCAGCCGCATCACGCCGCGCCGGCGCGGGCTGTCCGCCCACAAAGGCCGCGGGGCGTTTTATGCGCTCACGGCCGCGCGTTTATTACGTCGCAATTGTCGCGTTGATTTCGCGCTCGAGTGGGCGGGCGAGCGGGCGGCGCCGGACCGCGCGGCCTCTTCTCGAGTCGCCTCTCGCCCGACCGCCGCTTGAGAGAGGCGAGTGGCGACGCGGCAGCGCTCGCAGCGATTTCTCCGAAGAGGGCCCCGCATTCCGCCGCCGGGCCCAGGGCCGGGGCGTCACGCGTGCCTGGCGGTCTTCGGCGGAAGAGGTGATTTGAGCGGTGAAAAAAGCGTATGCGAGGCGGGGGTCGCGTGGGGGCGGGGCGCGGAGGAGGTGGGCGCGAGGGGGCTGTGAAATGGGCCGGTAAAAAGCCGCGGCCTGGTGCAACGTGGAGGAAGCCGGCTCGAGGGCGGGAGGGGGTGTGGCTGGAACGCTGCCAGATGTACAGCAAGGGTGCTCAACATGGTAGGTTTCGGCGGCCAGGTTTAAGGGTTGGTCCATGTCCTGGCCAACACGACAGGTTTCCTCTCGTAGCAAGGACTGCGTGACTTGTGTAATGTTTTTTCATCACAAGTAATTATATTACGTGCGTACTAGCTTAGTGTGGCATGCCCGACGCTTTGAACTCATTTAAAAGTATTTTCATTTTTTTAAATTTGAGGGTCTGTAGTTATATTAGGACACAACAAATGGTCAATTCTCACCCACCCTCCAGCAAATTGACACGCGTTCATGATTTTTAGCTTGTTCCAAACGATGGACAGGAATGGGCGTAACCTTGATACACCGACGGACGGACTGATAGGCTCACGCAAGGTTCCCGATTAGTGTTTGTAGGATAATCTTGTGATAATTTCGAGTTACTGTGAAGTGGGTTTTGTAATAAATACCAATTACAATCGTCATAAAAAGCTCCGAGAAATCTGGGTGTCTATGAGTTTGTTTATTATTGACTTTGGCAATATTTTTATTCTCTGAAACGTGTACCGTATATTCACAGTAATCTTATTAACACGATGAAACTGACGTCTACCACTGAAATACCAATTGATATGTAGTTGCATTACGTCAAAAACTTGTGTTCTTTGTTTGCTTAGCGATAAGTAGTAAAAATGTAACACACGCGTAAGTGTACATTGTGAAAAATTATGACATAATTCAGTTTTAGTAATTTGTTTTCGCTAAACTCCATCATTGAGATACAGTTAATCACTTTTACGAGAGATTTCCTAAACACTTCATTTTCGAATGTGCAGTAAGATAGATAGAAAGGTAGATAGATAGATATGTAAATAGGTAAATATATATAGATAGATAGATAGATAGATAGATAGATAGATAGATAGATAGATAGATAGATAGATAGATAGATAGATAGATAGATAGATAGATAGATAGATAGATTTTGATCTACTTAGGATTTAACACCCGGTGGTAGATTTCAAAGAAGCATTACAATGAACATAAAACGAATTGCGTCGCATGGCGTTTGTCAGGTTAAGTTGTAAGTATTATCCGATTGTTGGTAATTTTGCCTTCGTTGTGGTGGTCACGTCCTCGCAGTGCTGTCGGAGGAGCGACCTCGCGCTGAGCACCCCTGGCGCAGAGACAGTTGCGCAGCGCCCGGCGGTAGCGCGTAGCTGGTCGCGCGGGGGGAGTGAGGAGTGATGGCTGCGCAGGTGCCTGCGGCGACGCCCAGTGGGCGGGTGAGGCGACCGGCGGCCGGCGATGGCATCTGCAAAGACACCTCATCTTCCCTTTCTCGCTGCTGGCTGGCTAGAACAGAGATCACGTGGGGGCAGAGCTTGGAGCAAATTTTTATCGACTTCCGTGAAGTCGTGATGTGGGGCATTTGATATCCAAACCATCACATTCTATTTGCAACAATTTAGAAAAGCAACGTCTTGCCTCTACCCACAATGTGATACCGAACAGGATGTGTTCCTGCATGCAATAGACGGGAATAAGCTTGATTTGAATGTCATCCTTTCGTAAGGTTATGAATAGGGGAGAGGATTTTGATGACCTAAAACACCAACCAAAAATGATAAATAAAATGCTCTTAAAATGCTTTAAAAATGACTTAAAACCAAAGAAAAATGACGTAAAAATCTTATCAAAACTTGTTCGGATGAACAACTGAAGCCGTTGGATATGTTACTGATGTAATCGAGGCTTCCTCTGTTGGTTTCAGTGAACTCAACTTGCAAACTTTTGGTTTGGACTGTTCTTTGCTAGGAAATCTCGGTCTCTAGTTATCCCCGAAATCAGCCGAACCGGCAACGGCGCTGATATACGTCACAAGAATCACATACTCACAACGGCTATCAAAACTAGTTCTGAGCGAACAAATAGAATAGGCTACTGAGTAATTCTGTGAAGAACATTTGTTGAATCTCGTAAATATTATTTGAAGCAAGTACCACTAAAAAAGACATTAAAATCGAAGAAATCAGCAAAGAAATGTATTCAAAACGACGTCAAAAGGTCAAAAATGACTGATTAATCGAGATCCACAAAAATGCAAAATAATGACCTAAAAACGGGTAATTTCCTTTTGTCATACTATAAAATAAATTTCTATACAAAACGGCATTGTTCTAGAGTGAAAAGAAAAAAATGACATTTCATTACAATCCAGCCCTAGTTATGAATGGCCTTCTAAACTTCTCGAAAATCTAAAAACATAATTTTAGTAAATAAATTAATAAACTTATTTTAATAGCAAATCCACCATGTGCTTTCCCCCATCAAGAATTATAATAATCGTTTGTGATGTTTACGTTATATTGCAATTTTTATTTTATATGAGAGTAAATGTATTTGTAACGATTAAAACTCAAAATCTCATTGTTCTTCGAAAAAGTGAATTTTGCAGTTCCATGATACCGAATGAGAAACAGAACGTAACAAGATAAACTTGTCTGCTAATTTATTGAACATCTTAAGAGTACGTTATATTACTTCAGTAGTAGTTGAAGTTATTTACATTCCTTTTGGCTAGTCTTCATGTCTAAAATAAAGTGCTTGAATTTGCAGTTGTTTCATCTAAATTACTTGCTGAACTTCATGTCACATTCATGCGTGTGTGTTTTGTCTCCATCCATAAAATCTATCGTTCTATCGCGTGAGAACGATATATTAAAATATAAATGATTTTGTACCCTTTTTTGCTCCCAACAAATGTAGCTATTCATCATCCACAATTAAATAGCACATTTAAAAAAGAATACATTTTACGTTGTTTAGTAGGATAGGAGCCCATTTGTCTTCCAGTTTATATTGCTTGTGGCAATTGTTTTGTGAAAAGTGATGCTGTAATTTCTTTTAAATGTGTCATACGCATTGTGCACTTGCATAAACTCATCCATTATCCGCACTCTCCTCCTCTCCTGATCGATGTAATTTGTTGGGTAATAAAGTAGAGAACGCTTAAACTGCGGGGGAGGGGGATGTGTAATGCCTGTAAAATGTGGCAGAGGTACAACAGGCAACATGGTGAAGAGCAATGTGCCCGCTAGGACGTGTAGGTTTCGCAGGGCAGTAGTGTTGGCATTTTGAGCGAGCTGATGTATACCGCGGAAGCAGTTGGTCCGCCGCCGTTTGAGAGCGTAACTCGGGCCGTGCGCACGCCACGCAGCCTTTTAACCGAGAGCTGAAACCCCGCAGACGAAGGCGGGAACGCGTCCACAGAGGCATATCCAGCGAGTGCGTCGCGATTGTGTTAGGAAAGCGAGAGTTGATATAGAGAATTTAGTCTAATTGATTGATTGTTAGTGATTCCGGGCGCTTCAACTACTGAGGTCATTAGTCTCCTAAGTGTAGTGCATTTTTTTTTCATCGGGAGGTGGCGGTGATCTTCCCCCATTGGATTGTGAGATCTGCCGCCGACCTACCGTCGACTTGCAGGATTTTCCCAACCAGGTATCTTCCACCAGCGGGGCATCGCCCCAGCCGGGACAAGTTCTAAGTCCACGACCGGTCTCGCGGCATGTGTGGTAGTGTAGTACATGTTAGTGTAAGTGTGTGTGTGTGTAAGGGTTGAGGATAGGACAAGAAAGAGGAAGGAAAGCGCGTGCTGTCCGTGGCCCGTTTGTTAGGGTACTGCTCCGGCATTCGCCTGGTGTTGATTGGAGAAACCACGAAAAACTACCGAAGAAATCTAGCCGCTAGAATTCTCCTCCAGACAGCGTCTGAAGTTACTCTAAGAAGGACAGAAGTTATTCTAAGAAGTTTGACAGGACGCTCAACAAAAGAACGTCACGTCAGACGATGTCATTTTAAAAGGTAGTGCCGAAGAAATTCACGAATGAGCCAACTGCAAACCAACAGATTGACGAATTGAGCGCATGGACATAATCTGCAGTTTTGATGCCAATAGAAGCCAAGAAGTAGCCGTCAAAGCGGTTCCTTCTTACTAGTGATGGAAAACTTTAGCAAAAAATCGATACATCAACAAACTGTTTTCGATGTCGATGAAAACCTCGAAAAAATGTCGATGTTTAAAATATCGATGTTTTAAATATCGATGTTTTTTGCCATCCCTACGTCTTACAGGAATCTCTTTATAGGAGGGGTGGGCTGGTGGTGTTTGGTGAAGTTGGCACTGGGTTTGAGATGCGGATGGGGCGGGATCGGGTGGGGAGGGGCGCAGCTGATGTGGCGGTGTGGGCGGGGCGAGGCGCGGCGGGTCGCTGCGGAGAGTCCCAATGCTGCCCGAAGAATAAGCGATCATTTAATTGCGCTTTATTTCTTGCGGCGGAGCTAGTTTACGCGAGGAGGAAGTACGCAGGGTGCTTCCGCGGGGCACTATCTCCCCCTCGCTGAGCGAACGACCAACAGCAGAAGGAACGTGCCGCGCGCCAGGAACAAGAAAGAGACACAACACACTCTCTCCAGTAAGGTGTTATCATTGTCTTGTAGAGGTGGAAGTGGAAGTAGGTTTAATATTATTTGCATGTGAAAAATATTGCAGTTTTGCTTCATTCGTATAAAACCGTTTTGTGTAACTTTGCAACATATGCCTCTGTTGCTATGATGATTGGAATAATGCTTTTACAAATATTTACGACATGGGTTTAAAAAGACGAGTCTTTTTATGTAGAAACGGGTAAGTACTAGTGTAGGAGATACATTATACGAAAGGTAGTGGTCAATCATAAGATAATACCGATGATGTCTGTTGTATAAAAATAATTTCCTTAAGAATTACTTCTGAACAGTGAGTCTCTTTTTTTAAAGTAAGTACAGAAAATAGTATGGAGTAAATGTAGTTAATATTTTCAATCGTGTGAGTGACCTAATTTTTGTTCGAAAAGGAGTAAAGAATAATTAGCTCGGTTGTACTTGTATGTTTTCTCCAATTAGTCAGTACATGTGATTTTTTTCTCCTTGATTTTATTTGCATCCAGGGGAAGTATACTTTGTGTTTTCTCACTTTGTTCTTCGCTTATGAAAAATGTGAAAATTGAAGGAGTATTCTTTAATTACACCCTTATAACATTTTATGATCCCATTATTGGGCGCGATTACCCCCGTAGCAGTCCGGAGCCCCTGCTAGTAGGCAATCCGCCATACTGCTATGCTTTGCGCATTCAATGCTCCTTCACCTCTTAGCAGGCGCATAGCTTAAGATATCTACATTTTTAATGACGTTGCCATTTATAAATATACTTCGGCATATTAGTATTTACATAACTCACCTTTATTATATTACTATAATTTTCTTGTCATTCACTTCTATACATCTCATTGTTGTTTGGTAAATGCACGATTATTCGTTCAACTCACTCACTTGAGGATTGCCCGTAGCCAGTCCTCATCCGAAGCCTCGACGAACTGCTTCCTGTATCGAAAGAGATCGTCAAAGCAATTGACGATAAAGAAGAACGCGCGGGCTCTGGCATTCCAATTAGAAGAGGGAAGAGAAAACAGCAAAAAAGAATGCGCTCCTTTTTTCGATTCTGCGCGGTCACAGAAAACTTGGAGGCAATGGTTCTGTCGTCGGTTGAAGCGCCAACGAATGAGTGGTTTTATTATTTTGTTTTCTGATGTGCCTTCGACTTTTTTATTTTAAATTACGGAAGCTATTTTCGTGGAAAATCCTTTTCGCGTCAGTAAGCATTTTCACTGTTCTCCTTCAAACACATTTTAAACATTTTTTCATCAATAATATTTCTGGACTCCGTTAATAATCGTTTTAATGTGCGCAGGAATTTTTCTTCTCGCTTGTTGCCGTTATAGTTCTGACGTTATGGTGACATTTCTTTTTTGATTCACCGCTCCTACATTGAAATTTCTGGCATTTGATTCCTCCTCGTATTTCTTTGTCTCTTCCAGTGAACTGTGCTTTCACTGTGTGAAGAAGATAAAAGTGCTAGCGGTAAAAGCGCACTGGACTTCTATTCCAGTGCCAAAGAACATTCAGGGTAATTTCATTACCGCTAATTCTGCAGCGATTCTGACTCGGAGGTTCTACGGTTCGAGTCCTGTGGGTCGCGGATTTTCGACTAATTATATAACTGCTGAATTCAGCAAACGTCTGGAAGAGAATTCTCGCTGCCACCCGCTCTATCGTTAGTTTTCCGTGGTTTCTCCAATCAATAAATACCAGGCAAATACCGGAGCCTATCAAACGGGCTACGGATCGTGTGAGATCTTTTCTTAATTATCTTTGCTCTGCCCTCATTTTAGACACATTTACTTACGAGGACATACATTACGCCATATGTCGGGGTATCACCCACGAACCTAGAGGTTGATCCGGCTGGGGGTGTGTCGCCGTTGATACCTGAAGGAGGAAATGCCGCGCTAACTGGAGTGTAGGTTCGCTCCAGCTCTCACCATCCAATGGGAACGGAACACCGCTACCATTTTATACATAATATAAAGTTATAATATTCTTTCTATTCTCGACATGAAATTTCTTCGCCGCTTCTTCCCCAGTGGTAGTTGCTCTTTAAACTGCTCCTCCCCACTCGTGCGGTTGAGGACAAGGAAAGACGGAGCAGGGCGGAGCGGGGCGGGGGTCCGTGGTGGGGTGTGGTGGGGTGCGTGTATCGCCATGCGTCAACGGAGCCAGCATCTTTTTTCCCCTCGCGCCCTACGGCGCCCCCTGCCGGGGGCTCGCGTTGCGCCGATGACTCATGCCCGGGTATCGACCCGGCTCCTCTCACAACTCACGCACGCACACGCGCCTCAAACCACTCGGAGACTCCCGTGTGCGCGTCGTTGCAGCCGAGTTACCTGCCACTGTGTGCAGTGCGCCAGTTTTTTAAATGATTGCAGTCAGTGATATAGGCATGCGCAGCGTAATACAATTTTTCGGCAACATTTCTGAGTCCCCTTTTCCATTGACCGTTGTATTTAAACAAGTCATTCATACAGCGATTGATAATGTACTTTTGAAATGTGTTTGGGGGCGGTTGTAGGAGGTATCGATTCCGACTAGTCATTTTTTCGGGATAAATAGGTACATTTTTCAATGTTTTTAGCTGTTTTAGTTCAGTTTTGATTTTTTGACATATTTCAAGGAGTTTCTCTGGTGGGGTCGATTGGCCACCTTTCGAAGATAGGTTCAAAACTGTTTTCATGTTTTTGCTCCAAACACGACCGTTGCTCTGGAGGTTCTGGTACATCGTTTTTCATTGTTTAGAGAAAATTTAAGACTTTTTCAGCAAATGTTTTCAATATTTGTATGTAATAAATTTAATATGATTTCATAAACTGTATAAAATGACAAGTTGACAACATGTTTGTCGTCAACATGTCACGGCACTAGATAATAAGGGATTAACAATATTACTCAACGACAGTACTAACTTACTGGTAGACTGATGCGTTCATCAGTTTGTCACCATCAATGTAAATTTTAATGTGTATTTTCACGTGAATTACGTAATTTTTAATCTGGGAGTTTACATATTTACGAAAAAATATATTATTGCGTGAGGCTGCGGCGTCTCTTTCAAAATTTTCAGGGGGTCCAAGAACCCCTAACCCTTTTCCAGCGCAAGTTAATGGACAAAGAACATACGAAACATATCGTTATTACAGAAGTGAGTGTCCCCTGGAGAACGCTGTTAAGACTTAATTCCATGTTGGATATTGTTTTATAGGGAAAGCGTTGTTGACATTTGAATTGTGTACATGAAAGGTATTTTTTTACCTACATTTTAGTATATTTGATTTTTAGTCTTTATAACTTGCCCTTCATCTTACGATCTTTTGGTTGAGACCCTGAACTAGGTTAGCAGTTTGCTGCTAATTTAGTAAATATGAATGACTATGGAGGTAAAGATTTCTTATTTTAACTTTTGCTGCTGGTAACGATTACCAAATACATGTAAAACAAATGCCTGCTTATGTAATTCATATTTACAATTTGGCAACTTCAAAAAAATGAAATACGTGTGGTATGCAGCCGCAATGTTTAAGTGAAAATAATTATGTTTCATCTCAGTAATGCACGAAAACATTTTTGCTTACCTAAGATAATACGCTTTTGACATTTTGCAAGAATTCTCGCTCGAATAAAAAGCCATTTCCGCATTGATGATCACTTGTATTCCCACCAAACACGTCAGCGCTAATTTGAAATTTAAAGTGTAAGAATTTCGGTTATTAATCTGAATTTTCCTTTTTACTGAGGATGATGACCAAACGACTCATCGACGAAACCAAACGACTGAATCAACGAAGCCATCACTCCTCGCTTCTGACGTTGCATAGTCTCGTAGCTCCTGGACTGAAGTCCCGAAGTGGAGGGGGATTTGCGACACCGACTGAATAGTTGGGTCATGTCCAGCCACTACCTGGATGAGGATATGATGTCAATAGTGATAGAGCAGCTTCACAACGAGAAGTAGAATGACAGAAAGCCCCTGAGGTAACCTGTTGCGATCCGCAATGTCCGTCGCAAATTACATATGTGACGACCCGGATTTAAATCCCGCGACTCAGAGATGGAAAGCTGTCATGCTGATTCACAAAGAGTGTGCCACGACACAGCGGTGTGCGTGAATTTATATAGTGTTGCGGATATAATTTAATACAGAAAACATGAACATATGAAACTATGAAATCTAACACTAGCCATTGAATTGCAAGTTGAGTAATTAATATGTTCTGTCAATAATTATATTGTTTTGTAATGGTAATGGAAAATGTTGGGTTTGCTTTCTCGTGTACAATAGTTCATTACGAGGAGAAGTTGTGGATTCATCCACAGAAAAAAAGCACTTCAGAGTTTTATTGTGAGCCGGCATTGAAAATTTTGGCGGCGTAGATACTTCGAAAATTGAAATAGAAGCTTCCAGGAATGTGAAAGGGATTCGCGACGGGAGCCGAGACGGGAGCCGAGACGGGAGCCGAGACGGGAGCCGAGACGGGGGCCGAGACGGGAGCCGAGACGGGAGCCGAGACGGGAGCCGAGACGGGAGCCGAGACGGGAGCCGAGACGGGAGCCGAGACGGGAGCCGAGACGGGAGCCGAGACGGGAGCCGAGACGGGAGCCGAGACGGGAGCCGAGACGGGAGCCGAGACGGGAGCCGAGACGGGAGCCGAGACGGAGCCGAGACGGGAGCCGAGACGGGAGCCGAGACGGGAGCCGAGACGGGAGCCGAGACGGAGCCGAGACGGGAGCCGAGACGGAGCCGAGACGGGAGCCGAGACGGGAGCCGAGATGGGAGAGCCGAGACGGGAGCCGAGACGGGAGCCGAGACGGAGCCAGGACGGAGCCGAGACGGGAGCCGAGACGGGAGCAGAGACGGGAGCAGAGACGGGAGCAGAGACGGGAGCAGAGACGGGAGCAGAGACGGGCGCAGAGACGGGAGTAGAGACGGGAGCAGAGACAGTGGCCTAGACGGGGGGCCGAGATCGGGGACCGAGATCGGGGGCCGAAATCAGGGGCCGAGATCGGGATCCGAGACCGGGGACCAAGGCCAGGGTCCGAGGCCTCGGGCGGATACAGGATGGCGGTGATCGGGGACCGAGACCGGGGACTGAGACCGGCGGCCGAGACTGGCGGCCGAGACTGGGGCTCAGACCGCAGGCCGAGACTGCGGACCGAGACCGGCGGCCGAGACCGGGGACTGAGCCCGGTAAATTGCGCGCTGACCGATCTCAGTCAGGGATGCTCCACGCCTCTCGGTCGCACTACCGGACGCAAATGCGAAGCTCCTCACGACCTACTTTTTTACCTTCTATCTCGCCACCGCTGCTCATCGTTGATGAAGATTCAGGAAATGGTTTAAGCTACTGCTGACTGATTACTTTGGTGTAGTCGTTTGTAAATACGTTTTTAAAGATTGGAATCAATTTTTTGGAACCTCAATCACCGAATATTTGGTTTCTGGAATGTTGCTAACTTGTGAATTCTCCCCTCCCCTCCCTTTGTAATGAATTGGGTATGATGTGAATTAATGAAATTCTGGAGTAATTTTGTTTATGGAAATATTGAAGTCACTAAATAGAATTCCACAAATATTGTAATTTTCTGCAGTACGTCACTAATGAAATACAATACTGAAAATTGTTTCTCGCATATATTGTCAATACTAATTATAGATGTTAAACTCAATTATAAATGTGATTTGAATTTTAACCTAGCGAACATTATTTAAAATCTGTATTAACTGTTTCAAACTTAATATTAAATTAATAATAAATGGAAATATATAATATAATAGACCGTCAGAGAAACATAGTAATCTATTTTCTTGTTTAAAAACAATTTTTCTTAATTTGCGACCTCTCCTGTGTGAAGAATGCTTGCTTACATCTTTACTAGAAAATAAAAAAGCCAGTCAGGAAAGGTGCTGTACAATGACATGGGAATGTTGCGTAAAATACAATGGGATGAAATAATTTCGAAGACTGTATTTCTCAATTTTATGTATCCAAGTCGGAGATTGTTTTAATTATTGATTTCAATGTCTCACGGGTTTACAACATTATTAAATGTGAATATTATTTTAAGTATCAATATTCCCCCAATCAAATATCAGTAATGAACTATTACGGTTTTATATGAGTTATAAGATGTCATCAAAACAAAAGCTCATAAAATACTACAGCTTGATATCAATTTACCCCCACACACAAATACACACCAGGAATGTACCAACCACATTTCAGACGAAAAACGAGCAATAGGAAAATGTAGAATTTTGTTGATTATTTTTTAAAGAAATTAGCTTGCGAACATGTAATTCGCAACATGCGTTACTCTGTTCATTACTCACAAACTGTGCATTCTAGGCCGTTAAAACCCTTATTGAAAATGGGGCTATGTTGTTAATTGAAACAGAATGAATACATTAGAGTGTTTAATTCGTCAATTCACGTATATAGGGAAGCTTAATAAAGATTTATGGCATTTGAAAATATGTGCAGTTGACAATATTGCATCTCTTGGAATGGGAAACTTTCTCCTGTGAGGCCGTGTCTTTGGGCGGTGGCAGAGCGGAGGTGGAGCCGAAGGCAGAGGTGGAAGCTGAAGCGGAGGTGCTGGCGGAGGTGGAGGCGGACATGGAGGCGGTAGCGGTGGCGGAGACGGAGGCGGAGGAGGAGGAGGCGGTGGCTGAAGAGGTGGAGGTGGCAGTGGCGGTGGCAGTGGCGGTGGCGGTGGCGGAGGCGAATGGCGATGGCTATGTCGATGACGGAGGCGGTGGTGGTGGCGGAGAGGGTGGCGGAAGCGGAGGCGGAAGCGGAGGCGGAAGTGGAAGCGGTGGCGGAGGCGGTTGCGGTGGCGGTGGCTGAATCGGTGGCGGTGGCGGTCCACGGTCTCGTCCACGGTCTCGTCCACGGTCTCGTCCACGGTCTCGTCCACGGTCTCGTCCACGATCTCGTTCACAGTCTCGTCCACGGTCTCGTTCACAGTCTCGTCCACGGTCTCGTCCACGGTCTCGTCCACAGTCTCGTCCACAGTCTCGTGCACGGTCTCGTCCACGATCTCGTTCACAGTCTCGTCCACGGTCTCGTTCACAGTCTCGTCCACGGTCTCGTTCACAGTCTCGTCCACGGTCTCGTCCACGGTCTCGTCCACAGTCTCGTGCACGGTCTCGTCCACGGTCTCGTCCACGATCTCGTTCACAGTCTCGTCCACGGTCTCGTTCACAGTCTCGTCCACGGTCTCGTCCACGGTCTCGTCCACAGTCTTGTCCACAGTGTCGTGCCCGGTCTCGTCCACAGTCTCGTCCACGGTCTCGTCCACAGTCACGTCCATGCGCTCGACCGCGCGCTCTTACATATGTTCATTCACGCGCTCGTTCTCCCAGCCCCGTACGTTCACCCCCCCCCCCAGCGGGATAAGAAGATCTCCCGAGGTAAAACATGCACTAAACTAACACGACTAATTACAGCAGTTGACGTGCCCGAAAATAATCTTCAATCGTTCCCTCCCTCTCCCACACCCTCACCCTCGCAGATACCCCTCACCGTCGCCCACGCCTTCGCCCTTGTGTCTTTCAAACCACCAACTTGTCTTTGATTACTCTTCCTCCCCTCCTTAGTGCCTCTCCGTCTTACCTGCCCTTTATGCGTCACCCCTTCAATCTTTACTTCACGCCACGCTGCTTCATCACCCGGATGACCACCATCATTCTATTCCCGAGGACATAATAACAAATGTTGGAAGTCATATTTGCTTCTCGTGCTTCCTCGCTTGCCTTCGTCATTCCTTTCTCGCTTCTTCTCGGCCTCAGCAGCGGCCTCACTTTCGTTAATATAATTACGTGTAAACGTAAAATAAATATTTTATCTTTTATATTTACCCATAAAACGTAAGAAAATTAAAGGGAAATAATTGAAATAAGGTTCTTGATTCGTTACTACGGTAGAATACTGTGAACAAGTTTATTTTGTCTTATTATAGACTTTGAATACCCTCGTCAAAGTTTCGTTTAGCTACTTTCTTGTAATATATCATGTGTATATCATGTCTGGAATTCAATTTCAAATGGGAGCAAGCTTGTTTGTATTGAAGTGATCCCAATAAGGTTCTTGGTTGATTACTACCGTAGAACACTGTGAACAATTTTATTTTATTGAAATTTGAATACCCTCATCAAATTTTCGTTTAGTTACTTTCGTGTGTCATGCCTGGAATTCAATTTCAACTGCGGGCAAGGGTTTTTGTATTGAAGTGATGCCCTTGTAAATATTGCCAAAATAACAAATTAACAGTGAACGAAAAGAAAACGGTTTTAATGCAGTTTTCCATTTCAAATAAACAATTCTGTGCTCCATTCAAAATGAAAGTGTACCATTGACTGATGTTAAGGCAACACAATTTTTAGGTCTCTCAATTCAGCCAAACCTTAAATGGAACGTCCATTTAAATGAATTGAACACAAAATTAAGTTCATTATACTACGCGTTCAGAGTTTTTCATACACAGTTTTAACTGTTTTTTTACGTAAAATAAATACAAATAAATAAAAAAAATATCTTTCTCCCTATTCCGCGCGGAGGCACTCCGCTACTCACTGCCGTGCCCGGCGCCGTGGGCAGGCCTCCTCTGCACGTTTCCACGTCCGTCGCCGCCCTAGATCACGCTGCTTCCTTCCCGGCCTAGTTCCTCCTGCTTGAGTCCGTTCCGCGCTGTTTCGCCGTCTCCCTCCCTCCTCGCCCATTTCCGCCGGCTCTCTACGCCGCCCCCAGACCGCCCCCGCTGGCGCAGACTGCCGGCGCAGGCGCCTCTGCCGACGCCACGACCGAACTAGCGAGTCGTGCTTTAAATCCGATGCGCGGAGTACTAGATTAAAGAAGGGTCAGGGGGTAGAGATAGAAAAGGGGAAAGAAAAGGCGGGAATACGGGAGTGTGGGTGATGGGAGTGGCAAAATGAAGGGGAATGGAACAAACGTGGGTAGGAATGGACGGACGTGGGTGGGAACGGTCGGACGTGGCTGGGAATGGGCGAACGTGGGTGGGAATGGACGGGCATGGATGGAAATGGACGGACGTGAATGGGAATGGACGGACGTAAATGGAATGGACGGACGTGAATGGGAATGGACGGACGTGAATGGGAATGGACGGACGTGAATGGGAATGGACGGACGTGAATGGGAATGGATGGCCGTGAATGGGAATGGACGGACGTGAATGGGAATGGACGGACGTGAATGGGAATGATCGGACGTGAATGAGAATGGTTGGACGCGGGTGGGAATGGTCAGACGTGGGTGGGAATGGGAGGACATAAGTGAGAATGTAAGTGGATGGGAATGGATGGACGTGAGTGGGAATGGACGGACGTAGATGATAATGGACGGACGTGGTGGAAACGGATGGACGTGGGCAGGGGGAAACGAAGTCGGGGGAGTCAATGGGAATGGGGTGATGGAAGGGAGTGGGGAGTGTGGACGGGAGTGTGGGGGTGCATGGGATGGGAGCGAAGGGGATCGGCGGCCGCGTCGAGGAGTGGGAGCGGGGAGAAGCGTGAGCGGGAACGTGGAGGATGGGGAGCAAGGGAGAGCGGGCCTGGGAGTGCAGAGCGGGGAGCGTCCGGCTGGCGCCAGAGGGCGCCCGGCGCGTCGCCTTGTCCGGGGCAATTCATCATACATAAAGCTCCAACTCGACGAGCGCCGCCTGGGGGGCGGGGTCTGTTGCTGCGAGTTGTATTCCTCCATCATGCAAAGCGGGATGAGACGTGGGAAGCGCCTGACTTGTGGAAGGGGCACAGCTACGATTTTAGCTAACGAGAGAAGGGAATGAGGACAAGGCGTCCGGTAACACGGAACGTCTCGTGGAAAGGAGGCAAGTAGCGAGGGTTTCAACTAGTGAACTCTTGGTAGATGTAGCTGGAGCGCTGAGACTGTGAAGTATACATAAATCGATGTTTGATATTTTGAATTATTATGTTATTTGAAATAAGTTTTTTTCGTTTCTTTCACATCTTTAGATATTACGAAACATACAACTCATACAGCTTTGTGTCGCATGTTATTATTCTGTGACTGCAATTATTACTTTAATTCACTCCGTATAAAAGAAGTTGAGTATTCACTGAACGTTTATTACGACGAAAGGGAATGCAAGGAACTGGACTAGAAGAGAGAATATCGAGATAGTCTCGATAAAATATTTGTTATGTGGAAATTATACTGATGGCCCTTGCTTTTCTGATTATTAATTTCCCTCCCTTGCCTCTCCCCGCTTTCTTTCGCATTGAAGAATTTACTGCGCTTTCTGCCACTTGAATGGTAACTAAAATTTCTGAACATTAACTTGAATGATATTTTTGTTCATAATTGTTTAAATTATTTCCTTTTAGATTCGTATGCAGAATGTTTTGTTCATATACACGGACATAAAATGTGGCGAATTAATTAAGTGCAAAAAACTAATAATTTTTCATGTGTAACTGATAATTGACTCCACAAATTTAGTTTATGTTCAATAATGAGACCAAGCAACCACCCTGATGTAACACAAAAACAATCGTTTATATATTTCCCAGAATGTACTTTTTCTAAAACAGGAACAATCCTCTTCTGTTAGAACATAATTAATTATATACAGGTAATAAAAAATGCTAACGTTTTAGCATTTGTGGAACTTCGCTGGCAGCGAATTCCAGATTCATGTGCCAGGTTTAATTAAATGAACATCAGCACGCATATCGCTGTCGCAAAATAGGTGACCTGTATGCGTTAATATTGGCAGATATGCAACGAAAAAATCAAATTTGCTTCATGCATTTAAAAGTTTCGTTGGGGTTCATGAGCTTTCTTTGCGAATACTTACAATATTATTTATTACAGTCCGTCATGGTTTGATATAATACTTCTGTGAAAAAAAATGTCGTTTCTAAAATGAAATGAAAATAATAATTTAATTTATTTCTAAGTTACTGTACGACACATAAGTAATTCCAAGATTTTAGAGACATATTTTTCACGGGTAAGTTAAATTAAAGGATCATTTCTGTTTTGCCAGTGAGCTAGCTCTCAGAACATCTATTATTGAAACATTTACCCGGAAGATTTCTATTTGGCCTAATCAAATAAAGGATGCGAGTAGAATATTGACGGACATTCATTATCATGTTTGCTATTCTATAGGTAATATTTATTTACTTGATCACGTGCCTTCATATTTGAACTTAAGAGACATTTCATTTCCTTATCAAACTTATCATCACTTCCATTGTTGTTACAACTCCTAGTTTTTCCTGATTTGAATTTTTACATAACATGCCCTTGCTCTGTCTTCTTATTTTCATAATATACTGTTACATTTTGACCACAACTCTTTTTGTTGTCAAACAATACTACTATACGAATAACGATTTGGGTAATACGATAAATACACTGTCTAATTGTGACATTTTAAAATTATAACTTCTACTAATTGCATTTCTTTCTCCGCCGTCGTCCCTTTCTCCGTCGTCGTTACTTTCTCCATCGTCGTTACTTTTTCCGTCTCTGTTACTATCTCCGTCGTCATTACTTTCTCCGTCGTCATTACTTTCTCCGTCGTCGTTACTTTCTCCGTCGTCGTTCCTTTCTCCGTCGTCGTTACTTTCTTCATCGTCGTTACTTTCTCCGTCGTCGTTACTTTTTCCGTCTCTGTTACTATCTCCGTCGTCGTTACTTTCTCCGTCGTCGTTACTTTCTCCGTCGTCGTTACTTTCTCCGTCGTCGTTCCTTTCTCCGTCGTCGTCCCTTTCTCCGTCGTCGTCCCTATATCTGTCGTCGTCCCTATATCCGTCGTCATCCCTTTCTCCATCGTCATCCCTTTCTCCGTCGTCACCGCTTTCGTCATCGTCACCACTCGCATCGTCGCCACCGCGTCCGCCGTCCCTTTCTCCGTCGTCGTCACCACCAGCCACCGCCTTCGCTGCACCGTCGGCGTCCGATGCACCTCGCGTTCCGCCGGCGTTCGTTTACGAGCCCATCCGTTACGCCCTGACGCTGTGTGTTTCTTTGCGGAATTTGTGAGTCCGCGCGCGATTTTCTCCCGACGAAGTGCAGGGTTATACGTCTTCATTCAATTCTCGTTTAGCGGTTTTCGTTTTGGACCTGCAGATAAAAGCTGCCCCGTAATCCGCCCAAATATTATTGATTGCGAGATCTCCTTCAGAACCCGTCGCTTCAGTGAGGAGTAATAGCGATGCGAATTTGGAGGAAATCTGCCGAGAAGAAATACCATCGATAAATTTCCAGAGGAAAACTGTTTCTTCTTTTTCTTCCTAAATCTATCGTCAACGTATTGTACATTTATCTTATTTTACTCAAGGAAATGCATCCTAATTTAGGGTACGTTCATGATAACAGAAAGACTGTCAGAGTTCACAAAACTATGTTGAAAATTGTTTCTATAGTAGATACTTTATACGAATAAGTATGGCTCGATTGAAATATGGAACTTCCCAATATCTTCTTAAGTGAATTTTTCGTGAGTGCAGACATCTATCTGAAACGTGATTTGTATTCAGACTCCCAGAGATCATTTGAGCGAATAATTAGATGGTCCTTTTTAACTTCTGGAGAATAATAATTGCATGTTTGCTTCGTAGTATGCCGTATGAAATTGTTTTTATTTAGAATTAAGAAAATATTCCAATAAACAAGCATATTTCTGCTTTCAGTCACACGTCAGAGAGAATTTTTACTCTCTTGTATACCACTTACGTACTATAGAGAGTATTATAACACTGTGGCAAAAAACGGCGATTTCACAGAAGAAAACTCGTATTGTGGAGCTCTGATATCGAAAAAGTTAATAAATGTTCTTCCTATACGTAGTAAATTACTTTCTGTAACACGTTGTGTAGTCAAAATCCACGTTTTGTAGGTCCTTTGTACCGTAACTTTAGTGGATGTCAAAACGGCCGTCAGTCCGTCCGTCCGTCCTTCTGTCTGTGATCAACGCTAGTCCTAAACCGTTCAGGTGATTTTCTCCAAAATTGATATTCCCTCATTCATCTGGGCGAATTCAAAGCCCTGCTAGTTTCAAACGGAAATTTTGATTTCCGAGTTTACTTGATGTAATATTGATATTAAACTTTTTTTTATTAGAAGCAAGTTTTAAATATTTTTTCTCTCGGAGAGGACAAAGAAAACTTTTAAAAAATGATGCAGATCTCATTTTCTTGAACTTTGAATTTTCGAAAATTGCAGAAGATCCAATTTTTTTAACCTTTTCCGACAAATACAATATTAAAGATGGAGATTTTTTAAAATAAAATCTGTTCTTCACAGACCTTTAAAAATAGACATGTAAAATTATTCGAAAATTTGAGTAGTTTTCGTGTTTTTATTTAAACGTTCCTTAAATAAACGAGAGAAAGACTCATTTCAATGACAGAGAGCCTTTTTACTTTTTTCTAAAACTTAAAGATTTATGTTTTTTCGACCCTCTGGTTCTCTCTTTGGTTAGGACCATTTTCATGTGAGTGTTAAAGTGTTACCAGATTTGAAGTTGCAATATTATAGTTCTAAAAATACTAATTTACACCGCTGCCAATGATAGAGAAAACATTTGTTGTTGAAGAAATACTAGTTTCAATTTCTGAAGCGTCTATTATTGTGAAAAAGATCTTATGATATAACTTTTGTGAATCGTTTGTGTGAAAGATTTAATAACCTCTCCCTTGAATGTTGAAGACGATTGGTTTCTCCAGTGCGAGTCCATGTAGCCTTAACATCACTGTGGTGGTGTTCTGGGCGTCCCTTTCCTTTTCCGGCGGCCCAGTTTTTCCGTCTTCGCCAGCGACCTTGCAGCGCGGCGCGGGCGCAGCTGCCTTATACAGGTCGGCGCTCGGGGCGACGCGACGCCGCCGCGCGCTGCCGCTGGGAGCGCGGAGCTCGACGCCGGGGCACAGCCAGTCGTCGCCGCCGGAAGTGATGTCACGCGGACAGGCGGGCGCCGCCTAATACGGAACTCGCACCCCCCTCCCCTCTTGAGTCCGTTCTCCAAGTCCGCGTCATTTTCTCTTTCGATGAAGACGCGTGCGCATTTCACGTATCGTGGATATTCTAATGAATAAACGCAATTTATCTCAAGAAAGTTATAGAGTGTAATCGTTAATAAAAAAATTACATATTTTTTGGTTTTGTGTTGGTCAAATAAATGCTTGAAATAAGTAAATATTTATTGACAAAAGTTAGGAGTGATTAGACATATTATGATGAATACTCATTTATGCAAATAAGTTTAGTGGACGATAAAACAGATTTACTTGTATTGGTTTGTCCTGCAATGTGTAGAGGAAATTCACGCAAATGATGAATCGCCTCCGACGATGTTGGGATAGTTGTTTCTTCTGCTTCACCTTGCTCTCTTCTTTCTGTAAATCAGATGTATCTGAATTTTCTTGCCCAACCCTTCTGTGAAAATATTTGGTCGCAAAGCTCACCACACACTTCTACGATTTCCTCCATCCGTGACGAATTCTTTAAATCTCTCACCAATACCATAATATCATGCATCAGATAAAAATTTCTCTGTGGAGTCAACTCGATCAATTTTCTTGAGAAAAACTACCTTTCGAAATTAATTGGTACAACTTCGAATTAAGAATGGTAAACTTCGAATTATCCATGGATTTTTGATTGATTGTATTAGTAGGTGAAGGAACCAACACAATTCTTCGAATTAACGAACAATTCTAATTATGGAAGTTCGAATGATCCAAGTTCTATTGTATGATAATTTTTTGTTTTGTTTCATACTCTCTAAATGCACATAAAAAGTAGCTCCAGAAACCGATGTTTGTGCTGAAAGGAAATGAAGTGATTTTACATGTAATTACACGTGATAAATATGTGGAATCTCCTCTGATTTCAAGAGCATTGAGATCTCCTATTCCTATTTACCCTTCCCTCATCATTGCATTTTTTAATTCCAAACATCTTTCTTGTTTCTCAGATACTTCACGATAGAGTATTTCTCTTTCCCATTTTGGAAAATCCGTATACTGCTGTCTAGCGAGCTAGATGTTGAATTAAAATATATTTTTATACAAACTGAAAAAAGATTGTAAACTCTCTAAACTCACCTCATGGTCATTCCGAAAGCGACCTTGTTTTAAAGCGGAGTGTAATGCTTTCATTTTGTCATCGGTTTGGCGCGCCAGCGCTGCTCTGGGGGGTGGGACCTGCTGTCACCTGCCCCGCTGAACCCCGGTGCGCCATCCGGTGGCGACCGCAACGCGTACGACCGCGGCTGTGAAAGGTCAAACGTCCCCGCCCCGCCCCCTCCGCCCCCGCCCCGCCCCGCTCCGCGGCGCCCCCGCCGCCCCCGCCCCGCCCCGCCCCCGCCCCGCCCCGCCTCGCCTCGCCCCCGCCCCTCCCCCGCCCCGCCCTGCCCCCGCCCCGCCCGTCCCCGCTCCGCCCCCGCCCTCGCGTTGTGGTCGCCGGTGGCGCGCCCTGGCACTGGTTACCCGCTTCGCTGGCGGCGGAGAAGCGCTCTTCGCCTGAAATATGGATCAGCTGTACGTGCGGTTGGGCAATGGAGCGTTCGCTTGGCGCAGGCGAGATTTGGGGCTGAGGAGAGGCGCACATGAAAAATTAATAACGGGATGAATTAATCGAGTGATCGGCTAACGCTGCGTTATGGTGTGGTGTGCGCTAGGCGGACTTTCGCCCCACACCCGGTCTCGCGTTGGTATGTCTATCGTTGGCAAATGGTCCGGTTGGTCACGCTCACTCTGTACCCCTATGCGCTGATGCAGGGATGTGCTGGACCGGCTATAAATAATGTCCGCACCTGGCCGCAGAAATAACTCTCGTTTGCCGCTTTTCAAGAGCGAGGTAATGTTCGTCAGCTCCCTCAATGGTTGCCTTCTAGTTGACCAAGGTATGAATCAACGTTGTTCGTATCCGCGAGCGACCCGCCGCTATTTGCCACCCTTTCCCTCCTTCTGACCCCCACGACCCACTGAGTGCTGGGTTTGGTAGTAACTGTAGCTCATCGAACCTTGTACTTGCAACAAGGGCACTGAGTACACTTACTAATAGCAATCAATTTGGCGTTCATCTTTCTCCCGTTGCATACTCCTTCCCCTATGTCTTCATAACAATAGTATGGAGTCGCGACGCCACCTGAATTCAGATCGAAGCCGCTAGAAATAACCTTCATTTACCGACTTGTTCATTTTCTAAATATAAAACAAACAAAAAACGAACTTCATTTTTGAATCCCATTGAAGAGAAAAATGTACCTTTAACGCCGGGATCCTTGGTATGTTTTCATGATTTCATCACGCTCTTTGGTGATACACACTTTCACGTCGACGAAAAGCCTTGATGTGATGGCCAACTATCGAGACGGCGTCTCTTGTATTCAGAATGAATCCGCTAAAATCATCGTCTATGTGCGTCTTTCTGCCTTTTGACTACTTTTCCTCAAAATCTTCATATTGAAATATTAATTGCCTGCTGAAGATTGAATAGATAGCTTGAATAGGACTGTGTTTTGGACATTCGCTTGTCAGCTCGGTATTTTTCCGTGGTTTCTCCGATCAACACCAGGGGAATGCCTGAGCAGCACCCTAACAAACGGGCCACGGAACGCGCGCGATCTTTCCTTCCTCTTTCTTGTCCTATCCTCTCCCATCCCCCCCGCACACACATGTACACTAACATGCACTACACTACCACATATTCCGGGAGACCGGTCGGGAGCTTAGAGCTTGTCCCGGCTGGGGCGGTGCAGCGCTGGTGGGAGAGTCCTGGTTAGGGAGAAACTCCGCTAGCCGACGGTAGGTCGGCGTCTGATCTCGCTATCCAGCGGGGATAGAACATCGTCATCTTCCGAGGAAAACATGCACTGCACTTACGGGACTAATTGCGTCTGTAGTTGACGCGCTCGGAATAACTAACTACCAATCAACCACGAACACAATTTTTCTTCGAATATTCATTTCATTCACGCTTTCAGTGGTAGAAGAGCATGTAAGAATAATTTAATCATCGTTTGGCTTCAAGCCATGCGTTCTCGGGTTCTTCTAACCGCTGAAGGTGGTTGAGGTGAGTGCGCTAAAGAAAGACAGCCGCAGTGGTAAATTCGTCAGTACACCGCGTATACCGCCGGTATACCAAGTAATTCGAAGTGTATAAGAAGTATTCCATAAGTTTGGCAATCCTCTAAAAAATTAGATATTTTGAAAGCTTTAAAAGAGATGCGAAAAAATAACTCTGTTTTGCTACCGGGAGCAAGTCAGTCTTCCGCATCCGTAAGCGCTATAAAGTGCAGTAGAGTGAGAAGTTTCAAACAGTTCTTAATGCTGCCCAGAGAATTCACTAGCGCAGGCGAAGGAACCGCATGCCAACCGCGATAACCTAGGGTTTCTCATGTTTCAAGGGTGGGGAGAGAGGAGAATGCGCGTCTTGACGATCGGTAGGCACCGCAAAATATTGCGGTGAACAGTCCGTCTCTGGTCGTTCGTAAGTTACGCTTCTCTCAAATGTTTGTGAAAATGGAGTGTGTTAATGATCCAGAAGTCAGTGGTTTGTGTAATTGTCTTATAGAACAATTATTAACCCAATAACTGTCAGATTAATTTCGTGCGCATAGCGCTCGCTCAATGTCGTCACGTTCGTGCGCACACACTCATTGTTGGAGCTCTGTGGCAGCATGTTTTTGCAACTTTTAGTGCTAATCAAGTGTTATGTTGCTGAATTATATTACTAGAACGCTCCAAAGCGCCAAACATTGGTTATATTAGCATTTGCTTTTCTATAAGAAGAAGCAAAACTGTTAGACCTTAGCTGCATATCTCCCGTCAACTTCGGTCAACCACAGACATAGCAGCTAAGCAGGGTTTTAGTTGAAGATACGAACTGACGTAAGTCATATGTTCACCCTGGCTAGGAGTATACAATCTTTTAGCGACCACGGCTAAATCGACATCTGGCATTCAGGAAAGAAAAAAAAACTTGCTTATATGTTTCGTTTAGTTTGTTTACATCTGTTGAAATAAAATTCGCAAATTATATTTCACAATGTCAAGCAACAATGAAGTTCTGAGATCCCCAATTGGGGATCGTGGCAGTTAATGAGTTACGGACGGAATTTCGATGTATTGGGATTTGAGAAAAGCTCCAAATAAAAGACAACAGTAGAGGAGGCTTCCATAATATACTTAATTGAATGCTCATGCTTCGCCACTGGACGGGCGCTCCCCGCGCTCTGTGAGCCGCGTTGAGCGCTGCTGCGCGCGTGTGGTCTGTGCGGCTGCGGTGGCGTGGCGTGACGCGTCGCGTGCGCGTGCAGCTGCGAGTCGCGGAAGTGAAGGCGCCGGGAAGCGAACCCCGCCCTTCCGCGAAACGAAGAGCGCCGCCCGGCCGCGACCACGCCCCTCTCGCGCCACGGCCGCTGATTAGCGCAACCCCGCACTGACAAAGTAGTGGTTTAGGCAGCACGAGCCGATACGAACCGGTGGCCGAGATCGCTAAGGCAGTAGTGTCGTAGCGATTTCGGACCGAAGGGTCCTGGGTTTGAGTACTGTTTCGGGTTGGCGGCTGGTTGTATTTGTGTTCGTCCCTTCACCCCTTATCGTCACCATTTCGTTTCATCTTCACAGTTACGATAACGTTAATTCAAATAATGGTTGCTAATGACCTAGATGTTGATGAGACCTTAAATAACAAAAAGGAACAGAAAAAAGGGCTGTGAAGTGGTACTGAAGTTCCTCGGAGGTAGGTAAACTCGTGTTATAAGAGTAGTTTATGCAATTAGTTTATAGTGTTAAGCTTAATTGGATGAGCGCGTGTTTTGAAAACGACCGACGTTGGAGCGAGTTTTCAAATTTGTACGAATGCAATAAAGCAATATCATAAACGTGTTGCATACGCTATTTTTTTGTATAACAGCATTATACGTTTTTATGAGAATCAAACTTAATTTTGCGAAACAACGTCCTTGTGACGTCTCGGGTATTTAACATCTGTACGAGAAAATGGTGGTCGGCTGTTCCATTTACCGCTACCGCCCCAAGATTCTCTCGTTGCGAGTGGCTGAATGTCTGATGACGTAATGACTCGTACTGTAAAATCTAATAGTCATCATTTGTAGTGTAAAAGGCCCTTTTATGAACGATTTCTAGCAACAGAAAGGTCATTTATAATGCTGGTATACAAAAAAGTCACTTATCGGCAGAGGTGCTTGCAATACTTTTTCGCACCCTCATCTCTGCCTTGATACTACAGTAAATACTCATTAGCACGAATTCCAAGGGCCCGAAATAATACAAGGTCGTGTTATAAAAATTCGTATTATCCGAATATTATAAATGTCCGTATTAGCGCAATCCCTGGCCAGGACCGACGTTTTGTTCGTGTTACGGCGAAATTCGTGTTAATGGAGTTCGTGCTAACGAGGGTTTACTGTAATGTGTTACATATGCTGTATGTAACATAATGTTACCTATAAGGTTTCTCATAATGAAGTGACATTAATGTCATTGCAAAACGAAACAGATGAAGGTAAAGTCAAAACTTCCACTGAGCCTGGAGATCAAATACCAATAGCGCAAAAAAAAATTAATTTCTGTTCCCGGAGTTTCTTTTAATAATATTTCAAATTGTGTTTTCAGTATTAATTTTCAAAAGTAAATGTTGTAGTCGTTAGTTTTTTTTGTATTTTGAACAGTATTATTAAACAAACCATTGAAAGAAGTTTTTGGTTTCATTTAGTGGTCCTGAATTATGCTGGTATTACACACTTAATTCACAGCCTAAGCGCTAAACCTTTAAGACTTTGGCTGCAAATCAGTGAAATTCAACTTTAGAGGTGAGGGTGCGAAAAAGTATTTTATACCTCCAACTACTACAGCATAGTTGAAATGAATGTGCTTGATGGTAACAGGGAAATATTAAATTGAACCTATTCCCGATTAATCGAGTGTGCAAGTGTGCTACAAACGCCCATGATGGTACAACAAACTGAATAGCTGTATCGTTTCTCACAGCTGCCTATGCACAGCATTCAGAAATCTGTTGCCTGCAAACGAATATTTTCCTTAGTGTGGTTTGGGGCATGGGGTGCACTCTGGGCGCGTGCGTTGTCGTGGGCTATCTCGTTGGCTGCGCTCCGCTAATAGGGAGAGAAAATGTTTTCACTGTAGACATCGTGCGTTTAGCCGCACCCTGCTGCGGTTATTACGATAGCCTCGAGCTGCGAGGTCTGCATGTTCGAATCCCGCCTCGGGCATAGATGTATGCTTGTGTGATGTGAGATGTTTGGGGCTTTTCAAAACCACCATTAGTCTAAGAAAATAATCTTTTCTTCCCTGTCCGAAGAATACCTAGGTGTGTATGGGGGCGTGTAAAATATCGGCGGGTAATATGGAGAGTATGTGTGGTTCATTGGTTTACCTTGATCGATCTTTATTTGCCACTCAACCTTCCAAACCGTAGCTGATTTTAAATAACACTAAAAGCTAATGGCTGCAGGTGTATAATGTGTAATGATTTCCATAAGCTTAATGACTGCTGCGGTGTGATGGGAGGGAGGGCTATGTTATTATATATCACATGCTTTTAATATAAAAGGAAATAATTTATAACAGAGGGTAGGGGATGTCATTTAGTGCGCTAAACAGTCTACCAACATTTAAAACAGCCTGTGATGATGATGATGATGCTTATGATGATAATGACGACGACGACTTCGTGAGTTCATTTCCACGTTCACAGCGTTTCATCCGTCAATGCATTTTTGTGGATGTAAAACCAAACCAACGACCTATTTCAACGGGATGATAAGAGCCGAACCAAGTTAAATACAATCAATATAGCTACAACTGCGTGAAATGTTCCGGTGTATTGTTTGAGCAACCGTTTTTTATGTTTACAAACAGGGTCTGGTAAACAAGTTATTTAAAGCTCGCATACTGAAATGAAGTTGATGAAAACGTTCACACACGTGCGCTAATAAAGTTAAATTGCACCTTAGTAGGTAATTTTAATTAATGAAACAAGTTTGACGTGAACATCATAATGAACCGGAATTGCTTTTGCTCGGCAAAGCATTAGCTTAATATTGCCAAAATGATGCTCGTCACTATTTTTCAAACTTTTATCTATTATGAATACGAAGCCATTTTCATTTGCTATTTACTTTTACGTTTGTTTTTCAGGAACGCCCTAGTTGTTAGGATTGCAACGTATGCAACACTTAAGATGCTTCATCTCTTGGAATTATTATATCATTTTTTTTAAAGATTAGGAAATAAGAGATTTGCCCAAAATGGTATTAAGTACTTCGTATGATTTTTCTTTTGATGCTATTTTTCTGAGTTCGTAGCAATTCATTGCTACTACCTAGTAATATATATTGTGAAATATTGCTCATTAAAAAGCTTCTCATTTCTGGGCCATCTGTGCAGAGTAGCCAGAATAACATTTTAAAAAATCCTGGCGACAGAAGTTCGCTCGTGATACAGATCAACCCCTTTGTTCGTTTTCCGTGTCTTCCGCAATATTCAAATACGAATAAAAATATCCATTTAAATGCATGGAAATGGCTGTGGCGTGAATTCGACGTCGATTAACTAATTTGCATAGGTGTCTGGGTCGGTGACCGTCTGGCATCTGCACACCTGAAGCATCTGCCCCCGCCTCCGCCCCCGTCTCCGCCCCCGTCTCCGGCCCCGTCTCCGCCCCCGTCTCCGCCCCCGTCTCCGCCCCCGTCTCCGCCCCCGTCTCCGCCCCCGTCTCCACCCCCGCCACCGCCCCCGCCCCCGCTCCCGCCTCCGCGCCGTCTTCGCCTACGTTCCCGTCCTGACCCAACTGGTCCCACTTCTCTAATTAACTTGTAAAGCTCTGAGTTCTCCCGACTTCTGGAGTCGCGAAATGTGCACGGACTTGGATGAGGGCAGCCGACGATAATTAAAGAAGTGCTTAAGCTGTGGACTAGGAAGGGAAGCGCCGGAAATCTTTGATTTAAAAATTAGAACGATTTTCTTTATTTTATTTCATCTGGAGATTTGGGGGGGGGTATCAAGACAAGTGAGCATTCTGTATTTAGTTATAAGGAAGGTTTCCTGGCGGAATCATTGTTTACCCTCATACAGATACATACTTATGAGTAATATACTTACATGGTTTAGATATCTGGATACTAATTTAAGTCGACGAACTGTTTACTTGTGGTGGATGGCAAAAGATAGGGCGCAAGAAGTTAATTTAACTCATATTTGACAATGCTACAAGTTGCATCACACTATTTAATTAAGGTAATATATGTGTATATATTTAATAATGTGTAATTTCGTGCAATTTAGTGTAATTTAAGGATTGCTTGTATTACGCGATTAACTTAAACATGTTTATTTATAACACTATTTTCTTCAATATTTTCGGAAATATTATGCATATTAGGCTGGTAGACACTGAACGTGGCTGACAGTCAACGGAAAGAGCTTAAGTTAATAAATTATGTTGTAAGTCAAACTTATACAATTTATCTCAAGAAGAAAAAGAAACTGTTAGTGCGATCTGAAACGTCATAATAATCCTGCAAACAACGATTTTTACTCTCATCACTGTACATATTCGTTCTTGACTTATTTTGCCGCATTATAACAGTCTGCCTGGTAGCAAAACATTCGTGTAAATAAATATGCCCGCTCTGGAAGTGTGGTGGAAGCGAGGTGGAAAATGAAGCAACCTGGTATGGACAAAGGAGGGGGGAGGGCAACTTAGGCTGGGGTCGTCGAAATGCGCGCAGTGAGAGAGCAGTTCGCGGAGGTGGGTGCGCGGCCCGAGGACGCATTAGGGATGCGGCTTCGATGTCGATGTTTTCCAAACATCAACGTTTTTGTAAAATATATAATTAATATATGAAACAATGACTGATGATAGCTATTTCAGTTTATATGATCGAACCAACGAAAGCTGTTTGTACTATTTCAATCGAGCTATCTCTCGACCGATCCTCTGGTATTATTCGCGTACGCTTTCATGAGCCCTCGCTTCACTAGTTGCGAGAGGAGTGGGAAGTTGTGTTGTTTTCGCAAAAATAATTTCATATCGAATTTTTAACTGGTTTTTCGGTGCAAAATAATTTCTGTTACAAGGGAGCAATCATTTTTGGTTATCATATTTTTCTATAACACTCGTTGCTATCATTTATTGTTAATTCAACTAATGTTGGCAAAGTAGTGGGGCTAGGTATTCTGGGGCTCAAGAAAACGTGCGCGTTTAATATTTCGCACGTCTTTTCTCGTATTTAACACATGGAGTGGCGGTCAACGAATGCACCATCTCCTTTCTTTGGTGAACTTCGGACAATTCTTTTCAGATGCCCCAGGGTTCTCAAGCTTTCATATTTATGGTTCTTATTATATTTTTAACTTTGTTTTCAATTATATCGAAATTATAAATTAATAAACACTGTCACATTAAATTCTGTTGCTCACGATTTTAATGTTAGATGTTATTAAACCACCCTTAAAACATCTACGTTTCAATACCTCGCTATTTTTGTCGATATTATCTAAACATCGTTGTTTTAATTTTGAATACGGATGTTTTGTTATCGATGCCACATCTCTAGGACGCTCTCCTCCCGAGGCTCTCGCCCCGTGGGCTGTATCGCCTCCTGTGCACTCGGTGACTGTGGATGGGCGAGGAGGTAATGTCTCCTCTGCAAGCGCAGTGCACGGGCGGTCGGGGCCTTGAAGGCGCCGAAGTGGGTCACTTACTCCGTTATACATAATGGGGCCTTTCGCAAAAATTACTCCGGAGCCTTCGGCACGGCGTGGCGCGAGGCTGGGCAGGGCGAGGTAGGGTGAGGTAGGGGAAGGGGGGCATGGGGAAGCGGACGGACGAGGCGGACCGGGAAGCGCGTAGAGGGTTAGAGAAAGTGGGAGAGGGTCTCAAGGTAGAGCGAGGCAGATTAGACGGGAGCGTGGCGGGGCTGGGCAGGGAGTCCCAGGCCAGGATTGGGATGGGGTGATACCCTCTTTTCTTATCGAATCTTCGCGTCTGCGAGCATCGCGTCGCGTCGCGTCGCGTCGCGTCGCGTCGCGTCGCGTCGCGTCGCGTCTCGTCTCGTCTCGTCTCGTCTCGTCTCGTCTCGTCGCGTCTCGTCTCGTCTCGTGTCGTCTCGCCCCGCCTCCCTCTCTGTGCAAACGCTCTTGCTTCCGGCATCTTCGGCGGCGGAATTTTCCGTCGCTTTTCGTCTGGTCGGTCGGCGGCTCTTCGGCGTCCACCATCTCAAGTGGGTGCGCACACTGTCGCTTCGTCCCATGAAAGTTAAATGATGCATGGACACTTGAGAGCGCTAGCGTCAGCCGCCGCGATAACCATCTCGAGGAGCGTTACTCGCTTTTTAAGCTCCGACATGTCGAGCGTGTTTGCGGCATTAGTCTCGGGCTTTCAAACGCACGACGACGCGGCGGCGACTCGAAGGGACCACGTCACTGGTTTTACTGCTCCCGATAACGACCTACGTGAATGAACTCCGGAAATGCCACAGTTCGTAACAGTCAAGTGCAATCGTCTGAGAAACTACAGACAGACATGGGAGGGTCTCGGTAATACCACACCACAATGTAATGCGAGATTGTCGTAAATTCAAAGTGTTGTTCCGTAATTTTTTCTCGTGTTCACATCCCCACAATTGTTAGTGCTGACAATGAGACAGCGCGAGAAGGAGACATTCAATTCTAAAAGCACGAGCGAAATTTCTAAAGAATTGTGCTTAAAAACTGTTCGTCCTGGTGAAAATTTGTGCCTTGTATAGCTTAAAACACAAAACATTCTTTTCAGAATGCTTGGATCTTCCTTCAGTACTCGGAATTGCAACGTGAAATTTTGCGCCTGGCAGCGAGAATACAAGTTCTTTTAGCAAGTTTTTTTTTTTTTTTTTGTCCACGGAGTTAAGCCGCTTCGAAATGAAATTGCGCAAAGGAAGAAATTTCGGGGGAGGGCGGACGTGGGCGGACGCCGCAGGTCCTAATTGCGCGGGCGGACATCGTCGCGCGGAATGTCAGGGCGTCGGGCGCCGGCTGAGTGGCACTGGGCGCGCGCCGTCCGCCCGGCCGCCCAATTAGCCCGAGGGGGCGATGGAGGGGGCGGGGCGGCGGTGGCGGGCGGCGGCAGATGCGGACTCAATTAAGCGCGGGTCAACCGGCGCCCGCCGCCCGCCGCCCGCCGCCCGCCGCCCGCCGCCCGCCGCCCGCCGCCCGCCGCCCGCCGCCCGCCGCCCGCCGCCCGCCGCCCGCCGCTCCGCGCCGCCGCGCCGCCGCCCGCCGCCCGCCGCCCGCCGCCGCCGCGGCGCGCGCCGCGGCCGCCCGCCGCCCGCCGCCCGCCGCCCGCCGCCCGCCGCCCGCCGCCCGCCGCCCGCCGCCCGCCGCCCGCCGCCCGCCGCCCGCCGCCCGCCGCCCGCCGCCCGCCGCCCGCCGCGCCGCCCACCGCCCACCGAAGAGCGCGCTCTCGCAGAAGTCAGCCGCGCGTCGGTCACCCGCCCCGAAGCTCGGGGCCGGCTGGTCCTCTCGTGCACCGCTCCGCGTACCAACTCGCGTGTTATTCTTTAATGTTACCTCGTTATCACAAGCTATATTTTATGTATACCAATTTACAAATGACATTTTCTGTTGCAAGAAATAGTTTATAATCAGACATTTCACGTCACAAATGATGACGTTTGACGGCACGAATGATTGCGTCATCACACATTCAGCCAATAGCTGCCGGAATCTTGAGGACGTGACTGTAAATGGGACAGCCGAACACTGTTTTCTCGCACAGATGTCAAATACCCAAAAAGTCACATTAAATTGTTTCGCATAATTAAGTTTGATTCTCTTAAAAATTTATAATACTGGTATCCAAAAGTAGCGTATCTAACTCGTTTATAATGTTCCTTCATTGCATTCGTGCAAATTTGAAAACTCGCTCCTAACGTTGCTCGTTTTCAAAGCATGCATTCATACAATAATGCTTAACATTATAAACTAACTGCATAAACTAGTACTGCATTTTACTACTCTAGTCAGTCCCATAGCGAATTATGCGCTCGTACTCGTAGTAAGTTTTCCATTTTCATTAATATAATATATTATAATATTTTAATAAACCTTTTTTTAAATTTGAGGACTGATTAGTACACTAACTTCTCTGTAAATATAATTATTGTGTAATTCACTTTAATGTAATTTTGAAGTAATAATAATAATATTAATAATAATAATAATAATAATAATAATAATAATAATATGATGATGATGATGATGATGACCATCATCATCATCATCATCATAAGGTCAGTAATTAACATTAAGATGAAATTATCAAGAATGGAAATTGGAGGACTTAATGGAATCTGTAGGAATTCCCTTTGTCCTTCTAAAAATTTCTCATCGATCGCCTTGAAATTGAATCGCGGGGTTATTTGTGGAAAACAATCAGATTGGTGATCAAACTCATAATTTAATTTTAATTCATAATTGTCTCGTTTTATTGTACAATCGTGTACGAAAATGAGACCTTTCTTCAATAAGGGTCCATATGCATCTTTCATCTGGCAACACGCTTGAACGCTCAACTTCCCTCACACTCGTGCGATCGCGTGGCAACTCACTTGTTCTAAACCCTCACGGGTCTTCCTGTTGGCAAAATTAAACGTGCCAACTATCCACCTGCCTTATTAAACAACATCGAAGCAGATGCATTTTCACTTCTCTCTTGCATACATATCCAAGTACCTTCGCGCTGAGAAACATTGTATTTAAGTGTCAGTTCTAATTAGTCTCTGCCTCATCCCTGAAACATTTCTTTTCTTTATCTTTTTCATCTTTCTCATATTTTCTCATTTTATTTCGTAATAGTTTGTAACTATGGAGATATGATTCTGACGTGTGCCTCATTGTGAGCATTTCCTTTTCTCATTTCGCGAAGAACGAGTTGCCATGAAGGGTTGTTGATTACATCTTCCTTAAGCTCTTCTTTTCTGTAACAAGAATGTACGAGATTGCGAGAGGTACTGGTGGGTGGTGTTTCTAACGAAAGTTGTTGAAGCGGGAACGCTTTCAGACCCTGTCAGTTCCATTACTTGTGATTTAGGGACCTGGAGGTTTACAAGTCATGCATGAGGTGAGCCTACCAGAAACAATTTAAAATTTGGTGCCTGCTAACGCAAAGCGTTCGACGTACTTGTATGGCATATTGCCTATCCCTGGCATTGATTCTCATGCATCGTTATTCGTGAGACATTTCCAGAGATGTCCCAGTGCCTCGTGTAAATTAATAGTTTATGAACTGATTTAGCCCGTATACGGTACATTGGTACATCCATATTTTTATATTTATTTATTTGTTTTCTTACGTTTATAGTCCGGACCTCGCCCCCCTCCCCTCCCCTCCCCAGCAATTTCCATCTTTGGTTACACCACAAGAAATCCCTGTCTGATCAGCATTATATGTATCACAAATGTGACGCAAATTTCATGTGGCTGTCAAACTGTAGTACCTATAATAGGTGGCAGACTTTTTCTTCACAGGGATATATGTGTTGATTCCTCTTCTAGTACGACAAATGTGTCAGTTCTTGTGATTATGTTGTAAAACAGAGCAACATGTTCTGCTACAATACATTATGTTCATAAAATTCTGTTTGCTTTCGTTGACGACGTAGGAAAACTTACTTTCTGGATGCGGAATACGCCTTTTATATATTCAGTATTTATTAAAAATGAAAAACTCTCCAGCTAGCGGCTGCTCTCCGCAACCGCGTTTGTCTATTGCATATACGCTGGTCCTCGGGGGCGAGAAGAACGGGAGGGGGAGTTAGAAAATGGGCGAGAGTCGCGCGAGCATCTGCGTGAGCGAATAAAGGAGCGATGGCAACGCCTCTTTCGAGGACTGGAGGCTCCTTCCATTGCAGTTGTGCCGACTCGCTGATTCTACACTTGTTTGCAGCGACTCGAATATTTGCGTTTGTTTTCGAATTCCTTTCCTGTTCAAAGTAAGTAACAATTGAGAAAAGAGAGAAGTTAAAACAAAAATATGTAGAGCAAAAATTCGCGTGAGTAGTGGAAGGTAGAGGCAGTAGTCGACCTCAGAAGGGCGTGTGTCGAATCTTGCTTAGACACGACGATATCGACATAAAATTTATGTATGGTTAATTCTTAACATCACTGCGTATCGCGCTTGACGTGCAAGTGATTTTTTATCATCAAAATGAAGATTCTACCGCACTAAAGAGTGTATGTAATATATATTACGAGAAACAAGGAAGGTCGAAGTCCACAAATGCTGACATTGAAGCACTAGAAACAGTGCGTTGGAGAAGTCAAGTAGAATGTGAGGAAATCGAAGACGATTACAATTGAGAGCAGGAAGTTTAGGAGAATCGGGAGCGGTGAGCAGCGCGTTCGTTCCTCTCTCCGCAACTCTCCCGTGCTGCTCCTAAATGGATCAGACTCAGTGAGGCGCGGGTTCGAATCTGTCCTCATGCAAGTCGGATGTAATGCTGCGAACGCGCGGCTGTCAATGGTGCATCCCGCTCTGCTGTTCTCCCTTCAGTTCACCTTTCCCCTTACTGTGACGCCGCCCCGTCTCGCTCCGCTCCACACTGACCCTTTATTCCATGTGATTATTCTCCTCACTTCTTCTCTACCCTTCCTTTATGTCTTCCTCGCTTTTCTTACAGGTGGCGTACATCCCCTCCTCTCATTGCTCTTCCATGCACTAGGTGCGAGTTGGACATAATCATATCCAGACCTTCATTCTCCCCTCGCCCTCACTAGTACTGCTGCTGTTGCCGCCTAGCACTACTCTCTAGCGTTGCACTGATGTAAGCCTACCCAAAACAATTCCCCTAGTCTGTACTTGACTGCCCTGGGGGGGGGGCGCAACGTCCTAGGCACTAATAGAAACGTTTCAGCCATAATACTGCAACCTTTCTCAGGGCGAAAAACCAATCGCAGAACCATGGTCGCAATGTTGGCTTCTGTGTCTACGAAACGGCGTCTCCCGAACAGACAAGTATATAGGCGTCAACCGTATAAGGGCGTCAACTAAGAATATTAAGTTATACAGTGAAGCGAGGTGTCGCTCAGTGTAGAGCGGAGTAGTAATGGAGGCAATGTTTTTAGTGTTATAGTGAAGTGAAGGATAGTGTAGTGCGGTTTTAATTGAATAAACACTCAGTGCGGCTTTAGATGATATACGTTTCTTTTCTTTTTCAAGTAATTTAATGTTTTAAAAATCACCAGTTTTTATATTATTATTATTATTATTATTATTATTATTATTTTAGCATTATTATTACCATTATATTATTTGCATGACATTTATTATCTTATTTATGTAATTAACTGCCACCAGGTTACACCCGATTGCAGTTTAAATAAATTTATCTTGTCTTATCTTGAATCTGGCCGCGGAAGCCCACGCTTCCAATTTCCCTAGTGCTAGCCAATAGGGTCGCATTTGTCTGGAAGGTTACCACCGTGTCCACGCGCGATATTTTAAGACCATTTCTGGGAAGGCTACAATGCCGCCCCCTGCCGTCCGTCCAAGGTGACGCGCTTCTGTAAATCGTTCTCTCATTTTTTCATGAAACGAATGCTAAGCTTAGGTCTTCTTTACATGGTACTAATGGCCGGATAATGTTCGCAAGAATATTCGTATTTCGAGAGAAGAAAGAAGTTTTTTTCTTTTTCTGCAGGTTTCGTTTGCTGCATTTTCGGTACAATTTGTCCACCTTGTTCTTAGGAATGCGCCAAGAAAAGTCATCGATTGTCGACCTAAATCGCTCTATCAGTCTCACACGGCGGATCGCTCGCAGGGGGAGCGAGATAAGAGGAGAAAGTGGCCTTGACGTTGCCGCGTTTATTTTCTGATGCTCTGAATGCAGCTCGGTACGAAGGCTTCAACTAGGATTTTGCCTCTTCTCGAACCCCCAGGACCATTTGCAATGTGGGCCGATTCGGTCTCTGCCAATCTCGCCTTCCCACAGGTCATTCCACCCTATGCTCCGTCCACTGCCTTGTCCGCTGTTCGCGTTCATCAAGTTTCAATCAGTTTTGCAGTTGCATTTCAAGAACGAAAGGCGAAGAGAAAAAGGTTGTGTGTAACTGTTACACTCTTGACGTTTTTGTAAACCCTGTCGAATTCATATTTGCACTCAAATATTCGTAGTGGTACGAATTTATTCTTAGTATGTATTCTATAAAAATGCGTTTTTACGTTATAATTGAAAAACAAGTTCTTGTTGACCATCTATAGTTTGTAAGATAATTTTGAATAATATTACTTGTAATATTGAACTGGGACTTATTTATCTCTAACAACATACATGCAAATTGAAACTAGAAATTTATTATTGTGTAAAAACATCAATAAGACAAAAATGTAAATTTACACGAAATATGTCCAATTGATTGCCTCAACTTCTCCGACCATCCTTAATGTTTCCTTGAGATCCTTGTCAACTGATTTGCATTTTGTGTGCTTTTAAGAGATTGCTCGCGGCGCAATTAGCATGTGGCTCACGGGATGCGCTCCTGCGCTTTTACTGCCGCCCTCTCACGTGCCGGGGGTATCGACGTCCTCAGCGCTCTCTGGCTCCGGCGTCTCGCGGGCGGGGGGAGGGACATGGACGGGGGGAGGGAAACGGGCGGAGGAGATGGCAAGAGGAGGGGCACTCACGGGGGGTGGGACGCGGACAAGGGGAGGGGCGTGGGTGGGGGGAGGCACACGAGCGGAGGGGATGGCAAGGGGAGGGGCACGCACGGGGGGTGGGACGCTAGCGAGGGGAGGGGCGCGGGTGGGGGGAGGCACACGGGCGGAGGGGAGGGCAAGGGGAGGGGCGGGGGTGGGGGGAGGGGCACGCACGGGGGGAGTGACACGGGCGGGTGGAAGAGCGAGGGGTGGGGCGAGGGCAGGGTGAGGGTCGCGGGCGGGGGAGTAACGCGGGCGGGGGTGGGACGCGGGTGAGGGGAGGGCCGCGGGCGGGGGGGAGGGTCTCGAACGGTGTAGGAGTGGTGGCGATGGAAGGGGCGTGTATCCGACGACACGCAGTGGCGCGTGCAAGGAATGGCGTGGCTGACTCTGGCGGCCGATGCAGTCATCTTCCTTCTCTACCTTCTGCAACTCACCGTCTGCCGTAACTGGAAATAGCAATCTAGTTTATGCCCGACGAGTGGCATAGGTCTGAGAGGCCGTAAGGAATACAGGAGGCCTGTTAATGCTAACAGAATTGTTTATATATTAGTTAACAGAACCATTTGTCGTATTAGTAAAGTATTACTAATTTTCAAATCGAAAGACTTGAAGTTTCCGTTTTTTTAGGGAAGTCTATGTTTAGGTTACTTACCCGGCGACTCGAAAAAAAATCAAAAACAATGAAACAGTTCGATTTTTCAGAAAAATGAAAATATTTGAATGACATTCGCCTATTCTCTTACTGCGCGTGTCGACTGAATTCGTTCACCTCAGTGCGTCATGGATTACGTCACAGCTGACGTCGTGCGACAGTGCGACCCCAAGGAAGTAACCGTTCACCTTTAAATATTTGATCATTAAGTGTTACGTTGTGCAAGAGCAATTTTTTTGATATTCTAGGTATGTACAGATTTGTTGTACTACATATTACTACACTATGTAGTTGTAGTATTTCCACCTTCAGTGGCTGAGGTCATCAAATGATGTCTCTGTAGTGCCTCTGATCGGGAGGTCCTCGAGTTTGAGTCCCGACAGTGACAGGATTTTCGACTGCGGGTGTCGATAAGGGACTATGATAGTATAATAAAGAGGAAGGAAATATCGCGCGCGGTCCGTGGCCTATTTGTTGGGATACTGCTTCAGCATTCGCCTAGTGTTGATAGGAGAAAACACGGAAAACTACCGATCGGAGCAGCCGTCCTGATGGTTTGGAACGAAGGGCGATAACGGGTTGCGTGTCGTGTTTATAAAGCGTCTGACCAGTCCACGTGTGCGTGTGGGCTCAGTCCTCTGAGCTCGCACTGCCTTTCTTAAGGTCTGAGGAAAAGTGAGTTTGGGGACGGTCTGAGGCGCCAGGCCACGCCCATACATCAGCTTCGGTACACTCTTCGTGCTTTCGTGCCTTCTATTGGGTGGCTACGTAGAATTAGTGAGGTAGATTAGGCCACAAATACTTTATTCCGAATTTAGTATGAAGATTAGTGGCTATTAAGTCGAAAATGCTGATATTATTTACCATGAATTCGTGTGGAAACAATGAAAGAGGTATTTCACAAAAATGTGAGAGTATTGTGTCATTTATCAAAATATTCCAGAGTATCCCCGAAGTTTGAAAAGGAACGGGATTTTGAAGAAACCCCATTCTTTCACAATGTCAGAATTATAAAGTTCATGGTGAATGATGCACTATATTATACTATGCGAGCGCACGCCGATATTTGTGTGGCGAGGCGAAACATATGTCAATCCACGCCAATTTATATTGCATTTGTGAAGAACATTTCCCTGCCTCTGTCCCCGTTTCGTACTCTCTCATCCCATCATCATTCATGGCATGCCTTCTCCTTGCAGGTATGAACTCACTAATAGGGAATTAAATACAAATCCCTCCATTGTCGTGCCCGGTGTGATACTCTTTTTACTGTCATACTTTCCCGCACTTGTCTTATTACAGCTCGCCTTCTCTGCTAAATTAAAATATCGCATATTTACACAAATGTCTATTTCACTTCGAAATTATATTATGAACTCATTTAATGACTTTGGCGATATTACGGAACAAATTCATAACATCTCTCTCTCTCTCTCTCCCTCCCTCTCTCTCTATCTATCTATCTATCTCTCACACAGTCTATCTAGTTTATATATATATATATATATATATATATATATATATATATATATATATATATATATAAACTCGTCAACTATTACCCTATACCACATGAATGGCCAGGAGAGAACGGATAAAGGCACCGCAGGAAAGGCAGGGAGAGAGCTATTCTGGGTTCTGAAGATCGCAGCAATATGAAATACGTAGGGCGTTCTAGCTTCAACAGAGATGTAGCGGTAGAGGTCAGAGATTCTCCTTTCTGCCTTTATTTAATGTTTCTTATGAGCGGGATACATTACAGAATGCTCCCCTATAACTTTTTTGTTACTTCTGGAGAGTTCAGTTTTGCTCGTGCAAACAATATTACTGGTTTTCACGACGATACTTTTCATTTCTCATTCAATATCAGAGATTTATGTGTTATTGCGATGTTCCTTCTTTTTACTCAAAGAATATTTCTCCTGCTGTCCCCATGTCCTTTGCTATCCCGTAGGATTGAATTCGGAGATATATGAATGGCTTTTGTGTAGCCCCTCTTCTCCACGGAATCGAAATTCTTCGAAAGTTCTTTCTTTTTTTGAGTCTGCCGAAGTGGAGAGCGACTATCAAGAGAAAATAAAGAATCCTTTTCTGCAAAATTCTTGAGACATCTTTCCGGAATTGAAGAATTCTGAATCTCCGCTCAAATAAGATCCTCTTATAAAATCGCCTCGGTGGGGGTTTAAAATACTTTTTTAAATTTATTTTACATAATGCTTCTCTTCTTTGTGGAGCTTGATCGAGAATGGCAGTTAAGTACAGAGTTTACACACAACATAGAATACACGAGATATTATTTTAGAGCGTTACGCGTTTAAGAAAACACTGCGACTTGGTGCTTCATACCTCCCATATTACGTCATGTTGTTGACCAATAATATACTCTTGTTATCATTTAAATGAACCCAACTGTTATTTTCAATGCTGATTGTGACAATCGCAGCAGTATTCACCACTAAGTACAAAATCACGTGGTCAGAAATGTATGTCTTAATATTGAGTGCGAATGTAAATCATACATTTAATTTTTTTTAACATTACGTGTTAAAATTTTTGATATTTAAAGTGAACTCTCGGGAATGAAATTAATTTTCTTGTATACCAGCATTATAAACGACATTTGCTGTTGCAAGAAATCGTTCACAAAAGGGACTTTTACGACAAAAATGATAACATATTAGATTTTACACCACGAAGGTCTTCACACAGGCAGCGAATCGCAATAACAGAATTTTGGGGAGGTAGGGGTAAACGGAACATTCGACCACAGATGTCAAATATTCGAGATGTCAGAAGAGAGTTGTTTCGCGAAATTAAGTTCGATTCTCTTTAAAAAAATGTTAATCCTATTATACAAAAAAATAGCGTATTCAACTTGTTTATAATGTTGCTTTATTACATTGGTTCAAATTAAAAAACTCGTTCCTAAGGTCGCTCGTTGTTAAAACATGTATACTCATGCAATAAAGCTTAACATTATATACGAATTTCATTAACTACTATTTCCTCAGTGGTCTGAGGGACGTTATATGATGCCTGATTTTCCTTGACCAAAATTTAAGTGCGAACTGATATTGACCCAACCACCATCCAGTTGTCAATTGTGAAGCGTCCACCGCTGTGGATTCGCCACCTTGCATCGTCCGCGCGCCGCCTGCCCCATCCGCCCCTGATAAATCTTTCGCGTCCCCGGACAGCCTCAGAGCGCCAAGCGCTTCCAGTCTCCAAAATTGATCAGCGCTTCAGGATATCCGAACTGTGAGTAGCATCCGCTGCATCCTTATTCTCCGCTGGACGTTGTATCGGAGTTTCGCGGATAAATAATTCATTTCGCTCCGGCGCGAGTGATTTCCTCCGTCAACCGCGCGGAGGCGCTACCTGCGAAGAGGCGCCGCCCCGCAATACGTCATAGCCACCTGGCATCGCCCACCACGCCATCGTCCTCCCCGCCATCGCCCACCCCGCCATAGCCCTCCCCGCCATTGCCCTCCCCGCCATCGCCCTCCCCGCCATCGCCCTCCCCGCCATCGCCCTCCCCGCCATCGCCCTCCCCGCCATCGCCCTCCCCGCCATCGCCCCCCCGCCATCGCCCTCCCCGCCATCCCCCGCCATTGCCCGCTTCTCCATCGCACGCCCCTCCATCGCCCGCCCCTCCATCGCTCGCCCCTCCATCGTCCGCTCCTCCATCGTCCGCTCATCCATACCCCGCCCCTGCATCGCCCACGCCGTCCCTTAGAAAGCGCCCGCGCTGCTTCAATATTTCTGACGCCGCCTCCTCTCTTCCTCCCGTTATTTGACCTCAGTACATTCCTCATCGCCGCTCACCGTCTCTCACTGCCCCCAAGATCAGTCGTTGTTCCCCCCATGGTTCCTCACCGTCCCTCAAAGACCTTCATCGTTCCTGAAGTCCCGTCACTGTTCCTCAACATCCCTCATCTTCCTCCACTTTCCCTCGCGGGCTCCACCGACATTCAGCGTCCTCCATCGTCCCCCATGGCCCCTCATTGTTCCTCACCGTTCTCCACGATTACAGACCCTCCTCCATGGTCTCTCACCATCCTCTACGATCTCTCACTGTACCCCAAGGCCCCTTACCTTCCGCCACAGTCTCTCACCATCTCTCACCTTCCTTTGCCATCTCCCGCTGTGACTCACCGTTCCTCTTCGATCGTCACCGACACTTACCGTCCTCCTCCGTTTTTCACCATTCCCCGCTTTCCGTCACCGTTCCGCGCAGCCCCTCACCCATCTTCTCTCCCAATCCCCCACCGACCATTTAAGTTCCGACAGTAGCCGACATCCTCCACCATTCCCCAGAGTTCCTCACACCATTCCACACTCTTAAAGCGTTTCTCCCCTTTCACATCACTCTGACACTGCATAATTTTCTCGCGCACTGTCTTCGCAGCTTCGATGTTGAGCTCCGCTGAACTATCACGTCTCTTCGAAAATTGTATTGCCCACTAGCATCTGCCCTTTGTAGTCATTTAATTAAAACCTTTTTCTATGGATATTCTATTATAATACCGTTTGAACTAAGTACTGATCCCAACACTTTTTTTACAACTGGTCTTGTTATTGAACAGCATTTTCCTCTCGTAACTCAGCTTCTGTTATTCTGTTCGTTTTTTGAGGCGCTAGTTTGGATGTTTGTATCCGCCTATGCCGTTCTTTTTGGTGACAATTCGTATTCCCAGGCCTTTTCGCTCCGTGAAGCGTAATATTTATACTCATAACCGTATTTTCCCGCGCTTGTGTTGATGTCCTTTGTGTCCTTTTTTCTCCCCAAATTGACCAGGCCATGCTCTCCATGCTTTCTTTCTCCTCCCAATCTAATTTCTATTTCTCTCTTCGCCTCTCCTGCCGTCTTTCTTTATTTTTGGCTTCATAAATCCGTGTATTCGCCCCGACGTTCACCATTTTAAGTCCTTACTAGGCACTCTCCAACCTTCTCTTTATCTTCATAACTCCGTCTCTTGAAGAGCAAAGCTGATGCGCTGCGTACTCCCCAGCATTCATTTGCCTGCAACTGCCATCTCGCCCTTCACACGACACCCTGCTGCTGTTCTCGTTATTTCCAGCCATCTTGCATTGACCCTTCCTCACTTTGCCCAACACTTTCATTTCTGTGCCCCCGCCCGTACACTGCCCTTTCTCTTACACTCCACCCTCCTTTACTAAACCCTAGTATTGGCATAATTCCTGCCCCTCCGTCCATTGCAAGCTTGAGATCAGTCACCATCCCTTTCTCTGCCCTCGTCCTTCCTCCATTCGGTGCTCGGCCGCCACACCTTCCGCTGCCCCCTCCTTTTTCCAATATCCGCCCTCACCCCAGCGCTTCTCCGTCCCTCCGTCCCATCCTTCCTCTCCGTAGCGGCGACATCGTCTCGTCTTCACCGCTCCACGGCTCTGCCTCGCCCGCGACGCGGCACTGCGCCCCGCGCGCATGATTGAGGCAATTGTTCGTCGGCCCGACCCGGCTCTGCCCCGCCCCTCCCCGCTCGCCCCGCCCCGCCTCGCATCCCTGCTGCCACTGCGACAGCCCAAACCAGACCCCTCCACCGCCCCCGCCTCCCCCGTACCATGCCCGCGCCACCTCTCGCCCCCGCGCTTCCGGCGATAGTCTGCGCGGCGGATTCCTCCTTTTTACGCCCTTGCGAGACGCCTGCTGCAGCTGAGCGCAACGGAAGAAGCGGAAGAGAAAGAGACTGAGAGAGAGAGCCAGAGATCGCTCATCTTTTTACACTTTAGCGTCCGCGACGTCTCGCGAGAGGCTTATGCGCCGCGATCTCGGAGCTCTGAAATTTCTTTTGCTCGCTCAGCAGAAGACGAAATCTCTTGTTTGAATTATTTTACCAGTGATTCGAGGGTCGACGACGTTGAAAAGGTTCGTTTCGAAAATCAAATTCGATGAACTGAGGCAGTTTTATTTCCTTTTGCCAGATAAACCATTAATCAGTCTCGTCTTTTGTCTTCGAAACGTCTTCGAGTTTGCAAAAACATTATGGATTTTTTTGTAACTACAGATTAATAAAGACATCATTATCATTTTGATTGTCCAACAAATTTTCCCTCATCTTACGTGAAATTCGTCTTGACGTATTAGTTATTAATGGTTAGTGGTGTGTCAAAACTTCGTCATGAATCCAAACAGGGGCATTTTTAAAAAAATTAGCATTTTTTCGAGATAAATTCATTGAGTACGGGATGAAAGAAAACAATAAATAAATGGCAAGCTTCCCATCTAAACATGTGTGCAAGTAGTTTTCGAAAACGCATCTTCGGGGAAAGACCGCGACCGTGCAAAATTCGGGATGCAATCGAAGCACTCGAGACTATATTCACCCTCGCCTCTTGGCATTCCAGTTCTTGTGTCAGTCATTTTGTCGCTATATCTTTGCGCCCTTGAAGTCGATACCGTTGTTGCCACAGTGTGTTCGTCCTGAGGTGGTCTTCAGGTCTGAGGTGTACACTCGCTACAACTGCATCGTTTGTCTTCATTGCAACCAGGAGCGGTAGCCCAGTGCATCAACTGATGTCACTGCAGCACCTCTGCCCGGGAGGTCCTAGGTTCGAGTCCTTACGGCGGCAGGGTTTTCGTCACTAGCTTTTCAGCTGGGTCGAATTCAGTCGCTGTCTGGGGGAGAATTCTAGCGGCCGGCTGCTCTGATCGGTAGTTTTCCGTGGTTTCTCCGATCAACACCAGGCGAATGCCGGAGCAGTACCCTACCAAAGGGGCCACGGACCGCGCGCGATCTGTCCTTCCTCTTCCTTGTCCTATCCTCACCCCTTACACACACACTTACACTAACATGCACTACACTACCACATATTCTGGGAAACCGGTCGGGAGCTTAGAGCTTGTCTCGGCTGGGGCGGTGCCCCGCTGGTGGGAGAGTCCTGGTTAGTGGGAAACCCCACTAGCCGACGGTAGGTCGGCACCGGATCTCGTCATCCAGCGGGGGAAGATCTCCGCCAACTCCCGAGAAAAGAACATGCACGACACTAACGGGACTAATGATCAAAGCAGTTGACGCTCCCGGAAACATGAAAAAATCAATAAATCAATCTTCATTGCAACAATTGCAGCTTGCATAATTATCTCGTAATTTGAATTGTTTGTGTTTCCGTAAGATCTCAATCAACAATCGAGAAGAAGCTGTTCTATAGCACTCAAAACAATAAGTATTTGTTGTACTTACCGAGTGCTTAACGAGCTCCTCTCATTGCGATCATTATTCTTCTATATGCATTTTCACACATAGCTTCTAAAAAGCGTTTCAGATATTCTCTTGGAGCCCCGTCGTTGTTTCTTTTTTCGTTTTTCTTTCCAATCTAATTTCTTAAATAATTCAAATTAATTACTATGAAAATACTTTTAAATCTCTTTGAAGCATCAAAGACGCCCCTCTAGGTAGATTTCAAATAATCTAATTTTTCTACGTTTGTTTTTCTTATCATATGCGTTTCTATTTACTCAAATATGCCACCTTAAGTTTACTTAATTAAGAAAATTTGTATGGTGAAATCGTTTATTAAAAACCTTCAAAACACCCACTAGCTGTAATTTTAGTTCTACATTCACTCTAAAGTAAGATCCAAGAGAAAGCAATGCAATCATGAAGAACAATTTAGACTTGTCTGTGTGATGAGTAATGTTGCTCGTGTACCAAACGGGAGCGCGTTGACGCTGCGCGTTTCGTTGTCTGAGCGCATCTGACAGGGACGGTGCGGGGTGGGGTGGGGGGCTGGAGGGGAAGTCGGGGCAAGTGGGCGGCGGAAACGGCTGCGACTGCGTTGAAGGCGCGTGGGTGGGTGAAGAGCAGTGCACGCGGTCCCTCCGCCCGCGCCACCGCCAACGCTTCCCCCTCCGCACCCGCCTCCCCCAGCAGTTGGGGGGGGGGATCATGATAGCGTAGGTTGTCGTGGTCTCTGGTGGAGTGTTGTAGAAGACCACCCGGACTCTGAGTCTCGCGGCGCCGATCACGTCGTTAGCTTGAAGGTGCAGGCAGTAAGAAGACGATGCTAAGCTCCTGGTAGTCAGGTTCGCTAGGCTACTCACCAGTTGGGCCTACGGCGCGTCGATCTTGGGGCAGGATTGGGCGAAGGATGCTTTTCGGAGTACTCCGTATCCCACTTTAAATTCCTACAGGAAACTAGATACCACCCGTCAGGTTGCCTAGGTTCCGGCGTTACCCACGTCGATAGTTGGCGATAAGCAATGGGGAGACGGGATGGGGGCTCCGAGTCGCCTGGACGTTCAGGTTCCCCCAGTTGGGCTCTCGGATTCGTCGTGGCAGTGGCCCTGAGCACAGAGGAGGTAACATGTTCCCGTCGCATGTGAGTGGTGCATTGGTTTGGCTCCGACACTATCCTGGAAAGCTAGGAGCTCTGAGCTAGAAGGGTGGCCCTTACCCAGGCGTTGTATGGGGAGATTATCGTGAGGACAAACTGGGTTTCGGCTGCATCCGGACATCAGCACGCCGGCGTGTTACGCGTCAGTGGGGGTGAGAATAAGAGCGGCAAAGGCCAAGTTGTCCACTCCGGGGACTTGTCCCCCTGATGAAGCAAAGACAATGTGGTGTTGTAGGCCACGTGGGGTTTCATACGTGCCCACCTCCGCCAACACCAGCTCCTTCCCTTGATTGATTGCTGTTTCCGGAAACGTTAACTGCTTTGGTCATTAGTCCCGTTTGTATAGTAAATGTTTAAATACCGGAAAGTGGCGGTGATCCTACCCCGCTGTTTGGTGGGATCGGGCGCCGACCTACCGTCCGTTTGGAGTAGATTTCCATCTCCAGGAATCTCCCCCAGCGAGGCACCTCCTCCAGATCGAACAAGCTCTAATCTACCGACTAGTCTCTTGACACGTGTAGTACTGTTGTGCAGTGTGAGTGTAAGTGTATGTGTGAGGAAGGTCAAAGGAAAAGGAAGGAAATATCACGCGCGGTCCGTGGCCCGTTTCAAAGGGTGCTCCTCTGGCATTCGTCTGGTACAGATCGGTGAAACCACGGAAAACTACCGATCAGTGCCGCCGGCCGCTACAATTCTCCTCCAGAATTTAATCAAGATATCTAGCTAGGGTTGAAAGTCCGCCACTGTCAGAAATCGAACCCAGGACCTCCGGTCAGAGCAGCTGTGGAGGCAGCAGCAATGCTAGCTCTGAGCTAATCGCAGCCAGTGCCAGCTCCTTCGCCTCTGTTTCGTTTAGCCCCCGCTACCATCCCCCGTGAAACTGCCACTGCTTCCGCCTCCATCACTGCTCTCAGCACCCTCTCTGTCACTATCTCCTTCTCTGTCACTGTCACGGCCACCTTCACCGCCATCTATTGCACACACCATCTCTCATGCCGAGGCATTTACTTCGTTCCTGGAGGAGGTGATGGCGCCGGTTGAGAGCGTGCACTGTATAGAACGCACTCCCCTTCCCCTACACTTCCACCCTTCACTTCTTCCTACACTTCTCCCCTATCACTACGCTTCCGCTTCCACCCTTCCGGACTCTTGTTCTTCCAAGTTATTGCTTCCTCATCGTCCCTCTGGTACTTTTCTTTTGTTTCCTGTACATTCCTACCTCATACTCCCTGCGTTCATTCTAATTCCTTAGAGTTCTTCTTTTCGTTTTTGTCAGACCCATTACCAGGACTTTTCCGAAAGTATGATGACTTTGTTTTAACGGTAAGACTGAGATCACATGAACTGCTTTCCCAAGAGATCAAACTATAGTTAGTTCAAAAATGTGTTACAACAGTAAATGACTAACATACACAAGAACTGAAGGAAAATAATTGCAAAAACAGGTTTTAAAATATTCAAGTGAATAGCATGCATGTGAATACCAAGGATTTTTTTGCGATCAGATTAAAATGACAAAAAATGGAACTACAAAATACATCATTGCAAACACTGCTGAGAAAATATTAGAAAGAAGGAAAAATTGATAACATTTACTGCAAATACAAGAAAATAAACTTCAAACAAATTATGATTGTGTTTTCTACTTGTACAGCAATATATCAACTTTAAAATGTTTTTCGATATTTTTTTATATAATTCGTAAGCAGATTTATCTGGACCGCATGAATGTTCACGATTTGCTAACTCGAATTATCTTCCAATGTCTATAAAACTTCACAAGCACAAAAATATTCTGCAGCATGTTCTTTTATGCGTAAGAGGTGGTATGAAGCGTGTGAAATTTGCGAAATCTTCTGATGTTTTTATAATGAAATCTTCTCGCGTGTGCCTGGTTGGTTGGTAACATCGTGCGTCTCTTATCTTGCGGCGCGTTGCTGTTCGGTGGCTCCCTCAAGCCAATGCCCGCTGGGTACGCGCTGCCTCACGGCGCCCCGTTCGCCGGTGGCGGCTGCTCCACATGTGCTGCAACACTGTATACTTGGTTTTTTCTTACCTGGCCGATGGCACTTCGTCAGCTGTTACTGTCTCATCCAATCGAGAGCTAAAACCACATCACGGTGACGTCACTGTGGTGACGTTTAAGCTCCCGATTGGATGAAACCGTAACAGCTAATCAGCTGACATCAGCCAAGCTACAGAAACCCAACTATACTCATTCTCTTTAATAAATAAAACTAGTGTTTGATTTATAAGACTCTAGGTCCCGGAACGCGCTCCAAATTAATTATTAATTTAATGGAAATAGTAATATATAATATAATTTAATAATTATACATAATAGAAATTAGTATCAGTGTTAGCACTGGTAATATGTGAATGTAATGATAATAATAAGAAATGAAAAATAGTTTTTAATAATATTTTATGTTTTTAAATTTTTATTACTTTCGGAGAAATAATATAGTTTAATAATTCAGGGACCAATGAATAAACCAAACTTTCCAATAAAAACGATGATTCCAGTGAAATTTTAGAGGTATATATTTTAAAGACGTTTCGACCTCATACGTGACTTCAGAAGCTGAAGAGGACCTCACATATGAGGTCGAAATGATTTTAAAATATATACTTCTAAAACTTGACTGGAATCATCGTTTATTGTTGAAATTATAAAATTAAGTAAAACATTATTTAATTTTCAGTTTGTGAAAGTTGGTCGAACAAAATACTATGTTGCCATGCGTTTATCCTCTGCATTTTGTTTGTTGGTTTTTTCCTCCTGGGATACCGGAATGTTCCTGAGGTACCGGAACACCGTTCCGTCACTTTCCGCTAGAAGTCAAGCCCTGAATTAAGCTACCATGCTTCAGTATTTCGGATTTAGTTAAATTCATCGATCAAAACGCCGGTAACGCGCAAAAGAAGATATCTGTGGCTTCGTGTGCCTTTTTTTCCATTTTCGGAAACTCAACGTATCACTTCTTGGAAGGCAATTTCAGTCGATTAAATGATTAATGTTATAAAAGAAAATTCGAAGAATGAACCAATGCTGGGTGGTCCGTAAATGCAGCGGTCCTGCAGCACAGTAGCCATTCTCTTTAATACATTAAAAAAATACCCTTCAGAATATCGAATATCAAAATTCTCCGATCAATACGCGGGTAAAGTGGAAATGAGATGGGCTTTGATTTTTCTTAACACACACCTACGTCGGGAGCGGACTGGAGTGCTTTTTTCAACGAGACAGCCTATGACGTCATGAATAGCACAAGAATTTGTCTTGAGCGCATGTGCTAAAATTCTGGTCATTTAAACTCTTGATGGCTGCGAGATTCACAGCAAAAAATGTTCGGTGTAAAAATTATTAATTTTATGTGGATGTATTTTAAACTAGTAATAATCATTAAAATATATTTGTGTATAATTTTTCGTGAGTAATTTTAAACAGTTTCTAAAATTACTTCAAAATAATTTAATATCCTTAATTCATGCTTGGGAGGGGTCGGATTAAAGTTTTTGCCTGCGCGCTGAAAAAACCAGGTATGCCACTGCTAACAGCACAGCACAGCTTTCATCACCGGCCGTCAGTGTATTCGCAGGATACCGGAAGCCACGCGGAGGGCGTGGCTCTTACTAGCGTAACGGTTCGGACTTGAGTTAGCGGCCGCACGCGCGCGGATGTAATCGCTATTATTAGAACCCGTTGTCCAAATGTTTGGGCGAGTGAATAAGGATTCTGTCGAAGACCGCGTGTATTAAAGGTGGTACGTATATTATGATCACTCCCACTTCCGATTGAGGAAAAGTGTCGGACCGGAAGGGAACCGAGGAAGGCCCTCCTTTTAGTTTGTCGGTAGATTCCCGTTACTTGCAACGGACCCAATACAGGAAATCGCAAAGTATTCTATAGAAATGTCAGTTGATCTCCCATAATTTCATGTAGAGACAAACCGGGAGCAGTAGCACAGTGCATCAAATGATGTCACTGCAGCGCCTCTGACCGGAAGGTTCTAGGTTCGAGTCTTGACGGCAGGATTTTCGACACTAGCTTTTCAGCTAGGTCGAATCCTGTCCTATTTAATCAATTTACACACACATTTACACTAACATGCAATACACTACCACATATTCCGGGAGACCGGTCGAGACCTTAAAGCTTGTCCCGCCTGGGGCGGGGCTCCGCTGGTGGGAGAGTCCTGGTTAGGGAGAAACCCCTTTATCCGACGGTAGGTCGGCGTATATCTCGCCATCCAGCGGGGGAAGATCACCGCCATCTCCCGAGGGAAAAAAACATGCACTATACTTACGGGACTAATGACCAACGCTGTTGTCGCGCCCGGAATCACTAACCAACCAACCAAATGTACAGACAATATTTTCATCCTTCTTAGGTGGTTAATTATCATCCATAAAAGCGTCCCTTCTATTTGCACTTGGAACAGCTTTCGGAGGATATTTCATTTACGAAAACTCGATCTCGGAGGATAGAGCATATGGGGTGGCGGGTGGTGTGCATTCATACGTGGCCGCAGTGACCGCATATGCGACCTCTGGCGGCGGGGGCGCGCGGACCGCAGCCACATCGCGCCCACGCGCAGGTGGGCGCGCGAGCCAACGACCCTGGTTCCGGCCGCGAGTTAGTATTCTCCGCGCGGAGGGAAGAGGATGCGGTCGCTGGCTCCTGTTTGGCGATGAGAGGCCCCATTCATCTCCAAATCTATTGGGTGACGGCGCTGGCAAATGATGTGAATGCAACGCCTCTTGTCTTTATCTTACTTCGCGTCTAATGAAATATTACCTTGCAACCAGAAACAAAAGACTTTAACACATCGTGGAGATTTTGTGAATGTCTATCGCTTCTTTGTGTCTGCTTAATAACAGTATATTCCCCATCTTGTAGTACTGTAATCACAAGGATCACGAAATTACCGATTCAACTGAGGAGATATTTCTGCGTAATTCATACAAATACCTTTGATCGAAAAATGATAGTTCTTTAGGAGAATATATTCACTTGTTTTAGTGACTTTGTAAGGGCACCGACAGAATGCATAAGAAATTGAATCATTCATTAAAAACGTTTTTACCGGATTACCTCTTTTATGTGAAGATATCATGCGTTTCACGAAACTTGCTGCAACGGAAATGTGTTGTGCTTCTTTCAACTACTATGTACCTGCATCAAATATTCACTGGAACGTGTATTCTTGCTTATGCGTAACGTATAAACGTATGTAAATATACTGCAACGTATAGATGGCTTATAAATATCGAGAAGAATGTAAATTTCCCTGTTATGTAGGTCCCTAGCGGTAATTTCGCATAAGCTAACATCTCCGTTCTTGTGCACGTACAGCATACAGTGATTTTCCCAACCGGTGCATAACACCACGACCTTGATCGCGGGCCTAATTGACTAGTCGTGGGCGCTGTGGGAGCTTCGACTCGGTCGAGAGCACATTTGATCGGCGGCGGAAAGTAAATATTGTCCCGAATCCCCCACCGAACAGACCTCGTTCGCCGCACGCCCCGGCACGTCCAGGCCGCAGCGAAATATGTGCACTGCCAAGCAAAGCGGAGCACCCGCTAGGGGAGACCACGACCTCTCGCGTGGGCACAAAGGCACACACAGCAAAAATCCCAGGGAGCGTTGAGTTTACTAGAGCTTGATTGTTTGGTGCTCTGCTCGGGTAGAAGCCGACCAGTCCTTGTATCCTCGTGTTGTTCCGGTATTTGTGTATCTTTTCGTATTTACGATTAAAGGTTGTGTTAGTCTTGTTTTGAGTGACATTGATTTGGTCGATTTGAACATTTTACTCTAATAAATCACGAATTAAATATCTCATTGTACTTAGTACTTTATTCATTCTGTTTTAGTATTTTATAATACTAGGTATATCATACTTTTATAACACATGGGGTTGCTTGTGTATTTATCGTCTCCTACATTATTTCAGTGGTATAGATACATTTAGCGGCTCTCACACACAAGCAATGTTTATAAATGAGGTCTCTAAAGAAAGAGACTTTCACTGTGACGTGGCAAAGTGCACTTCGAATTTAAAAATATGAAGAGATTGTTGAAAACACTCATCTAAATATTCACGTCAAATGCTCCCGCAACATTCGACCGTATTTTTGAATCTATATCGTTAAATAACTCCTAAACGAAGCGTTCTTGGGCCATAAAAACTAAAATTGCGCCCTACTTTACCCCGTCCCGCCCCGCTCAGCTACTCACCTCTCCGCCTCTCCCCCTTCGCATAATCCCGACTCGACGTGGCCCGCACTTTCTTGTGTTTCGCATTGCCATTGAATGAAATCAGTCGTAGATCGTGCACTAGGAGTTTGACACAGTCTGGTGTACGCGTAAATCACACGCATTGATAAACGCCGCTGAGTCAGATGCAACAACAGGGATAAAACAGAAAAATAATTATTCAATAAATATCTTTATCTTTAGAGTTGTGTATCCCCCATACCTTCAAATGAAGATAACACGAAGGTTCATCGATTTTGGTTCAGTAGTTCAGAGATTACAATCTCCTTTATGTATGAAAATACTTAAGATCATCATAATATTACAAAATTTACTAACTCGTCCATGTTTTGTTCATGAAAGGGACACGGTTTTAGTTTTTGAAAGCGAGTACATCCTCCTATTGTGTATTCCCTGCTCTATCCTGTATTTTTGTCTCGTGTAAAACTCGTCCGGGTTGAGGCTGCCCCAGCGCCAGACGGCGCTCCTCCGCGCCCTCGTTTCCAAGCGCCCCGCTCGAGTTGCACCTCGTAGCTTAGCGGCCGCGTCTCGCGCCGCCTCTCCATACATCTCCAGCCGCGACGGCCCCAGGAGAGTCGCCGCCCCCAACCCCAACCTCCACCCAACCAACCCCATCGACGCTAGGGCCTCGACCTCACCGCTTCCCTCCACCACGCCACGCCCCCGCTGCGTCCGCGGCCCCGCCGTCCTGTCCCCACCGTCCTGTCCCCCCCGGCCCGCCCCCGCCCCCCACCCGCCGTCTCGCCCCCTCGAGCCGTCCTACGCCACGCTGTCCCGCCGCCGCCGACCTGCCACGGCCGTTCCACTCCTGCTATCCCGCCCCCGGCTACCAGGCCACTGCCTTTCCGCCCCCACTGTCCTGTCCCCGCCGTCCCACCCTCGCCGCCCCACCCCCGCCGTCCCATCCTCGCCGTCCCACCCTCGCTGTCCCACCTCGCCGTCCTTCATCTCCTGCCGTCCCACCTCGCCGTCCCACCCTCGCCGTCCCACCCCGCCGTTCCACCCCTGCCGTCCCACCCCCGCGCCGTCCTTACCCCCGCCGTCCCACCCTGCCGTCCCACCACCGCCGTCCCACACCGCCTTTCTGCCCCCACTCGTCCTGTCCCCTTGCCGTCCACCCTGCCGTCCCACCCTCGCCGTCCCAATTCTCGCCGTCCCACTCCTCGCCGTCCCTCCCTCGCCGTCCTACCTCGCCGTCCCACCCTCGCCGTCCCACCCCTGCTGTACCGTCCAACCCCCGCCCTGCCGCCATGCCGTCCCACCCCGGCCGTCCTGCCACCGCCGTTCCGCCCTCGCCGTCTCGCCCCCGCCGACCCCCCAGCCGCCCCGTCACCCGTCACTACCCAAACCCCGCCGCGCCACCACCGTCCGCCCGCGCCACCTGCCTCCGACATTCACCTCTAACTCCCGTTTCAGCACTGCGCCGCCGCTCCTTGCCCCGCCTCCTCTGCCCGGCCGTCGCCTCCGATGCACGCCGCACTCTACTCCGCCCTCGCTTCCACGTCGCCTCCGCTCCCCCTGTCGCTGCGCGGTGCTTGTTAAATATGGAGAGGCTGCCTCTCGAGCGGAAGTGAGCGGGCCGCCCGCGCTTCCATTTCCTCCCGCCGCTGGCGCTCGCGGCGCCGCCGGCTCAACTATGAATGAGCGCCCCGACGCCCGCGCCCCGCACCCGCTCCACCGCGATGAATTGTTAGCTCTCGAGCGAGCGGCGGCTGCAAAGCATCTCCTCCCGACCGGGGCGATGGACGTCGATTGCGCGGGCGGGCGGGCGGGCGGAGGATTCGGAACCTTCATAACATTCGCCCTGATTTAGGCACTTCGCTTTCCAAGTAGGTCTGCCTCGGTCTGACCTTACATTCTATACAGTAGCATTTGTATCTCAGAAAGTATTAGTAACTTTTTTCTTCTGGCTTTCAAGCTTCTTTTCCATTATGAGTTTGCGTTATTCGCTTCGTAATTTAAACAGGAAATTGAGATGTGAAAATTGTGTGCTCGTAAAATGGGGAAGTGGTGTTTTTACATTTTACGAAAAATATTGATACGTTTGAATATATTATTGTACTGTTTATGACTAGGTTCACTTTTATATTTATATTTTTACTTTACTTACGATTTCTATTTTTTAACCATTTCATTATTATGCATGTTTTACTAAAAAAACATTCAAGTAATTTTAAGAACAACCAAATGGACTGAATATGATTGCTTCAGGGATGAAATTATTGCGCCTGTGAGTAAGCCTAATTTCAGTTTTCTTATTTGCAGCTCGTCTACCTGATGAAGTTCGGCTACCTGCCGCAGTCAGATTTGGAGACAGGCAACCTCCGCACCGACGAGCAGTTGCGGGCCGCCATTCGGGAGCTGCAGGTGAGTCCGTCTTTCTAACTGTAATTTTCTTACTTTGTTTTTCTCTCTCTCTGTCCCTTTCTCCCTCTCTCTCTCTCTCTCTCTCTCTCTCTCTCTCTCTCACACACACACACACACACACACACACACACACACACACACCCTTTCTCTCTTTCATATTATATCTGTCACTTTCTCTGTGTCACTCTCTTTTAACCTCTCACAATCTCCCTCACCCTCAATCACACGCTCTACATCTACCTGTCACTCTATGCCTCTCACTCTGTTTACCCCCTCTCTCTTTGATTTTCTCTCATTGATTTCTCTCTTTCTCTGTCTCTCCCCACTCACTCTCTCTCTCCATCTCCACTCTTGCATCTTTAGTAGAAAACGTCTCTCTCTTTCTCTCTCTCTCTCTCTCTCTCTCTCTCTCTCTCCACTCTCCACTCTCTCCACTCAATCTTTAGCGGAAAACATTTTCTATCACCTGACAAAAATACCATCATGTTACGCCAAATTCTACGATCATAATTCTTCAAAAAATATATATCTTGTTAATTATGATAAAAGAATATTATGGACAAAATGAATTGATAGAAATGGAATCGATTTGACGGATGAATTGACGAACAAAAGTTTACAATATCCTGAAAGTTACTCCTACTTTCGTTCACCTTCTACATGAATTTTATACTAGTCTTAAACAATTTTTCTAAAGTTTTGATAATTTCATACATAGGTTTATGACTACTAAAACAAGTGTGCAATATCCCAAATCTTCGACTCAGAAACTCAGGTTAAAAGGAAACGTCTGTCAGGGGATGTGCACTTCAAACTGAAATAGAACGAGTGTTCATCTCACTTGCATTACTAGGGTGTGCATGGAGTGCTGGCGGCGCGCTGCGATCGTTTGGGAAGCGATTAACGGGTCCGCAGAGGGGTGAGGTGGGCGGGCGGGCGCGGGCGGCGCGGGCGGGGCCTTGAGCGAGGCGTCGAGCGAGGCGTTGAGCGAGGCGTCAGGGCGAGGCGGCGGCGGCGGCGCTTGGGCGGGAAAGCCCGCACCTGCGCAGTGGAGACCGCGTCAATAAGCGCGCTAACGACCCGGCGCTCCGGCGGCGCTGCGGCGGAGATCAAAGAAAAACGGGCGCTCAAACGAGAGCGCCTGCCGACCTGCAACCCGGCGCACACGCGCGCGCGCAGGGCGGCCGACTCGCCGGGCGCCGACCGCAGCGACCCGCCGCGCGCGCCGGCCGGCCGGGCTGCCGACCTCGCAGGCGCTCGCCGGCGCAACCGCACCGGCCGCCGTCGTGTTGCGGGCGCGCGGCGCTCAGAGCGCGCCACTTGCACGCCACCGCCGCCTTGAAGGCCGCTCTGAGAGCAGCGCTCCCGCGGTGTGAGCGCCCCAAAGGTTTATTACGGAAGTTGGTAATGCACTTCCTGGTTTGGGCTGCTACATAAACGAGCAGGAAAACATACGGTAAAGCAATCTTCGGACATGTTGGGGTTATTTAAATCCGTACGTCGTTTATACGAATGGCTATGAGTATAAAGTTTTTTTAATGTAAGAATATTTCTGTATTTTATTCATATTACAATTGTAACGACGTTTTTTCGTATAATATCGAAGTAATAAATAAATCCTGTAATACATACTGTATACGTACAATAGGTGCAATAGGAAAGGTTTTGAATTTGTTTGTGAATGTTAGATATTATTTAAAAATATTTTGATTCATGAAATCACATTATGTCAATACTCGTGTTTCTGTGAAGAAGTATTTAGTCATCCTGATGAGACTGGCGCACTGTGGAGGAGTTTTAGAGAAAAACGTTTCTCTTTAAGTTAGGTGACAGTCTAATTTGTTATTAGTCTTTCCCTGGGTGAAATGCAGTACGTCGTTGTTTGCATGGATATTTTAATATCATCTTTGTTGTTGCCTATCCATGCTTATAGATTCGCTGAGACGCTCGTAATTTACTCTGAAAGCAACTGTGCCATAGATCTAAGGAGAAAAGAATAATGGTCTGAAAATACGTTAGCAGAGTTCAGCATGATGTGTTTCATTAACTTTTTCAAGGTGAAACGAGTGTGACTAATTTTATAAAACATGGCTGATAATTGCGAGAAAAAGATTCATTGAAACAACCGTTAACGAAAACAGATGGCGAATGAAGTGTGTGAGGAAAGCGAACTGAATGTCTGCAATGAGTCTAGCCGTTTCAAGGTTGGCAAAATAGACGCCACGATTTAAGAGGGCACAGCGCTCACCAGTAATCGATTTACTTCAAGTATTTTCGTGCTAATGACCTCGCTGTCAACGTTGAAGACGGATTCACGCCTCTCATTGTCGCACCGACGATGGCGGCATTAGAGAGATGGACAGGTCGTTCATTGAAATTAACTTGATTAATGGAACGATTGGTTCGCGCGAACGGTAGCTATGAATAAACAGCTTCTTATTAATACTATTACAAAATAAACAAAATAAAAAATAGAATGTCCTATACTGCAGGTGGTCGATGGTTATTGTGTGATTGACAGTTATTAATGTTCTTGAGCGTTTAAACAGCAAATAACACACAGTTTGTAAACCGAGGCGAAAGTCGTTTCGTCGGCGGTGTGTACTTCAATATTTTTCGTAATACATTTTATTATAAGAAAAACAAAACAAAAAGGAAAAATACCAATTTTTGGAATGAGCGAAGTCATACACCATCTTCAGCGACATCTCATGTATTTGGATTGTTTTTAACGGACGTCGGACAGTAATAGCTATTAACATACCTAGAAATATTATGAATCCAAATTAAGAGTCTCAGCTCCGCTACGTTAGGCCTCGATTTTTAACTTTTGGCCTCGACAGTAATAACACTGTAACATTTTGTTGTATGTTCAGCATTTTATCGATCACAATAAAATCTCAAGAATTATGCAAAAATTTACGATATTACTGCGATAGTAAACACATTAATTCTGTTGCTGCGGCTCGTTAGTACGATATTATTGAATTGAATTGAATTGAATGTGCCTAATTTTACGTGGCGAGACTCAGGCCATGAGGCCTGCTCTTCCGTCTGACCACGCAAATTCCGCTACGCTCCTTTCACCAACCATGGGAGAAAGAAGGTATTTCTTGGGCGACGAAACAGGCGATTTGAATTTAACTCAGAGGCATCATTTAGGCTTGAGGTGGGGTGTTGCTTGCGGTGGGGTGTTGATTATGGGGTGTTGCTTGCGATACATCTATATAAACAATATTCGTATACCGTGGTTCGAGAAATATGGATACAAAGAATTCTCCCGAACCTAAAGAAACGACGTTCGGTTAGGAAGTTGGCACGTTGACTTCCAGTGGCGACGCCTTCTCATCGTCAGTAAATACGATTACCGGAATAGTTTCATTTGGTAGAATGTGAGGAAAATGAGGTTATTTTACCTAGTATACATTTTTCTAATTTTAATATTAATAATATTACAATTAAGAATAATTACTCCCCAAACCAATGTGAATTACTTCTGAATTGTTTGAATCTGATTTGTTTTGTACATCTCCATGATTTTTCTTAACAAACATTTCACTTGCGATGAATCGATGGTTATTTACATTGCTAAGGAAGTTAAAACCCTTTGCTAAGGATGTTAAATTCCTTAACATATAGGTAGGTTAAAGTGCACTTAACAAACCCGTAGGGTTGCATGTTAACAGGGGATAACTACGCATGTGACCCATAAAATATTTAACGTCCCGGCCGTTATGAGTGGGTTTTCGGAGCTCTGCGTTAAGTCGATAAAACAGAGTACTACGAAATATAATATAAGCTTTCAAGTAGCGCGAAGTGTACAACCGTCGCTAGACGGCCGTCAACGTGTCGGCTGGCCGAGGCGACGCGGTACCGCTGCAGCGGCGGCGCCTCCTGCAGCGGAACGGCACGGAACGGCGCGGCGCGGCGAGCACCGAGGGAGCGGGGCGCGTTGCTCGGGGCAGCTTTCGTAATTTAGACATCGCGTGGCTTTTAATGTAACTCGCTTTTCGCCGCCCCCGTGCTCGGCGGCCGGGGCGGGAGGGGGAGGGGGAGGGGCGCGTCGAAATGAGGGCGAGCCCCCGCGGCGCGAATGGACTCCCCGCCCCCATCGCCGCCCCGGCCTACGCTCTCGTTACGCCTAGCGGCGCGCGCTGGTTTTGCAGTGGGCCGAAACACGGAAAGATCGCTTGCATCGCTGAACGAAAACGTTTGCTTGTAGAGTGGAGCCTCCCATTTCCATCCCTCGATTTCTTTTTCGCGAGACCGAAGTTGCTAATGAATATTTTATTAAATGATGTGGTAAGTTAGAATAGTGTGCTTAAATACAGTACATTTTGAGCGCTAGGGTCATGTAACAAAAATTAATTTAAAAAAGATTCCTTGAATGGAATCAATTTCTTAGAGATCTTTTAAAATGTGATGATACTTTTTGTGGTATGATCAGTCTACGTGAATGTAAAATATTGTTATAACTGACATTGTTTCTAATGTTATCATAAAGCAAATTGCTAAATAAGTTTAATCAGTTATTGAGAAACGCGAGGTACATTTTTCCAGATATTTTATTTTGTCTCTGAAGTAATTTCCTCAAGTTAGTCAAAAAGAAGTGACACTTATTTGACCCCTTTTCAGAGACGGACCTGTTTAAAAAACTTCGAGAGTTATTAAGTGGGTTTGTGGTGTGAGAATCTTTATCAAAATGTCATTTCATTTACAGTAAGTATACATGTTTCATATTTTTGAAAAGAGATGTGTGCAATTTAAACATTTCACCAGTTATATATCTACTTGGATATCATTGATAGTAGGTTACAATATGGCATCCGGTCGTGCATCCATGATTGGAAAAAATGAAAGAGATTATAGTTTCCATTGTGGAAACGGAGTATGAGCGTCATATTAAGTATTACCGGCGCAACTTTTCTTGAACGGTGACCTTGCTTCCCCCTCCCTAGAGCAATAAACAGTTGAAGACCAAAGATCATAGCGAGAACTGGTGACATTCCAAAAACATCTTCATTGGCGCGTAAGAAGATATATTTATTGTTGAAACTGAGAACTCCTGGTCGTATTTTTCGAAACAATACCTAAAGATGTGGTCAAAGTAGATCCAGAGCCATCGCAGGTGATACCTCGAGCTCTTATGAAAATTAGAATTCAATTTATTGAGAAAGTTGGGAAGACATGACTGATATTCCAGAGATTGGTATTGCTTCATAAAATCTCTTGGCCGATGTAACTAACACTCTACCTGCATTTCTTCAAGCCATCCTTCAAGAAAAGTTGCGCGATTAATGCATCGTAAAATTAAAAGATTACTTCCAAATTTGGAGAGAGTGATTTGAAACCAAATGTATAAAAGAATATAAGTTTTCAAAAACGACTGTTTATGGTTTGGACTCTAGTGTTGTTCATATGCAGAGATCCGAAAAGGCAGACGTTTAAACCATACTATTTTTCGGTGTATTGAATGTGTATATTTATGAAAGCCAGGACATGTAATTTCTGGCAGAATTGCACATCTGAAGAGAAAACATTCAATAGGTGACATGTCCATTTGGCAAAAATTGAGTTCCTTGATTTTTAACTAGAATTTTATTTCCAGAAAATAAACGTGATACGTTAAGTAGTACTCTATCCATTGAATTAGACTTATAAAGTGTAAAATTTGCGCTACATTTTTCATTTATATTGGCAAAGCGTGAAGTGGACATGTCACGTTTTGAATATTTAATCTTCAACTTTGTGTTTAGTGTATATGACAAAGCCAAATTGTACGGATGAAAAGGTTGCATTTTTCTTTCGCGATTACGCAGTAGAGAGAAAGTTACATAATGTTGCGCGAAAAAACTGCGATTTTTTGTCAGAAAAACTCTTATTGTAGGGCCCTGGTATAGAGAAAGTGGATAAATCTACTTGCTAAATTTAGAAGAAAAAATTCTCTAACAAGTGATGAAGCCAGAATCTATGTTTTGTGGGCCATGATACTGAAAAATTGATTCACGGCAAAAAAATTGTCTATCCGTCTGCCCATCCATCTGTGAACAACGCTAGTGACCAAATCGTTCAGCGATGATTTTCTCCAAAATTGACATTCTCCAATCGATCTGGCTGACGTCGCGGTCACTTGAATTTGAAAACCGATATTTCAATTTTCGGGGATACTTTACGTGAAGCCCCTGGGACATTTAAAAATGTTTCAGAAAAATTGCTCCATCGTTGTTGATGACATTTTGTTATTGGATAGTGTGAAGGACGTTTAAGAGAACGGTGCAAATATAATGTTCGTTGAAAACTATGATTTTTCGAAAAATCCAAAAATTCAATTTTTTTAGTCTTTCTACCACTACAATTATAATGATATTTTTCCCTTTAATGAACTCTTTTTCTTAAAGATAGATTTTGAAATAAGATCATGAACAATAGTTTAAAAAATATGAGTACTTTTCACGTAATTTTGCACGCGCAAAAAGGACGTGCTGTTTTAGCACCTAGTTTTTTTACGTCGAATGCTCTGCTCGGCGTGCGTGTGCGCGCGTGCTCGTTGGTTCGGGCGCACTGTGGCGCGCGGGGCGACCTTGCACGGAGCGCGCCCCGCTGCGCTCATCGCCATGCAAACGCGCCCTCGTCCCCGCCCCGCCCAGCCCCCGAGGCGGGCGAAGGCGGGCGCTGGCGAGGGCTGCGGGCCGGCGCAGATAAACAAGGCGGCGCGGCGATGTGATTTGTGAAACGCGCGCTTTACACGAAATGGAGCCGCTCGCCGGCGGGGGGGGGGTGAGCGCGCCCGCCCGGCGCCGCCTTGGATCAAAGGGCGCGCGTTCGACTCCCGATGTGGACACTCGGATTCTCCGCGTGTATGGCGTGGGCTTCACGCCCAACGCGATTGCCCGTTCCACATAGCGGCCCGTTTCTTTCATTCCTCTTCTTCTTGCTTTTCTTGTTGTTTGTCTTATGCTTCTTTCTCTTTCTGTTCTCTTGGTTTCGTTGTGTCCATCTGTTGCTATTTCTTCGTTTGCTTCTTTTTTCTCTTTTTTGAATTTTTCACTTTTATCCCATTTATTATTTTTACTTACGTACTTCTAATACGTACGTATATGGACATTAACGTATTACGTATATATAGGCAGAACGCCATAAGTTATATAATGCGTCGAAAATCGATGTCGAGATTTGAACGGAAATATAGATTTTGGGGGTCCCCTGATGCCGAAAAAGTTGATGTTTTTGTTAAACATCCGTCAGTCTGTCTATTAACAACACTAACGATTAAACTATTCGTAGGATTTTCCCCAAAATGACTATACTCCAATAAATCCAGCTCAGATCAAAAGCCCTGCGATACTGGAAAGAATTCTTCCGCGCGCGAACTTTCCTTCCCCTTCCATATCTTATCCTCACCCCTTACACATATACTACACTAATATGCACTACACTACACCACATACCGGAAGACCGGTCGGGGACTTAGAACTGGTTACGACTGGTGCGGTGCCCGCAGGTGGGAGATACTTGGTTAGGGAAAATCCGCTAGTCGACGGTAGTTCCACGCCTGTGCTCGCCACCCAGCGGGGGAACATTACCGCCACATCGCGAAGAAAAAACCTGCACTACACTTAACGGCCTCCGTAGTTGACGCGCCCGGAGTCACTAACAATCAATTCACCCCGCCCCTCGCGTGGGCGGGCCGTTCCCCGCCGCGCGGGCGCAGCGACTGATTGAGCGGCGTGCGTGCTGCGTGCTGCGTGCTGGCCGCTCGCGCGGAGGCGACGGATGGGCGCCTGGCATCCGGCGGGCGCGTGCCCACACGTGCAGGCCGCGGACTTCCACGAGCAGTCAGGCAATTCGTGTGTTACAGCGACTCGTTGCGGCCTGTGCCCGCGCCCTTCACGTGCCGGACGTTAGCCCAGGCGTTGCGAAGTTACAAAAAGCTCTTACGCCACAAGTGCTCGTAATTCACTTGTAGAAGGAAAAGTGCCTGTGGTGCACTAACAGCGAATTTTTTTTATTTACACGATGAAAATTTACAATCTATTTCATTCCGAAATAATAAGTATATATGATAATTAATTGCTTATACAATATCAAAATAAATGATCAAAGAAACAATAACTTGCAGAGAAAGTCCCCCATTGGTACTTTCCAGAATCAATACACAAGGACTATAACAGAAAAGAGAAACAAGTATTAGAATAATAATAACACAAAACGGAGAATTATTTTTGTGTTGTGTATGTCAAATACTAAAGCGGTAAGGAAGTTGCAAAGGGGAGGTTCTAATGAGGCGAGATATTTCTTGGCTATCGTCTAAAAAGTTTAGGGCTAGATGGTCTGGATGGGTTTCCAGGCGCTTATTGTAGGCTAGGCTAATTTCTTGTATCTTCTCTTGAATTGTTTGAATATTGAGGTCTCGATGGAGTGCTGCATTAGACATGTACCAAGGTGCTGATGAGATGACTCTTAAAATTTTTGACTGGAATCTTTGAAGAATTGATAAATTTGTTCTGCGAAAAATTGACCATGAATGTCGATCGGTTTCCTATTCATAATCGTATGAAAATGAAGACAATGAATAATCCAGTTTTTCACTCCCATAAACAGTCTGGTGAGCTTATAATTTTTTAAAAGTCTTACATCTAGTTTCTAGAATAATATTCAATATTTCCAACACTTTTCACTTACACTCTTTTATGCACTAAAATGGGGCTTACTTTTCATTGGAACTTCTACATTAGCTTGTAAAATGCAAACAATTTGTAAAACATTTTAGGAATGTGAATAGCGATCCCATTTCTTTCTTTTTCTTTCTGTGGCTCTTTCTTTTCTAATTAATGTAAGTTACAAATAAGGTAAGGAAGTTACAGTGCGGTAAGGAAGTTACAAATAGTTAAGCATATTATTTCGAAAATCAAGTTTGAAAAATATTTAGATTCCCTCACTGACTGTTATTTTACGTTATCATGAAGTTGGTTCTCAGTTTGAAACATTTTCATAAGCTAGATTTAGTACTTGGGATGACGGTACAAGAAGGTAGCGCCGTATTGATTTTTTTAAACTGGAAGGGGATACTGCATTTCTTGACAGAATTTATAGATGAACAATGGAGGACACGTGAGCGTGTTTAGCAAGCTCCTGAGTTTCTTCAGATGTCCCGGACGCGCCAATGTTGGAGCACCAACGCAAGCAGCGATGTGGTCAATCGTGTGCTCATTCACCGGCTTTTGTTTCTGCAATACAACCTTGTCGTCTGACGGCCCTCGCTCTCGAGACAAATGAATCAACAGTGCGCTTCCCCCTCATGCAGAAGGACTTCATTTTCGTTCGCAGTTTTACAGGAAAATATAGATCGGTAATAGAAGGTAATAATTTTCCCGCTACTAGTAGAGAACAATGCTGAACTTTTTTGCAACATTCTCTGCTATGGTCAATTTGCGTTCACATTTTGTTTTCCTGAACTTGTTTGCTCCAGGTTTAAAACCAATTATTTTAAAATTTCCAACCGATTGTGAAACATTACTTAAGTAACTTTTCGAAGGTTAATGTATAATGTACTCCTGCATTGGGACGTTAAATTTGAGAGACCAGAAGTTCATTCAAATTACGAAACATCTTCTCTATCAGTTAATACAAAAATGTGTACGAATAAATTAACAATAAACAAAAATAGTCCAAAATAAAATTAAAAATCTCACCCAGAACAAGGTGGACATTTCAGAAACAAAAAAAAATAAAAAATGACAAGAAAAGAACAGAAAAAAGAAGAAAACCAATAAGACATGTTATGAGTAAATCCTTTCATATTTCGTTCAAATATCTACGAGTATCAAGGGGGAAGTATCAAGTTTCAAGCAGCGATGGAGTCTAAACCGAGATCCAGATGATTTATCCCTTGGCGTGAGTCACTGAGTGTTTGACATAAGTTATGTATCCGTTAGCATAGAACAGTGAGCAAGTGGTGTGCATGCGCCATCAATTGCGAAAGGCAGTGAGCGTTTGGCGTACGTTAGCTATCCCTTTGCACGTGGCGCGCGATCACTGAGCGTGATGTGTGCGTGCGCCATCTATTGCATACGACAGTGAGCTTTGGCATATGTTACCTATCCCTTTGCAGGTGGCAGTGAGCGAGTGGCGTTTATCCGCCATGCTTTGTGTCAGGTAGTGAGCGTTTGGCATCCGTTAGCTATGCCTTGAAACGTGGCAGTGAGCGTGTGGCGTGTGTGCGTCATCTATTGCAAACAGCAGTGAGCGTTTGGCATATGTTATATATTCCTTGGTACGTGGCAATGAGCTTGTGGTGCACGTGCGCTATTCCTTGTGTTTGGCGTACGTTAGCAGTCGCTTTGTACGTGACAGTGAGCGTGTGGCGCGCGCGCGCCATTCCTTGCGTCAGGCAGTGAACGTTTGGCGTACTTTAGCTCTCCCTTGGAACGTGTCAATGAGCGTGTGGCGTGCGTGTGCCATTCATTGCGTCAGGCAGTGAGCGTTTGGCGTACGTTAGCTATCCCTTGGTGCGTGGCATTGAGCGTGTGGCGTGCGTGCGCAGGTGTACGGGAACATCGCGCCCACAGGGGAGATGGACGAGGCGACGCAGCAACTGCTGTCGCGGCCGCGCTGCGGGCTGCCCGACCTGGACGCGCCGCGCGCGCAGCGGGCTGCGGGAGGCCGGCGCCGCTCGCGCCGCTTCGCTCTGCACGGCCGCAAGTGGGACTACACCAACCTCACCTGGAGGTAAGTCAAAGCTCTCCCCGATCACCCGTCGAGGTTCGGGAATTGAACTTTTTATTACCGAACGTCGGATTTAAATCTGGAATTGAATTTGTATGCTTTTTAACTTTCTCGCCTCGGAATATTTTATTAAAACGGCGAATTTGGAGCAAAAAAAAAAAACATTTATTACAGGTCACTGGCAACGAAAAAGTGGGTAAAACCAATTGCTTAATTTAGAGAAAAAATACTCTAACACGTGGTGTAGCCAGAATCCATATTTTGTGGGCCCTTGATACCGAAAAATTGAATGACGGCAAAACGTCTATCTGTCTGTGAACAATGCTAGCGGCCAAACCGTTCAGCCGATTTTTTCCAAAATTGATTTTCCCCAATCGATTTGCCTGATATCGCGGCCTCTTGAATTTAAATTTGAATTTAATTTGGGGGGTAGGACACTTTCCAAATTTTCAAAAAATTGGTTTCATTGTTTTTTATTAAATTTTGTTGTTGGATAGTATGAAGGATGTTGAAGAGAATGATGTAGGTCTCATTTTCGTTAAAACCCTCGATTTGTCGAAAATTGCAATAATTCAAATTTTTTTCGAAATCTTCCCACAACTACAATTTTGAAGGCACATATTTTGCCTGTAATGGAATATATTCCTTGAAAATAGATTTTGAAATAAGGTCATATACAAATTTTCGAGAATTTGAGTACTTTTCGCGTAATTTTACGTGAAATACGGGCGAGAAAGTACACCTCAGTGAGGTGACAAATACAAGTTCATCTCGGAAAATGGAGTGGAAACTTGAGAAGGGTAAGAAAGTATAATGTGTTTTGAATACAACTGAGGAATATCAAAAATAAAGAAAACTGCGACGAAAACGAAACACTCCCACCAAATATTTCTTCTCCAAACCATGTCCCGTACACTTCAGGTGATTTAATTCAGTTCGGCTTCCTTCTTTATTTTTTCTCGATAGAAAATTGTCCTGAATCTGTTTATGAATATTATTGGGGTAATACATTCGTGTGAAAAGAAACTTCAAAAAGAACTCTAATTAGTTGAACCTAAGCTATCTTATTTCTACGTATTTATATTTTTCCCCTTTTGTTTTCATTACTTCGAATATTTCACTAGACATTTGCTTCCTTTGCGCGATCTCTTATGCAGTGATTCCAGGGTGCACTTCATAAGGTTATTAACATATTGTTATGAAAGAAGTTGTTTGAAAGAAAAGTAGCTTTGGGTTTTGGATCCTCAAAGGAGCCAATAATTTTGGGTCCATTAACGCAATTACATAGGTAATAGATTTGTGTTGTCAAAACACAAGGGCGTTGACAGTAAATATGCCAATTATTCAATTTGACAGTAAATATGCTAATTATTCAATCAATTTTACAAATATTTGATGCCATAAGGATCAATGGGAGGGTGGTCTGTGAGTGCATTGGAAAAAAATAACAAAAATAAAAGTATATAAACGTCTCTGGGTTAAATGAATAAAGGAAGTACATTTAAGCTTTGTTTTTGTAGTAAACGTAATCATGAAAATAAACAGTTTTCAAAATGTAATAAATGTTGGCCTTCTGAAGCCAGGGGAGAATGTGAATATTTATTTGGGAGTATGATTGTTGTTGTGGTACAGGGCAGTGCTAATAGTTCGCTATGAAAATATTAGCAGCGTTGTGAGACCATATAATGGTGTTTTGTTCGTTAGGGAACGTTGGCTGTGGGATAATAAAAACAACAATAGAAGTTGAGTGTACCCTTCTTATTTATTCTTGGTATCATTAAATTAATCGGGTTTTTGTGCATATTTTGGTTTTCGACTTTGGAAATAATGTATCTTGAGATTTTCTGTCATGGAAAATCACGACTCAATTGAGATGATCGTTCATCTTTACACGTCATCCACTGAAATAATTTGAAAATTCCCTTCTTATTTATTCTTCATGTCATTGAATAAATCGGGTTTTCGTGCATATTTGGTTTTTGACTTTGAAAAGAATATATCTTGAGATTTTCTGAAACGGCCAATCACGACTAAATTGAGATGATCGTTCACCTTTACACGACACCCACTGAAATAATCTGAAAATCGATATTAATATTGCGAGATCGATAAATAAAGAGGGAGGAAGCCCTACCTTTTTTGAGCCGCGGATCCGGGCACAGAGCCAGGTTGCGATTTATCAATTACTCGGGAGGGGAAAAGTCCAAAGAAGAGAACAATCAGCTGTGAAAAGATGACATAAGCGTTTTCATTTTTTACTATCTGCTGGTAAGAAAAATACTATCACGCCGTCACTCGCGCTGTTGGATAGAGTCAAACAGAAGTTTATTTTCTTGTTAAGATGGAATGTTAGCCTTCCACGTATAAAAACAATGCTTCTATTCCTTTAATGGTATCCGAGAAGGGTGTTGATAAACTTCTTATCTCTGTTATGTACTGTGTCGTCATGCCCTGAAGTAAAATCTTTGTGCCTGTTTGATAGAATCCAACATGCGGGCACTGGCGTATGGATCAGAGTTTTTGCGTACTTGATCGAAGTGATATTTTTCTGTAATAAGAGAATGTTTAATATTTCATATGTTGGGTTTATGCGTTTCTCCTCTTTACTGTGCGAAAACGTAAATATTACAAGATGTAGGAAACTAAATAATGCGGGCGTTGGACGTAGTCCAACGCGCGAGTACTCATGCTACGAATGGCCGTCCTAGTGACGGAAATACAAAAAAAAAGGTGGTTTGTAATTAATTATTTACGTTTCTTACCAAGGAGTATTCAATTAAATTATTAGCACAAATAAATAAGAAAAATGTATTAATGATGTCAATAAGGAAAATAAACTTCATAATGGGTGCGTTGGACGTAGTCCAACGTGCGAGTACTCGTGTTGCGAATGGCCGCGCGAGTAACGGAATGCTATGCACACCTATTGTCTCCGTCTGTTACTTTCTTACTTGGATCGCCAAGTAAAAGATTAATCATGCGTTAATAAAACTGTTAGAAACGGGTTAATGTGAGTGTCGGAAAGGAATAAATTATCGATCAGGTTTTTCGTCCAGTTTCCCTGATCCATTGAGCAAATGCTGAGATGGCCCCATGTTTTGCTTCTGGACATAAATGTAACTTCATTTTCTGTGCACGTCTTCTAGAATTCAGTGGGAAATACAATTATTCAAATTATCGTTTTCATGTTGTCGCGGCAGGAAGTATTATTCCGAAGGACAACATGGATAAGAGCCAAAATTTATTGCTTATTTATCCTTGAAAATAGATTTTATTACATGGGAGGGTTGTTGTTGTTGTTTTTATTTAAGTAATATATGAATTAGTGTAGGGATCACAGAATTTTGAAAATGTGCACACAATTCATTTTTCCCCATAGCACGTCATACGCAGTTTGAACTGTTTTTTGACGTAAAAAAAGAAAAAGAAAAGAATAAATAAAAATACTTTTCCAAGGTGGAACATCAAGTGGGTGATGATCGGGGTGTACACTCTCCCCTCCTTTGACAGTTAGCGCCCTACTTAGTGCTTGACCTGCCGGAGGCACGTGCTCTGACTATGAACACATGTCCCGTGCCCATCGCTCGGTGGCCCGGGGCCCGTGCATGTCGCTCAGCAGTGTGGAAAGGGCCCAAACACACAACGCGTTCGTTTCTGAAAGTGTCGCCTACCCTGAATATCCATTCTTTTATAGTGTTACTATATTTTGAGTTCTGTTGATAAGTAATCATTAGAGATGGGATTTTTATGTAATTAAATATTTTTTGTCTTTCTACTTACCGTTCTTAAACTTGTAACCTTGACGAATCGTCGCCCTCCTAACACAAAATCCAATGTTTTCCTTACATATTTTTACATATTTAGTACTATGTTACATATTTTGCCATTTTCTCAAAATATTTTTGTACTCTATAAATTTCCTTCAATTTTAATTCTGTGTTTCATTTTCTTCAATTCAAAAATCACATTTTTTAGAACATTATTGGTGAAATCTATGTGTAAAAAGTGTCATTGACACCGTGTTTTATAACTTTTAACCTTTATTTCCGACAAAAATTGGCCATCGCTGGACGTGTAACACTTCTATGAGAATGTTGCTTGCTGCAGTGGTTGTTTGCTGATCGTAATTATCACCAGTTTGTACGATCGCCTCTATTGCGATTAGTCTAGGTGCTAAACTAGTGACCTCGGTAACAATAAATGAAGCTTTTACCTATTGACGGTAAAGTTGTATGATTGCAAGTGTGCATCAACTAGTGCTCTCAACATAGTTTTTAAAATGTTTGTATTAATTTTAAAATTTATATAGGACACTTTTTATCAATGTAATTTTGTATTATGTAAATGGCTTTTTAATTGGAGTATTTTAATATTACGTATTATATCCGATTTTACATATTTATTACTTATTCTTACTGTTTTCATTAAATATTTATGTACATATTAGGACGTTTCATACTACATATTTTTCCGGTCTCTAGTAATTATACACTTTTTTGTAGACAGCAATGCCAATCTTACATCGATGAAAAATTGAGGCATTTTTCTATTCTATGTAATAACTTGAAACGGCCGCTGCATTTCTGGAAGACTGGTCGGAGAAGTTGATCTCGACTGGAAAACATTTATAAATGATCATTTTCAACATACCGAAGGTGTTTTTATGAAGGTTTGTAAATTGATCGTCAACAATTGTTTGATGGAAACTAGTTAGAGCATTAGCAGGCTACATTTGTATTGAATGAATTGATTCAATGACAAATAAAATACCCCCAAGCAACTTCAAATATATTTTCAAAGCTGTGAAAACTTACACATACTTAATAAAAATAGAACACTTCATTCGAGAAAAAGTAATAAACAATCATATATTCCAGTATTTTCACTGCTAGTTGGCAAGAAATTTTATTTCGTGAAAACTTAAATTTTCAACGCGTCTTTTCTATTTAAACCTTTCCGAAAATAACTTTTTTTCAGTTTCTAATTATTTAAAATTTCGAAAATTTATACTATTTATTTATAAATCATTGTTTGAAAAAAACGTTTCTCCCTGCGCGAGTCGTGGGCAGCGTGCCTTGCCGCCACGTCGCGTCGAGCGCCTCGGCTATCGACTGCCGGCCGCAGGATCGATTTGCGCCGCCCCCTGCGGAGAGGCGCGGCATCTGGCGGCCATCAACCCAACCAGGCACTCATGCAGCCACAGCGCTGCCTGCCTGGCTCCACACGAACTACACAAGCTGACGATGACGTGTCATAGGCCCCTGTGCTACGCCACACGCACGATGGTTTCTTCCTGCAATCCTGGGCTCCGGAATCCAAGCGATGGATCTTATTTTTAATGAGCGGTCATTGCCCTGTTTCTCCATCGTGGAATGAAACTTTATAAAAAGCACGTTGTTTTTTTTACGGTCGTTCAGGTTATTCTCAATATGCAAAATCAAGGCACGATTACATTCCTGTACCTACGAGAGGCTTGGCGCGAGGAAAATATTTGTTCCTTCATCTGACAGTGTAAGACCAGCATGGAGGCACTTCATACACACAGTTCGACGATCGTTTAAGACTTCAACTATATTCGTTTGATCATTCAAAATAGATGATTGACACCAGCAATGGGCTTCCTTCCAGGCACGTCATTGCGGTGTACGTCTATATAGAAATCGAGCCATCTCTGCAGCCTGTCCTCTTCCAAAACGCTTCACAGCGCCTTTACCTTCGGAGACGTCAAGTTGGCCCTACTCTTGTGCGTGGTGTTTGCCGCCTCCGGATTCCCAAGCGGTTATCCGGCGACCGCGTCTCCGCCTCCGCTCAACAGCCCGACCCCCTCCTCCACCCCCACCGCCGCCGCCGCCGCCGCCGCCGTCCAACGCCATCGTCCTACGCCGCTCTCAAGGCGGCCATTCCAGGAAAGAGCGCCTTGTGAACGCGTCTTTTTTTCGGTCGCCGGAGCAAACACGCGCTATTTTTACGCATACTTTCTAATTAGCCGTGTTTGTCCAGCGCTTCCACGGAGCTCGATTCTCCCGTGGGCCTGCAACAGCCCCTCCCTCCCTCCCTCCCTCCCGCGCGAGAGAGACCCGCACGGGCGACGGGGATGGGGTGTGGGCTGTCGGGTTTTGTGAATTCAGGACTTTTCTTCGGCGTAGGCCGTAATAAGCGTGGCGCCATTCATTTCCCAGGCCGTTTGAATGGCAACAAAGGAAGGGCGGGGGAGCGGGAGGGGGGCGGGAGGGGAGGGGCGTGCGTGGCGGGATAACGAAGTGGAGGCGACGCCGCTTGCATCGGAAACTACCGCTCCCGCTTCGCCCCGCCCCGCCCCGCCCGCCTCTCGCTCCACCCCCCACCCCCCGCCGCCTCTGTGGCGCCAGTGCGCCCGCCACTCACTTCCGCCCTCCCCAGCGCGGTCCGTTCGGCCGGCCCTCACTGTACTCCATTCTCCCGCCCAGCGCCATGTTTTCTATCTACTGTAACTGGGAACGAGACCATCCACACTTTAACCCTTGAATCATTACAAACGCTCATATTCAAATATTCCGATTTATACTATTAGTGGTCCTGTTCTGCCCTGTATTATTTTAATGTGTAATATGTTACGTTTAATTCATGTAAGTCTATTGTGTAAAGTATGTATAAGGGGGATTCTTCCCTCTCTTTAAGTAACATATTTTTCTTTACGTTCATTTCCTTCCCTCACTGTTCTTCTTTACTTCCCCCGGTTAACGCCATGTTTTTGATCTACTCTAACTGGAAACGATACAATCGACCTTTTAACCCTAGAATTATTAAAACATACTAGCATTCAATTTAAACTGTAGTGGTTTTGTTCTGCACTAAATTGTTTTAACATTTATCTAATGGAATTCACGGAATTCATGGAATTCTACTGTCTAAAACATGTATAAGAGTAATATATCTTCTTTTACAACCATTTCCTTTCCTTATTTGTACCATAACTTTAAAAAGGGGCGCACCATGACGCACGATCTTTAATCTATGGAGTGTGCTATTGAATGAGTATGGTTATCACGAAATTTTCCTTAACTTCAAAGCAGCTCTGATGCTGAGTCGGCGCTGAAAATGAATCGAATAACTGCGTGAATGTTGCTGCGCCACATCGCGCGCTTTGGGGGCGAGCAGTGCAGCTCTTCCGTTGCAACCACAGGCGGCGTGGCGCGGCGCGGCTGGAGGGTTCGGGTCCGGGGGTGGGGGCATGCCGCTGCAGATGCGTGGGCGTACCTCCTCGGAAGGGGCGGACGCTGCGCCGGGCGAAAGACACGCTGGCAGGAGTGGCCGCGGAGGCGAAGGCGCAGGCAAAGATACAGGAGCAAACGGAGGCGCAGACAGACGAAGATGCAGACGAAGACGCAGACGAAGTCGCAGACGAAGACGCAGACGAAGACGCAGACGAAGACGCAGACGAAGACGCAGACGAAGACGCAGACGAAGACGCAGACGAAGACGAAGACGAAGACGAAGACGAAGACGAAGACAGACGAAGACGCAGACGAAGACGCAGACGAAGACGCAGACGAAGACGCAGACGAAGACGCAGACGAAGACGCAGACGAAGACGCAGACTAAGACGCAGACGAAGACGCAGACGAAGACGCAGACGAAGACGCAGACGAAGACGCAGACGAAGACGCAGACGAAGACGCAGACGAAGACGCAGACGAAGACGCAGACGAAGACGCAGACGAAGACGCAGACGAAGACGCAGACGAAGACGCAGACGAAGACGAAGACGAAGACGAAGACGAAGACGAAGACGAAGACGAAGACGCAGACGAAGACGCAGACGAAGACGCAGACGAAGACGCAGACGAAGACGCAGACGCAGACGAAGACGAAGACGAAGACGAAGACGAAGACGAAGACGAAGACGAAGACGAAGACGAAGACGAAGACGAAGACGAAGACGCAGACGAAGACGCAGACGAAGACGAAGACGAAGACGAAGACGAAGACGAAGACGAAGACGAAGACGAAGACGAAGACGAAGACGAAGACGAAGACGAAGACGAAGACGAAGACGAAGACGAAGACGAAGACGAAGACGAAGACGAAGACGAAGACGAAGACGAAGACGAAGACGAAGACGAAGACGAAGACGAAGACGAAGACGAAGACGAAGACGAAGACGAAGACGAAGACGAAGACGAAGACGAAGACGAAGACGAAGACGAAGACGCAGACGAAGACGAAGACGCAGACGAAGACGCAGACGAAGACGCAGACGAAGACGCAGACGCAGACGCAGACGCAGACGAAGACGCAGACGAAGGCGCAGACGAAGGCGCAGACGAAGGCGCAGACGAAGGCGCAGACGAAGGCGCAGTCGAAGAAGCTGTCAAAGGCAATGGCAGCGGCAAAGGCGATAGCAACTATTGGAGGCACTGAACGTTTCGGTAGCATGAGGAGCGGCTGCGGAGGTGGTGTTGGTCGCTTCAGGTGCGTCCCGAAGGCTGGCGGGTGGGTGGGTGGGGCGAACCGTCCCTCGGCGCTGCTAGCAGAGCGCGCTGCATTTAGGGGGCGTCGGGAAGTGGCGTGGGCGTGACTCGTCTGAAGGGGAGCGTTTTGTAGTGGATCACTTACGTCTTCTGTTAGATCTGGTGGTGAATAATCGCCTATTCACCTTCTGGTCGAAACTTTTCTAGAAACTTCCAACGGTCATGAGTCTCGCAAGTAGGCTCCTCCGACTTGTTGTGCCTACGAAACCCCGTTAAATTTAATATATAATACTTAATTCAAATTGTGCCCTATTTCCTTGTCACATGGATAGGGAACGGTCATTTTATCACTTCTAGTGGCTGTAAGAAGTCAAGTAATGAGATGGCAACTAAGTCTCAGTTGTAGAGTATAAATATTTGTAAATAATTGATTTTGTAACGAAACAGGAATGATCCATGCAAACAATATTATAGATAAAAATGATATGTTTTTTTCTCTCTTAGTACACTCTCCCCTTGAAGATACATTCTGACTACAGATTTTTCAAAGAATGATAGATGTAAAATTATTAATACATATTTCGTTACTTCACTGAAGTGATACTGAAATGTAAATAAGAGAAAACAACAATGAAAATTCATCTATTAAAAATATCAGTTTTCGAAATTAGAACTTGAAAAAAAATCTTTCAATATTATTAATAAATTTCAATATTTAAGAAGAGAATTGCAAAACCTGTTTGATCGAGCTTTATTCGAGAAGTTTCCAAATAATTTCACAAATGTAACTGTTCTTTTATTATTATAGCTTTTATCTTCGTTTTGCTCTCTTTATTCCCTATGAAGTTGAATTGAACTGAAATCACAATTGATGAAGCTTTCCACTGATGAAAGCGCGCGTTAGTTTGGAGTTGCGTCGCCGGAATTTTCATCTCTCTGGCGGATTCCAGTTTGACATTCCAAACGCGAACAGTTTTTTATGTTTCATGAATGCTTGCACAATGGCGAAAACGGGACAATATTAATCGGAAAACCCAATGCACTATGCAAAATACCTTTTAAAAGACAATTGAGCAGCGATTTGTAATCGACAATCCCAATGAAAAAATGAAATTGTCACTCATGAACCAAAAAAATCCATGGAATGAATTTTTTCATCTAGATTCTCGTGATTAACAGATTTCAAAGTAAATACATATTTTTTACAGGAAAAAGATACCCGCAGTTAATGTTTTTTTGTTTACAAGGCTTTCTAAAATAATTAGAACCATTTTTATTTTATGTATTTTTTACATATTTTCATATAATTCCACGTTTTTTACATATTTTATTTATTGCTATGTATTTCTTACTCATTTCCTTTCATTTTAATATATTTATACAACGAAGTGAAACACTTCAGATGCGAGATTGCAATATATGCTACTGGTATCATGTTTTACAAAGCAAGGCTACTGTGCTTCAATGAATTGGAAAATTTACAATCGCGGCTTCTTGGAAACCGCATACTCAGAATCTAGGATAAGCAGATGTTTGTGAAGGAGAAGTAATTTCAACCATTGTTTGCTCATATTTCATTTGGCCCATTTGGCGTAACACTATAGTAAACTAACAAATATGTTGTATTATCGCGATTGGGGGGGGGGGGAGCGATGTGTCTTCTTTTACCCTATCCCTACGGGATCCATTAAACACTAAAATTTTTATTTTACACATTTTTCTTACATATTTTGGAAACATATATGAACATGTTTTGCTTATTTATTACAATAAATAGTTTCCTACTTATTGCGATTAACTATTTCGTGCTAACATGTGTTTTAGTACTTACGGGTTGTTCTGTCCGTAGGAATGTCGATTAAAAGTGTTTATTGCAATTTGTTAAAACGTGAATTGTATCGCTTTATTTTTATTTAGGATATTATGCAACCATCTCACTTTATTTTAATGCACGTTTGTGATTCCACAATCACAATGAAACACCAACCAAAAAGGTTTATAAACGGTAACAGTTAAATTTATTCTAAGCGTACCACAAGAGTGACCATATTTCGACTTATTCTGTGTTTGTATGATGAGACGTCTGTTCTGACCTTACCGTACGTGTGTTCCTAAAATGCGTGCTCCTGATTTCCTTCCTGACATTTAATTTCTGTCTCTTCCCATGCCCCGGAGTATCGTGCCGCCCTGTAAGACCGGCGACGTTTCTCGGTGGCCCGGCACCTCGCTCCGCTGGGGCTTCTCATCGGGTAATGACTAAGACCCTTCGGCCGCGTATTTTGGAAAGTAACACCTTGCCTCTGTGAACATCCGTTGTTTGCCCCTGAGGAGGCTTCCCGGAAAGACACCCTTTGATGTGCCACGGCGCGGTCTATTTCCAGAGCGGCCCCTTCCTCTCATTTACGGAAACGGCACACCCGCCTCCGCCGCCCTTCTTCTCATTCCTGTTTCTCGTGTCGATATTTTCAAATAGTTTCGTTCATTTTTTCTGACTTTGCTTTGTGTTTCTCCCTACGTGTCGACAAGAATGTTGATTTCAAAAACGAATTGTTGATGATATATAATTAAGCCGATTGTTTGTAAATATATGATTTGTAATTTCAGTTTTTTCGTCATAAAAATGTGTACGTACATGCACTCCCCTAATATAAGTGCAAGAAAGCTCTGCATGTCTTGAATTCGTATTATTTGGAGCATAAACGTGTGAATTCAAACATGATGTAGCAAGAAACAAGGTTTGTTGGCTTTGTTGTTTTGACTTATTATTTTGGTGCCAGAAAAAATGTATCTCAGCAAGACGATATTTGACGTCAATACTTAATAGTCTCCCCACCCCTCAATCCCATCCCATTCTAGAGCACGCTGACCCTCCTGTAATGGTACAGGGGTCACCGCCTCGACTCCAGGGCGAAGCAATAACCTGATTGCAGCTAGTGATTAACGTTGTCCGGCCATTGAGGTGTAATATTGCTCGGATCAAGAGCCATGATGGGGGGTGCAGCACGAAGGGCGGGGGTGGTGAGTCGAACCGGGCTATGCGATGGGAAATTAGCAATCGGAACCCCAAGGGGAATGGGGGGGGGGAAGCTGCGAGTAACAAAGAAGAAGCGACGCCGGATAAAGGAATAGCAGTGACGGCGTAATAGAAAACAAAGCGAAATTACCCGCCACGAGGGGAAATGAGAGGTGTATGGGAAGAGGCCTCAAAGGGAGGTAATGAGAATTCACGCGAATAATGATGACGATGCGGAAGGAGTAATTGCATTATTGAAGTACAGTAGAATGCCGTTGTAAACGTTCTCTGGGAATATTAATTTTTTGTCGTAGAAACTGAAATTATTATAAATCGAAAATGCTAAAATAAATTTATTATATTGCTACCAAAGATTGTGGGAACTTGACGTAACTTCAATATTTCACTTTTTTATTAAAATTAACTTGAGTTATCACTAGATCATGGAAATTCAGTCATTTTTTATACCTAAAATACGCAGACAAAAGGGTATTTATTTTTTCTAAAAAAGGAATACAAAAAGGCATTTATTTGGGCTAAAGTAGGGATGCAGAGAGACATGTAAACAATTAAAAGTCTCCCGTTTACATGTAAAAGAAATTACTGCAAAAAATTAATAATTAAAAAGTTTCACATTTTTATTCCCTCAAATTTACATTAACACTTACGTCGTAGGATACGATATTTTCTGATTGTACTTTACTACTCGGTATGATGACAACAAATCCGTTTTACTCGGGTAATGACTAAGACCCTTCGGCCGCGCGCCATCTCTACGAAATACTATTGTTAACTCCCTTTTGAATCTGCAAATGGTATCAATAAAAATGGAATGATAGTTTTCCTTCATCGCACTTGTGAAAACGTCGGCTCTTAGAAGAGTGTAACATATCCAGGGAGCTCTGACCTCAAAAGAGGAGGCCATACGCAATAATGGGATGGGATTTCTCGTGAATGAACAAAGCCTGTGGGCATCAACGAAAAAATCTATCAATCATGGCTAGTATCATCGTACACTCTCATTTAGATTTTTAAAATTACCTGGACCTGGATCCTCCGTTTCCACAGAAAGACCAAACACGTTTGTCTTCTTGTCTAGGTTTGCAACTACGTTTCCAGCTTGATGGAGATCGGTGTCAAGAGAAAAAAGAAAAATAATAACAAAAAAGAAAGAAAGGCAAAATTGAGGCAAAACACACAAAAAACATCTCAAGCTAGACAGGAAAAAAGGAGGAAACATTAAAATTATTAAAAAAAAACCATAAGTACAATTAAGTGGTTACTATTTTTAAAAATAGTAAAATCGCGACCCTAATGAAATGGTACTATGGACTAGTTATTACGGACAACAACCATGCAATTTCTACGTTGTTTGTTTCTTGTCGGGGTATGAAAACAAGGAGTTTAAAAATGTCTGGAATATCATGAAGTAATGCTATATACCTAAGGATATTGATAGCCATGAAAGGACTGTATCAAATGTTGTTTTTCGGACGATAAATGAAACTAGGTAAGTTTCGATGACAGTGAAAGTGAGGAAAAAGTCTATCCCTTGGTCGCGTTATTAGAAACGAAAGGAGATATTAACTACTGCAAAGCATAGGTACTAGGGACAAGAAGCGTGGCCTGGAGAATTTCTTAGGTGTAAAATTTCACAATCTGCACTTCTACGCCGAGTAGCGAGCTACGTCGAAAAATATTTATATATAGTCTAGTCACAATAGTGTTTCCTGACAGTTTGAATAACTGTCAAGACGAAATGGAATCGAAAGGCCAGAGAAAGAAATAAGGTAGACGCTCCTTGAGGCACTACGGTATGGCCATGGCGGAGATGGATAAAACTCTTTGGATGTGGTGAGCCCGTTTGGAGACAGCCACATTGAATTTAGAGGAAGACCTTCCATTGAATTGAGAGGAAGACCATATGCAGCTTAGAGAAAGACCTTCCTCCTCGTACTTCGAGAGGCGCAATAAAAGACATAGGAGGGAAGCGGTTCATCGACACGTCGTTTCTGCGCCCGCTGGCGGAGGTCGCTGGGTGGAACAAGATGGCGAGCGAGCGCTACGGGGCAAACAAGGCGAAATAGCCCTGCGCGCGTCATTATCCTGAGTAATGGCTCGCAGCCAACCAAGGCCCTGACGAAGGGGCGGGGCGCAGTTGCATAGACTGGAAGCAGACGTCGTGACGAGGGCGGTGAGAGGGGGTAGCAATGGCGGAGGGTGAAGCACGAGTGTAAAAGGGTCGGTGAGTTCGACGGTGTTGAAAGAAGACACGGGGATGAAGTGCGCGCCAAAAGTAATGAGAAAGTTGGAGGCGACGACGGGGACGAGGTGATGGAAGGTGTGGGGTTGGTTGACAAGCGGGTGATATCGGTTCCAGTGAGGGGGGCGAGGCAGGTGATATGGGTGGCTGTGTCCGTGACGGAGGCCCGATTAGCGCGAGCCTGGGAGGTGGCGCTGCTGTAATGGTGGCTGGCGGGGCCCCGTTGGACGCGCGGGTAGCGATAATGCACAGCGACGGTGACGGCTCGAGCGCCGGGGCGAATGAATGGTCTTCATTTCTTCTGCAAAGCGAAGAGCGGGGGTGGGGGTGGGGGCGGGCGCTTGTTGTGAGGGCGACACCGCTCGACGAGGCGCCCGCGGCGGCGGTACCAAACGAGCTGCGTGTAATGAGGGCGGTCGCGACGGCGGCGGCTCTGGAACCCCCACCCTACCACGCCCACCATCCCCCGCCCACGCCACGGCTATGGCCTCGCCAGGACCCCCCGACTGCGCTGCCGCCACCGCTCGCCACCCTTCGCACTCCACCCACTGCCCTCTGAACTCGAGTATCTGTCCTCTACCGTCTGTCTTTTATCCTCGACCTACCGCCCTCTGTCCTCTGTCATGTACCTATTGTTCTGTGTACTCCCTGCTTCTTGTACCGCCATCTGCCCTCCATCTCCCTCCTACCGCCTTCTGTCTTCCATCTTCTTCTTTTCGCCTTCTGTCCTTCATTATATTCCTATCGCCCTCTGACCATCATTCGCCTACCCCTGTCTTACTTCCTCCTCCTATCGCTGTCTGTCCTCTATCCTCTACCTACCGCTCGCTGTCCTCCCTCCATCAATATTTTTGTCCTCCATCCTGTGCCCGTTCCCATCGCCCTCTGAACTCGAGTATCTGTCCTCAATTGCCTGTCTTCTATCCTCGACCTACAGCCCTCTGTCCTCTGTCATGTACCTGTCGTCCTCTGTACTCCTGCTTCTTGTACAGACATCTGCCCTCCATCTCCCACCTACCGCCTTCTGTCTTCCATTCTCCACGCTTCGCCTTCAGTCCTCCATTATATTCCTATCGCCCTCTGACCTTCATAATTCACGTACCTCTGTCCTATTTCCTCCACCTAACGCCGTGTCCTCCATCCTCTACCTACCGCCCGCTGTCCTCCATCCTCCACCTATCTTTTTGTCCTCCATCCTGTCCCGTTCCCATCGCCCTCTGACCTCCATCCTCCAGCTCTTGCTCTCTGCCCTCTCTCCCATATTCTAAACCTATTGCCATCTGTACTACCTGCTCTTTACCACCCTCTGTCCTCCATCCTATCCGTATCGCCGTCTGACCTCCACTCTCCACCTACCGCTCTCTGCCCTCCACCTCCATCTATCGTCCCGTTATCCACCCTCTCGGGCCCGCCCCCTCCAACCGTCTTCGATGCTTTGCCTCCGGCACTCCTTTCTGCTTTCCCAACCCTGCGTCAAATCCCCTCCGGCCACCTCCCTCAGCCCTCCTCTCTCCCTCCCCCTCCCTGTCGCCGCCATCAGAACAGCAGCGCCCGCTTGCAGTGCATGTGTGGGCGGCGGCGCCTCGCTGCAGCCGCCGAATGCTCGTTAAAGGCGAAATTTTATTGCGAGGAGGCCGGGGGGGGGGGGCTGCGCAGCGCGCAGAGGCGTTGCCGCGGAAGAGGAGCGCCGTGGGAAAGGCGCAGCGGACGTCGCGAGGCCGGCGATTGCGAGGGGGGGCGGGAAAGGGAGAGGCAGGAGGTGCGACAAAACAGTTCCACGCTGGGGCGATTAGATGGGCGCTCCCTGCATGGTACTTGAGGCGAAGTTCCGCTGTGCACTTTTTGCCAGCGTGTATGTTCTCTGCAGCTCCTTCTCTTGATTCGTAAGGACTTAAGGTTCTGTTATAAGTAAAGGAAATAAAGCAATAATAAAAGGAAAATGACGATCACTTCCCATGTGTATTTTCCTCGTATTTACTTCGTCTCTCATTGGACGTTCATCTTCCTGTGACCGGAGGATGCCTCAAGGGTCACATTTTGTATGAACGATATAATGATAAAATGGCTCGTTTCACCTGGAGCAGTATAAAATACGAAATAAATTTCCCATATTTCACACTTCAACAAGTAATAAAAAAGCTCTTTCATCATTTAAAATGCAACGTAAGAATAATCATAATTTACCATATCAGATCTTGAAAGTTTCGAAAAGATTTGATTTTGAAAAGATACGATAACACTTACAAACAATTGCAGTTTGAGCAGACGGAGAGGTATATAATTCCCTTTTAATGTTTTATTAAACGAAAGATCATTAACAATGCACCACTACAACTTTGTACGTATGTGTGTGCGTTCGTGTTCGTGCATGCGTTTTTGAGCGTGTGCGTGTGAGTGTGTGCACGCGTGTACGTGTGTGTGTGTGTGGATGACTCGTCAAATAGTCAATGAATCGTTTCTATAATTTCAATTCGTAATGAAGTTTTTGTACAAGCTATTCCTCTAGGTATAATGGCCTTACATTCATCGTGATAATTAAAATTTGATTTTTTTAAAATTACTCGTGAATTTCAAGAACAAAACAAAAGAACAAACAAAATTATATATAATGTCTTACAGATGAAACAAACAATGGGAAATTCTGCCAACCGTCGGGAATCAAACCTAGGACCTCCCGGTCAGGGAGACACTGCAGAGACATAAGTTGATGACCTGAGCCACATCTCCCGGTTCTTTGGTCGGCAACTTCAGATTATATAATGTATATTTTCGTAAATATTTTCCAACCGTTGAGTTCCCGAAGTTCTTGGCTTCGTGTAGTGGCGCGAGGGCCCGGGCGGGGGCGGCGGCGCGGGGGCGGAGGCGCGAGCAGCTGCGCGTCAAAGGCAGGCGCTGCCGGCAGCGTAAACACCGGCGGCGGCGGCGGCGTTCGGTTGACGCAACGTGGGAGGTCTCGCGGAGGAGGACCGGCGCTGACAAGGGCAGCACGAGGAGAGGGAACGCAGAGAAAGACGAAATGCTCCCCTGCTAGGGGAAGTGAGGCTGGTGATGGTGTACTGTGGTTTTCACAGAACCGCGTTTGAAGTAAATCAGCTGTTACGGCGTCATCCAATCGGAAGGCTGAACGCCGTCATTATGAAGTCACTGTAGTGACGTCTAAGGTCCTGATTGGACGGCACCGTAACAGCTGATCAAATGTCAGCCGCAGCGAAGTAAAGACCGCAGTATAGGTGGCGATGTGCGGTGACAATGAAGGGACGCTAGGGAGAGGGAAGTAAGAGAAGGGACGTGGTAACAAGCTTCTAGTACGCGTTAATAGGGGTCCAGTACGTTAGAGTGGAATCTGTTTTAGATGTAGAGGTGTACTGCAGAAGTATTCTTAACATGTGATGTGAAATTCTGCATAAGATCATATTTCCCTGACACGCGCTTAGTAATATTTCAACCATCTTATATATTTTTTCTCAGCTAATTTGTCTTGTTACTTCAGCCAGAATCGTGGTTACATCGCACACTCGTAAATCATTGCATTACTTGCTCTTGATTTCTCTTCGCGATGCTCTCCAACTCTACTTCACGTACTCCCATTACTTTTCTTTGCATTTATTCTCTACAGCACACAAGAGATGGTATTTTTATTAATCTACCAATGAATACTTTATAGGATTATGACTGAGTTGAGAGTAGCAAGTCGCTAAAAATGTCAAGCGTACTAGTGACAGAAGATGGCCATTCCATCATCTCAGGGCCATTCCATCATCTCATGCCATTCCATCATCCATGTCATCTCATGCCATTCCATCATCTCATGCCATTCCATCTCATGCCATTCCATCATCTCATGCCATTCATCATCCATCCATCATCTCATGCCATTCCATCATCTCATGCCATTCCATCATCTCATGCCATTCCATCATCTCATGCCATTCCATCATCTCATGCCATTCCATCATCTCATGCCATTCCATCATCTCATGCCATTCCATCATCTCATGCCATTCCATCATCTCATGCCATTCCATCATCTCATACCATTCCATCATCTCATACCATTCCATCATCTCATGTCATTCCATTATCTCATGCCATTTCTTCATCTCATGTCATCGCATCATCTACCATTCCACCATCTTTTGCCATCTCATCATCTTATGCCATTCCAACATCCGATGACATCTTATTATCTCATGTCATCCTATTATCTCATGCTATCCCTTTATCTCATGCCAACCCCTCATCATGTGCCAACTCCTCATCTTGTGCCAACCCCTCATCATAGGCCATCCCATCATCTCATACCACCCCATCATCTCGTTCCATCCCATCAGTTCATGCCGTCCCATCTAATACTGCATCTCATCTCCTCTTACCATCACATCCAATTCCCCACCCCATCCCACTCCGCCCTGCGCGTGTCCCGCTGACGAGGCGTGCAGACGTTCACCGCGCAAAGTTCGCGCGCGCGCGGCACAGGTTTCAAATTTTTGTGTGCCACGTCACGCCACTCTCTCGTTCTCTCGCACAAACGCGGCGTGTGGTCGATGTGGACGTAGAAGTGGCGCTGCGCTAACTTTTTCAACCTCCCGTCTGCGCCTCCCCCGCCCGTTGCGGTTCGCGGTTTGGGGATACGCTAAACAAGCCATCGCGCCAACTTATTGGAATGTTCATAATTTACCGCACACGCCCCCGGAAATTCGTTGAATAAAAATTCAAAGCGCTCGCGATAGAAGTTACAACATTTCGCTGATGCCCCTCGTTATTGGGAGGTCGTCTCGTTTTTTTTTTGTACTGGCGCAGGACGCGGTGGCGTGTTAAAAATTTTGTACGTGACGATGCACATTGCTTTTGAATGTTGCTGCTCGATTTTTCCCGCGTATCGCTTTGGTATTTTGAAAACTCTTTGAAGTTTTCTATTGGTATTAATACGTCCTCCTTTTGAGACTCTTTCTCGCGGAATACGGTCGATTTAGATCCGTGAAAGTGAATTACTTCTGTTGCCAATATTGTATAATGCTTTCAATCGATTCAGTGTAATCTATATAATGAATAGAAATTATATGCATCTTTCATGTGGATCATTATTCTCTCTTCAATTTATTGAAATATTATTCGATAATTGAGACGCAGGAGGATAAAATAGCCGCCTAATCACTCTTTCACGGCCACGGAACGTGTTAAACACTTTGTAAGGGTTGCGAAACATTATCTGTTGGGAGTTTTTGCACGACGAATCTTTTACAGCAATTAACCGTATTATGATTCTTCTGCGCATGTGCAGTTCGAGTTTCGCATCACTTTTGTGCATCTGCGCACGCGCAAAAGATCGAGGCTGCAGTCGATTGCTGTGCAAAAACTCCCTAGTATTTCTAAGCCGTGCAAAAACTCCCTAGTATTTCTATAACTTTTTATATCAGCAATCAGTGTAATGTGACTAGTATAAACGTGGCAGGCGATTCAATCGGGGCTTGACGCGAGGAAAAGCCACTGCAAGAGGCCACAGCTTTTACGGGCCTTCATTTGCAGCCACATTTCCTCGTCGATTCCTCACTCACGCAAACATCAGCGCTTCTGCTTGGCCCTTTGCAGACGGCAGGTGCTTGCTTCCAATGAGATGGGAATACGCGGAGATGCGCAATAAACCAATAACCTTCACATCGTAGCGTCACCGAATTACCCTGACATCGTGACATGATGTCTCCGCGCCATAAAATAGGGGAAACATACATAGTGATGTTCATCTAAAGAACCGACCAATGCGAGTGCTTGCTCATGATGTACCGTGTAATAATTGGTCCAAATGTTTACAGATAATTTGACTTTCTATATGTGATTCGTTGTGCGGTATTTCTTTTGGTGACAAATGCATACTCGCTACCATGTAACAAGGGTATTGTATGTACACTTAATAATAAGCTGTTGTACTAATGTTCGGATGTGCTAATGTTCGGACGAGTTATTCAGTGTACTGTCCTAAGTATTCGGAAAGCCTTAATGTGAATTTGACACGTTGTGCAACAATACAGAAATGCCAGGGACCTCCAAAACATTGTTTTAGTTATTGGGAGCTCTGGGATGAGAACAAAATGAATTGTAATGTATGATTGTTTAATTGCTCGGCAATTTGAAAAGAAACATCATGATTAGACTTCCTCTCGCCACTCCATTTCTGATTGAATCTCTATCAATTTACTCCTTGGGTTCTGTGGTTTCGGTTTCGATGCAGCCAGGCTCCTCCTCTCGAATTTGCTCCATCTCACAGATGGAAGCGGAGGTCTGACTCTGAAGCCCCTGCAGCAGAGAAGCGTCGATTGCCCTCCTTTCGGCTTTCCGAATGACAGATCTCAGCTGAAGTCTTGCACTCGTGTGGACTGTATTGTTCGCATGCTCTGATGACAGTTTGGCTTAAACCGTTCTTACGGATAACATTTTTTCATTCATCTCTCCCTCTTATCTGTTAATTTCACTGTATGCCTCCGTAGGGTTTAGCGTTTATATGTGTTTGTTTTCTGTGTGCGCGTACCCTTCACACTTCATGTCTTCAGTGTGACTCTCGTGTATCTTCCTTCTTCATGACTGGCCATTGAATACCAATTCTCTCTCCTCTCATATACCCACATTATCGGTCTCTCTCCAGAATAAATTTAATGCATTTTATAACGGGTGATAGTCTTCAATAGTGGGGGTGCTTACTAAACTAACCTTATGTACTAAACTTACAATTTATAACCTCCTCCTCCTCCTCCTCCTCCTCCTCCTCATCATCATCATCATCATCCTATCACCTCATAATTCACACTTGAAGGCGTAACAACCTTGTCGAACCAAGCGATACAGCTGGAAAGTTGATCCTAAAAATTACACACGCTAGTCGTGTAGCGTGGTCAGAAGTGGCAGTTACGCCAATAATAATAATTATAATAATAATAAGATTAACAATAATAATAATTATAACAATAATAATAATAATAATAATAATAAGAAGAAGAAGAAGAAGAAGATCAACGACAAAAACAACAATAAAACAACAACAAAATTTAAAAATTTAAAATCACCACTCTTTGTACTTGCTTCTTTTCCTTCCTTTATACGCATATTCACTACATTTCTCCCCTCTCTTCCATCTTCCCTGCCCCTGCCCTCCTCACCCCATTGCTCCCCACCCCGCATTGCCCTTCCGCTCCCCGCCTCGCCTCTCAATCGGACGTAATTCGGCTGCGTTAATTGTCGCGTGCTTCTTTAACTGAAGCCGCAGTAATCGGGATTGCGTGCGCCCTGTATAATTGTTCACAATTAAGCCCATAATGCCCCGTTCTTCGTGGTCTTCCTAACTTTTCCAATTTGCGGGCATTAATACCTTAGCAATCTCCAAATTCCGTTTTGATTTGTTTATTCTGTGCAGATTACCAGACAAATTGGGTGACTTCTTTCGAAGACATTGTCCGCGCTCGGAATTCCCATCGGTTGCAAAGGGCAGCAACTTCTGATTAAAATGTGTACTCAACCCCTGGCAACTAAAATTCTTCATAATCAGCTAAAATTTTCGTGGAATGCTTATGATGAATCTCTTTGAGCGAAGTCGCTGAGCAGAAAGGAAATTGAAATAACGCGCAAGTAACAGTGTTTTCTTAAAGGCGCACTTCTTGTTCCGAGTTGGGTAAGTTCGCGAAAATGATGCCTTAATACGCCGCACGTTTTGCCGGCGGAAAATTGAAATGAAGTAACTTTCTTTTTCCGCGCGCTATCGCGTTTAAAGTTCAAAGCACTGCGCGTTACAATAAACTACACCTATCTCCGAGCTCCTTCTCACTTCTTCACTTGCTTCAAGAAAGTTCAAAGAACATTGGAAGTGAGAGGCAACTTCTCGCGTGCTTGAGCGGCCGAAGAAAAAGCGTTCGGGTCGCTGGAGGGAGATAGCACGAAACGGGAAATTTCAAACGTAAAAGCAATGCCCATGAATTGAGATCTGATCTTCAATGTAACAATTCACAATTCGGCATTGTATTTTGTAATCGGTCCTACGTTTATCACGTGTGTCCGCGTTTCATCGTTCTGCAATATTGCATGTGCGGTTTTCTTTACGCAGGACGTCCGTATTTGATTATTATTCATGTCGGCGTTTAGTAAGCTAAAAATCTAGTTACCAGGTTCACTTAATGCGCATAATGGATGCATTAACATTTCAAAATAACTTTCTTTAATAAGATTACCACTGACCGGATGAACTTCGTAATTCATCATATGTAACTCAGTACTCAATCATATAGTTTAAACATTAATGTTATCAAATCATTGTTTTGAAAACATTACTAAAATGCGTTTTAAAATTTCTAAACTTGATTAATCCATATCCGATTTGTTTAGGCCACATATTTATAGAAAATTGTATTTTTAATTAATTATGTAACTATTAATTTAACTTCTTCAGTACGGTAACACAAAGCCAAACTTTTGACAATGTTAGTTAGAAAACTATTTCTTTAATTAGCTGTCCTATTGACTTGTGTATAATGCTAAAAATGGATTATGTATCTGGAATTGATGTTAGGATTTATAAATGTGTGCAAAAGTATTTTCGAGCGAACGAGGGCGTTGTTATTAATGGCTGGAAACATTCTGATGTGTTTATTATCACAAATGGACTTTCTCTGTTGGTTGCGAGTGAAATTCTTGGAAGAGGAGGGCAGGACAGCGCGGAGTGCGGGCTTCCAGTGAGGCGTGTATTGGGGATGGCTTTTATATCTGCGGGGAGGGGTGGCGGGGGCGGAGGGGGCGGCGCGAGGCGACGCGTGGGCGAGGAGAGTAATCGGAATCCTGTCGGAGGATCTGAGCGCGGGCCGCCCTCCTGCCCCGCCCCCGCCCCCTCCCGCGCCCTCGCCCACGGGCGTATCGATTGCTGCGGGCGCCGGCGGCGGCGTCGGGGGCGGAGGGCAGGGCAGGGCAGGGCACGGGGCGGGGCGGGGCGGGGCGGGGACGGAGCGGGGGCGGGGGCTACCCGCATCACCTGGCCCCAGAGGCCCCCAGCGCCAGCGACGGCGGCGGTGGCGCTGTTGCCGGTGGCGGTGGCGGCGGCGGCGGCGCTAACGAGACGCGGTAACGAGCGCGGAGACCGATCTCGCCGCCTCACTGCGCCCCCCCCCCTCCGCCAACCACCGCCGTCGTCACCTTTCGCCCACGCCCGCGCCACCCCCGGCCTCTCGCCCTCCCCCCCTCCGGCCTCGCCCCCATCTGTCATGCGGCGCGCGGGGAATAACGGGTCTTTCGCCGGTTCCACTCCCGCCTCATCTGAACTATTGCCTCTCCCGTAATTTGCATCGTTTCTGTCTTTGGCGCCTCGCTTCTGCACGACTCTTCTATACTCACCTGTTCTAGTTGTGCTGACACGTGGCATGCTGATTTTCGCGTCCCACATTTTCGCAATGAAAGCCAACGCTTCTTTTCTCACAAACGGTTTCTGTTTCTTTCCTTTTTTTCTCTTGTCGATGTTCCCAAATTTGCCTTCCTGATTCACCCTTCAAGTAATTGTGTTCTTTATTTCCTGCGAATCGAACTGCGACAAATGATTGCGTTTTTCTCCATCTTCCCCTCGCACGCTCTTCTGCGATGCTCCTCGACGATGTCTTCCTCCCGTGCCTCGCCCCGGTGCCTGCACTGCCCGAGGTAATAAGGCCCCCGTTTATCACACGCATCCCTTCGTGCCCGCTAAGGTGTTGCCTCCCGGAGCCCATGCCGCACGCTAATGAAGGGCCCGCCGCAGCGCCGGAACGCCTCCCCACCGATCGGGCCCTCGCAGCCACGTGGTGTGCAACCACTGCAAACGCTTTCCATCAGAACAAAAATAGAAAGGATCTTCGATTTAACACCGAAGATACAAACAGGAACATAAGTACAGAATAAATCACCCGACAAGTAATAATCTTCTATGCAGCATTGCCTTCTACGTCTCCCTCTTCTTCATTTTTTATGGAGCTGCAGTTCAATCACCCCAATTCCAGTGATAGACTCACTGGGCTTATAAAGATAGCAGAATTACATTAAATTATGATCTGACTTTGCATCGTTATCATGTATAGGTAGGATTATCTGGATAAGATTTCTCGCGGTATTTGGGTAATTCTCTAAGGTACTTTTCCGGATTCATTTTGAATTCCAGGAAAACCTAGGAAATTACTAATCAGAGTAGTTGGGACTAGACTTCATAGGGTGATCCGTTTTTCGAAGCCCCATTTGCGACGTAGTCAAAACACTCGTTAATACGCTCATTTAGTGAACTGTTAATTTATTTTGCAACAAAAAGTCTTTCGCGTATTTTATACAATGCATTATGCAATATTGTAACGCAAAACGCCTGTAGCTGTTGGATATTCTTTAAAAATATATTACCTAAAGAAATATTACGTTAGTTAATTTTACGGAAAAGAAATTAAAAATATTCAAAATACCTGAATTTCTGTAAATCAGTTCTGAAATGAATGCATTTTTAATAAATTACGTGCGTTATTATTGTCGGAAATAATGAACGTTATACATTTCATATTTCTTGGAACCTCAAAATGCCTAATTTTGATTTTATTCACGCCTTTGGAAAATGCGTGTAATGAATAGTACAGCCTCTGACTTCCATTGGTATTATGTTTTACTCAATCACAGTTTAGCGAACCGAGGAAAACGTGAATGAGCAACAAACATACTGTTTGTACAGTGATATTGTTGTACCAAGAGCCATGGAAGTACGTGCGTGGTAGCCCGTTGACTCTCGATGATTGTTTAGTAGGTACGTAATATCCCCAAAATCTCTCACGAAAAACAATTGCACTAGAGTTGGTGTTTCTCTAGAAAGGCCGCAATTTCCTGAGATGAGCCTATTGAAGTAAACCTGTTACACCAAAAATGGCTTTGCAAACAACGCTTTGCATTAACTCCATGCGATTCGAAAATATAATTGAAATAATAATATTAGATTTTCGGTTAGAACTTAAAAACTTTTATCAACAAATATGTACAAATCAGAAAAGATAATGTGATAAAAGAGGATGTCTTCTTTCTGCATTTGTGAAAGTGATATATGAAGTCTATACGTGTACAAGAATCGAGTGGTTAATTAACTTAACTTTCAAAATTAATCCTAATTATCTCCCCCTAAATAGTCATTAAAGAATTGTATTATCAGTCTTTTAATTAATTTAAAAAATGAAATGTTCCAGTATATGGAAAAATACCTATTGTAATTATTATTAATTGCAGCGTTGTTCAAAGCGACAACCTGTTTGTCATCGTAATAACATATTCTATTTTAATGAAGTTATGATATGTGAAATACAGGCAAAAAATGGAAATCAAATCACTTTTGCCTTCAGGGTAATTTTGCAACATTACTTTATCGACTGGATTTTGCGCCTACAAAACGGCTCTCTCTTCTACCAATGGCAATGAAGAAGAACCCTCTTCCGCCCAACCAAGGGCTTCTCTTTCTTCTTATCTCGACGACTTCGCAGTTCTTGATTTACTTTCAGCGAGTTCTTGTTCTTCTCTTTCAAGAGGATTACCTGGTTCGTTTCCTGCCTTCGAATTTCGCTCCCTCGCGCACGAAAGAAGATGAGTGCGCGTGGCATTTGTCTTTGAACCCAGACACCTTCCGCCCACCGATTCTCGGGCTCAAGTGGCCACTGGCAATCGACCTGCGGGGCCCAGAAGCGTTGTGAATGTTTCACGTGTGGCCAGTGTTAGACACACGCCAGGTGATCTGTTAAAATGTAGCATCGAAATATTTCGCAGACATCCTGTGGCGACCATGTCAATATCTGCGATGTGATGGTGTTGTTATTTTTGTTGATGCAATGACGATTAAGATGATTCAATAATGATAACTGGGAACGAAATTTCATGTAAATACATATTTTTACAGAAACAAGATACCCGCATTCAATAATTTTTTTAGAGTTTACAAGACATTTTGAATGAATTAAAACAATTTTTGTTTTACATATTTATACTAATTTTGGTATTATTACATATTTTATCTAAAACTACATATTTCTTACATATTTCGTTACATTTTAATGTATTTAAACTTTTGAAACGGAACATTTCAGATGTGACTTTGAAATTTATGTTACTAGAATCATCTTTCTTAAAAAGCAATGTAATGCTACCGCGCTTCAATGATCTGTGGACCTTCGCCATGAATTCACGAACTTGTCCTCTCCTTCTCCCTGTTTCTTGGAATCAAGGATGAGCGGGTGTTTGTGAGGCAGAAGTAATTCAACCACGACGTTGATCATGTTTCACAGAGCCAATGCGTAACTCGGTCAAAAACTAACAAATATTTTTAGAGGTCATTGTCGTATCGCGTTATGGGATTTGGAAGGGGGTCCTTTAACCCTCCTCCCCCTCTGGGATCCATCACTAGCTACACTGTACTACTATTAACTTGAGCATCGACTACTCGTAATCGTTGTACATACAACGAACGTGAGAACGAACAACGAACGAACAAACTCTAGATACATTTCATCAACCTATGTCATCTCGTCAATGTAAACTTTCAAAATTGTATTAATTATGTGATGTCATAAAGGCTTTATTTCCTTTTGCAAACGAGCACCAGGTATTAATAGGATCGTAAAATGAAATAATCTCTCACTTTTCTCTCGTCTTTCTACAGTAATATGTGCAAAGTTGCGTTTTTTACTCTTTTATTTTACTTACACAACGAAGCCGGAAATTTTTTTGGCGTTGACTCACAATTTTTCATGCATCCAATATTTAAATAATCATCATTAAAATATTTTATTTTGCTTTTCATCTGACTTTAGGCGCACATATTCTTCTCCGCTCTTCTAGGGTAGTGCCTATTCAATGTAACATGTAGGTTCTGTAAGCGCGAGACTTTAATACCAACCCTTAAGGAAAGTGCCTGTTTTAATACATCCGGCCAAAGCTTTCTACAATATACACAATGACAATTACTTTTACTTCAGTACTTCCATTGTCAAAATCTTGACTTCCGGGGAATTCATTTGCTAAACATGACCCTAATGTGTTGGTTGGAAGACTGATTCACTTCGGGATCTCTTCGTGCGAGTTGGCAGGTATAGTTCCTATTGTTCCCTTCGTGAGACTATTGAGTGAGTGATTAAACCAGAGAGCGCTTGCATGTAGCGACAACCTACAATCAGCACAATGAGACCGCTAGTGTGCGTGTGTGTGGTGCTTGCAGTTCCGTTCAGGAGGAGCAAACAAAGCTGCCAGAGCCAGTCGTACTCAGAGAGTTTGTTTTCTTTCTATTATAAGCTTCACGGCCTAAAAGCGAACACTGTGCACCATTATTCTCCCAATACTTTATTTAAAGAATAGAGTTGCTTGGAAGCTTCTACATTATTTTTTAAAATCTTCATAATGGACGTCCGGACATTCTTATGTCTTCAAATTTTGTTATTCTCTTCTAAAACAATAAAAGGGGATAGAGATATACTATTTTTTAAATTTTCACATAACTCTCACACAGAAGCTTTTGAACTCAAGCTTCGTGAACACGTTAGGATTAAGTGTCGGAGATCATTAAGGAATTTTATTTTCGGTTAGTACTTCATATTAAGCTCTTGAGATATTTCAAAATGTTCTGAAAAGTTGGCAGCATTTTTCTTTTGCTCGAATATAGGAAATTGAATGTATTAATGTGGTAGAGAAAACTGGGCAGAATCTCTCACATTTTGGTAATTGAAATCTCTCACATTTTGGTATTTGCAAAGTTTAAATATTTTTCGAACGTTTCCTACACCTCCAATATTAAAGCGAGAGATTTCGGTCTGAAAGTAATTTGTTCCTCAATTTTAGATTAGGTCATGTTCAATTTCTAAAAACTGTGAGTAATTGTTTAGTGCTTTTAACTCTAATTCATAGGTAACTCAATTGACATTGTATATTTAGTTTTCGAAAAAGTGTTCGATAAAGTAAACAGATGGATCCATACATTGGATCACCTTCATGTTTTTCTAAAAAAAAAATGCTAAAAATAGATTATACATGCTGGGGAAATATTTATAAAAACGCCTTGCATTCTAGCTCAATGATGGTGCGGAAAAATGCATTATTTACTTGAGTTATTTTCTTGAATCTGTAATGTGCACTTAGGTACGTAAAACCTACTGGAATATTAAGTGGATGGAACATAAATTAAATATATAAAATACTGTTGGTCCTGAACAATCATTTTAGTGTGTTGGTATTCCTATCTGTTCAAGGAAGACAATATATTCAATCTACCTTCCGATAATGTGAAAAGTTGCCAAGAGAATCCAGACTGGGAGTGAGGCTGTCTTTATGGATAATCAAACTTATTTTTGTTTTACATCTTTCATTTTCGCAATTCTGCACATCAGTTCTTTCTCGCAAACAATGTACATCTTTGTTGCTACTAATATCAAGTTCTAAAAGTAATGGATCAGTATATGGTAGAGTTTTCTCACTGATAATAATTTCTGACTTAGTTTAGTGCAAGTGAAATAGTTTCTGTTTGTTAGCTTTATTTGCACTGATAGGCTGATCCTTTTAGATTTATACCATGTTCGATAATTTGTTTTCGAAGAAAGCCAGTTAAGTAATATTTATTGCCTTGTTAAAAAAGTTACTGGATGCAAGAATTTTAAATTCAAAATATTAAATTTATTAATTTGCATATTGCGGTTATTTACTTCGTACGGTTCCTGCAATTAGCTTACGTTAAAAACTACTACAGTTTAGTTACGAGTTCAATTTAGTAACCATTTAACAAGATTGCATTTCATAGGACCAGAAAAGTCAGGTGGGTTGACATGTGCGTTGGTGATCAAAGATATCGGGTTCTGATATGAATGGAAGATTCGTTTTAAATTTGTCCAAGAGAATTCAAACTAAAGTATTATCACCATTCTTATTGACTTTTTAGTACCTATCAACAGTAATTCAAGACGATATGACAAAGTTACATTCAATTATTTTCGAAATAAATATTTTATGATGAAATACTGATTATATGATTTTAGTCGAAAACACAAAAGTAAATTGTAGTTGGTTCTTGGTGACATGACATGGAAATATCTAAATGTTATTTTTGGCATTATTTTTGTAACTTCTGTTAACCGTCGATATTTTCATATTGTATTTCTTGTAGAAAAGCGTTAATGTGGATTTTTTTCAGCGTGTGCATTCTCTACATATGATTCTTATTTCCGTGTTTTTCTTTTCAAGTATTTTAACAGTGATGTTTTGTTTCAGGTAAGGAGAATTTCTGGAGTTCCCGGGCGATAAGTGAGTAAAAATATAATTGAAAAGTCTTTATACTCGTGAGTTTTACTCCCGAATCACCCGGTGGCCTAGGCGAATTCAGTCTGGATGTTAAAAAGTAATTATATTTTATAAATTTTCCTTCTAGATTCGCCCAAAGCGCTTTCGTTACAGATAAGTAAACAATTAAGAACGTCAATAAGAAACGGAATTATTACAAATAAGAAATGTTTTCGATGCTATGTACATACAAGGCATTTTTTACCATTTTCGAGAGAGCACATCATTGTGACACCGCGTGAGCAATAGAACAATAATATCTCAAAATATCAATTACTTGTCAAACAATAAAAATGTCAAATTTTTTCATCTCCTGGCCAGTTATTTGATTCTCTGGTAGACACAACAATTGAATTCAGTCGGACACGTTGTCTCTTATTTCCTTTCATTTGTGCCATTGGACATCGGATACAGGTATCACAAAAACGAACTCTACTCTTAATACATTCGTCATGCCACGCCATTAGGGACGCTGAGGGGAACAAGGAACGCACGTTCCGACGCCCATGCAAATGCAAGGCCCCCTCTGCGCACATGCGAACAACACCACGGCCCCGCACGCTGCTGAAAAAAAAACAGCGACTACCAAAAAAAAACCTGCCGTCCGCCGGGAAATAAAAGCGAGAAACGCATTCTTCCGGGACCAGCGCACACAAAAGGGCGGCTGCAGCGGTCGATTGCGGCGGTAACAAACGCCACGTCAATTACGCAGCCAGGGACAAATCGCGGCCCTTAGGGACCCGCTCAGTCGTCGGCCCCACTAACCGCCGCAATGGCCCGGAACGGGCCCTAATAAAATTTTTTCGGGCCGGGTCGTTTCGGCGAATCTAGGCGGTCGTTGGAGGATATGAATGGAAACGCTTCCGGGCGGGGAAGCGGAGATAAGTTCGGTTTCGTGACAAATGTGTTGGCAGCACTGACGCTTGGTGGCGGATTTTGGCGGGCGTCGATGCGGCGTTGTTTTACAAAAGGCCGCTTTTGACCGATTGTGTATGCATTCGATTACAATCAATTACACATGGTGGATATTTATGTATTTTACTTTATTGTTCTCCTTTTGTTCATGTATAAATGTTACATACCAATTAAACTTAATTATTCCTTCAATAAAGAAGAAAGAAAACGTTTCTGTGCTCTATAATGTTTTTTAGAAATTGCACTGTTCTCTCAAATTTTCTTTCTTCATATTCCTTTTCTTCTTTTTCTTCTTCTTCTTCTTCTTCTTCTTCTTCTAATTCTCCTCCTCCTCCATCTTCTTGTTATTATTATTATTATTATTATTATTATTATTATTATTATTATTATTATTATTATTATTATTTCTTGATATTTTTTGTTAATTCATGCTCTAGGTGTGTACCTCTTGTTTGATTGACTTACCGTTTTGTCCTGCCTGAATCATACCCTGAACTCTGAACAAGTAAAAATTTCGTTTATCCATTATCATATCTGTAGTCACAAGAAGATATAATGTAAAATAAAATGTTTTTAAGTTGGTTTTCCGAGAATTACAAATAAAGAGATTATTTACCCCATTTTTATCCAAATGGAAAACACTTGACTAACCGAAGTAATACTTTTTTGCCATCTTCCGTGACACGAATTTTACAACGGACCAGAAAGTAACTCTTTAAGTTAGTTAACTCTTTTCTCCTTTTGTGGATAGGAATCATAAACGGATTCTTGTGTCTTTGAAACGGAGCTCCCTTTTATCTTCTTCTTCAAGGGCGAACCTTTGTTGAGAATAATATTCTTTCCTTTTGTCGTTCATGTTTTAGTATCATTCCGCAGATACTCTGAAAAATATACGTACTCCCGTGAACATGATAATTTCGGAGCTGCAAATCCGAAACCTACAATTCCAAAAGAAGTCTGCAACGAAATTCAAGAAGAATCGCTTCTTGAAGCCGCTGTCCGTTGATTGCCTTTCTTTGAAATTGGATTTATTATATCACGTATCTGCTGGAACTCCCGCCTTCAATGAAATTCATCTCCGCTCCGATTTCGCGAGCGGCTGTACGCGCGCTGAAAGGGGCGGGGGCGAGGGGGCGGGAAGGGAGGGGGACAGCTCGAGGCAGCGAAAGGCGAAGGAAAGGGCGGGGGTCGTCGTGCGTTGATGAATTTTGCGCCAAGCTCTGAAACGGAACGTGACTGACAGGGGCGCGTCATCTCGGGATCGGGAGGTGGAAGTTGCCACAACCTGACACCTCTTACCTCCAGAAGTTTCCTGCTGTATGATCAATTTTGAAACTTGCTTCCGTGATGTTGATGCCGCTGAAACCTGAATGTTGCTTGAGCACATTTGTAAATGATGTGAACTAAGATAAAGCTTTTGCTAACGTAACATCTCGGTTGAGAGACGAATGACAAATTATACGCAAATCATGTGAAAATACGAATTATAAGGGAATTATTTATTTGAGGGTAATATTGTTTGTATTCCCTTGAAAATAAAACATATTTACAATTGAGATCCTATAAATTACCCCCTACAACATCAATTTACAATGTACCAAAACGTACTTTGGAAATGGATTCAAGATAATTAAACTCACATATCACATATTCCACACCGCTTATTTCCTTACTTTTTGAAAGGAGTAGCAGCTTTCATACAATTTGTACCCATGTTGGTGTTTGGAGATCATCAAGCATTTTTTTAGTATAAAAATAAGTATTTCATAACAATGAATATATTTTCGAAAATTACGTGGACGATTGAAACTGAAAAAATATTAAAAGTTATTTTCCCTTATTGTAACGAATTTGTGAGAGTAGGTTCACTTCTGCAAGAAATTAGCGAACGATAAATCATCCGCGCGCATAATAGTGTCGTATTTATAGCATCAAACTTTTAAGGCGAATTGACGCTTCCCTAGACGTGTCAAATTTTATAACGAGGCTCCTGTCTTTGACCCACGCGATTAACATATATCACCCTTGAGCTTTTCCAAAGCGTACTTTGCAATCCATATTTCTCCAAGATACTTTTTATCAATTAAACTTAACAAATTCCGTTTTGAAAAACTTGTTTTTTGAAAGAACTCTTTATGTGAACAGAAAATGTATAACAGGGATAGTTGTTGATATTGAGATGTAACCCCTAGGGTACATAAATAGACAATGAAAATTTTTCTAGGAACATAATATAAGACTTAAAACTACGATTTACTAGTATTTACAAATGCTACAGTGATAGACAGTGCCGGAGCTAGACAATTTTGTGCCCGAGGCAATGTTGAAACGTACCCCCCCCCCTCATCACGAAATATTTTACAATGTGTAAGTTGAATCAAGAAACTATAGGAGTTATTGTATTTCAACAAATAACAAAAATTACAACGTTTAGGACAGAAAAAGTTTTGAAGCATATTTTAAATAATATTGTTAATTAAAAGTAATTACTTATCAAATAATACAATTTCATGGATGAACTAAAAACGCTAAAAAATTTGTTGTGTTTAGAGTTTAATACAATCACTTATTAAGTATATGAAATAATAAATATGAATTTCACTAGTACCTATTTTAATGTTAGTGTCGTTTGATTCATTTCATAGAGTTCTACAGTATAAGTAACAACTATACTTAACTATTCAAGGTAAACAATTAATTGAGAATTTTATGAAATATGAGACTACTCTACTGCGACTTATAAAACTAAGATAACGGTTTTCCGGAGTTCTAATTTCTTTTTCAATTTCTTCCTATTTTTCCCATCGGTCCGATCATCAGGACGTTTCACTTGCGGGGCTCCGGGCCCATGCCTAGCGCTGGCCCTGGTAGCATAGACTCTACGTGTGAAAGAAATGGCAGTGTGTGTGTTCATTGTGTACTCATTTACAGTATTGCGGAAAGCGTGGGCATTGCTGTAGAGACAGTCAACAGGTCCCCGGGTGCCAGTCCCTTTGGCTGCCTTCCGTTCTATTTGCATCTATTGATGATGATTATAGTATTACATTTTATCTCTGAAGTATTAGATTTTACTCTGATATAATTATTGATATTTCAAAATGTTAAACAAAATGTATATCTCTGGTTTCATTTAGTCCACCAGATGCATGCATTGGTTTTGTTATAGCTATTATTCAGTCTTATTTCTAGATACATTGGTACTTCTAATTTAACTATCTACACATTTACAATGTCGAAAGAGTCGGACCGGGAGCGGTGGCTCAGTGCATCAAGTGATGTCATAGCAGTACCTCTGACCGGCAGGTCCTAGGTTCGAGTTCGACACTAGCTTTTCAGCTAGGTCGAAATCAGTCGCTATCTGGAGGATAATTCAAGCGGCCGGCTGCTATGCTCAGTAGTTTTTCGTGATTTCTCCGATGAACACCAGGCGAATGCTGGAGCAGTACCCTACCAAACAGGCCCGGACCGCGCGCGATCTTACCTTTCTCTTCCTTGTCCTATCCTCACCTTATACACGCACTTACACTTACATGCACTACACTACCACTCGTCCCGGGAGACCGGTCGGGGACTTAGAGCTTGTCTCGACTGGGGCGGTGGGATAGTTGACGCGCCCGGAATCACTATCAATCAGTCAATCAATCAAGGGCTAATCAAGGGCAATCGTCAGGGCCAATCAAGGGCAATTAATGAATCAAGGGCAATCGTCAGGGCTAAGCGCGTTGTGCTGGTCGTGGGCGTGGGGACTGCAGGTGCGCGGGGCGGCGGCCCGTTGCGCGGCCCGGCGCCGCGGGTTGCGGCGGAGGCGGCAGGCGCCACCGCGGGAGCTCCGCCAGGGGTGGGGGTAGTGACGGCAAATTGTACCAAAATATCGATACCTCGATGTTTCGATACATCGCTAATGATTCAACAATAGCGTCATTGGCTGAAAGCCTATCTGATAAATCCGACAGGACGAAACGCTGGTTGTTGCTAATTACCTTCTCATGATCCTTTCGGGTATTACACGGAACGAATGTTCTGACCAGGGTTGACCTTTGGGTCCATCCTGGCCGAACATTCGTTCTGGCCCAGTGAAATACTCGAAAGGGTCCTGAGAAAGTAATTAGCAATAATCAGCGTTTCGTCCTGTCGGGCTCTTCAGACAAGCTTTCAGCCTATGACGCTATTGTTGAACCTCGCTTAGAGTGAGTTCATCCCGCCTGAGGCGCTCAATATACTATACTGCGATTCGTTCAGTTGCGTGTTGCATACTGCGATCTGCTGGCACCGATTCGTTCAGCCGAGCTGTGACGGTGCAGCACAGAGGAAGAGACTTTCCTAGTGCAGGAATATCACTAAACGGCAGCTAACCGTGAAGCTGTTCATCACATAGTTAAAGGGTTTTCGATGTCGATGAAAATATCGACAAAAAAGCATCGATGTTTAAATCATCGATGTTTTAATTATAGACTAATAAACATGCTATATTTCTATGCATTTTTAATTACAGTACGTAAAAGGGATATATTTTATTGTTTGGTTACAAGCATGTTGGTAGTATGTTAATAATAATTATTATCGAATGAAAAGAATAAAATTAACAATAAAGAACATCGTGTTATGTTACTGTACCCTTTAATCACTTCCATTCATTCAGCATCGAAGTAAAACCACCTTAAATTCTCTCAGATTGTACAGGCGAAATGTGCAGCGTGATAAAGAGAATGACGCAAAAGAACGATATTACTGTGTATTGCTGCTACTCTACAACGTGGCTAAACCCCTTTATTTAAAAAAAAATATTAAAATGAAAAAGAAACATCGATGTTGTTGCAACAAAATATGGATGTGAACAAAATATCGATGTTAATATATCAATGTTTCTGGTGGAAAACATCGATGTTTTAAAAACAGATTTTTTTGCCATCTCTAGGTGGGGGCGGCCCTTCGTTGCTATGGCGGTGGCGGCGCGCGTACAGCTCCCCGGTGACTCCATTACGGAGTCGACCTTCCGCCCCCGCGCCCGTCCTCCCGCCGCACTCGCTGCTGTCGCCTGCCGTCACCCGCGCTCTTCGTCCACCTCCCGGGCCCGATCCGTCGTTTCGTGACCCTCTCTCCCCCTCCACCTCCTCCTCGTCCTCCGGCAGCTTTCGCTTTCGCCCGCTCTCCCTAGCACCTGCGTCCTCAGTGCGCGGCGCTGCGCCGGTGCACTTTGCTGCCCGAGGTCTTCCTTCTCGTTTTGTGCAGCGCGCGCACACAGTTGCGACTCACGACACTTCGCCTTCTGCGGCGCTCCTCGGCCTCTGATGTCGCCGGCCATTTGGACTCGCACTCGGCGAAATCTGCAAACCCACTGCCATACGACATTTCACGCCAAGGCCCCCGGACCCCATACATTTCATGACACCATGCATTTCACGATGCCATACATTTCACGACACCATACGTCATTTAAGGACACCATACGTCATTTAAGGACACCATACGTCATTTAAGGACACCATGCGACATTTCACCACACTATACGACATGTACACTATACACTATACACCATGCAATATTTCATGACACCACACATTTCACGGCACCATACGACATTTCACGGCACCATGCGATATTTCACGACACCTTACGACATTTCACGGCACCATACGACATTTCACGGCACCATACGACATTTCACGGCACCATACAGCATTTCACGGCACCATACGACATCGACGCCATACTACATTTTACGACTCCATACGACATTTCACGACACCATGCGATATTTCACGACATACAGACATATATTACACGCCACCTTACTACATTTCGCACCCCCCACGACACACGGCACCCCCATATTTCGATCCAGTACGACATCTGACTTGGACACAATTGGATACACGCCTCCCCATCATAACATTGTCATCATCGTTTGTTTCTGACTCTGCCCTCCGCTGCTAATGCTACACAGCTGTTAATCGTTCGTCCTGCTCCGAAGTTGTCCAGCGCACATCTTGTCTAACGAACGATCTTCGTATGTGAATATCTTCTTTCATATAATCACACGTGCAGCAGCTTCAATTTGCTGTTATTTTTCCCTTTCAATCTCCCGTTATTGCACTTTTTATAACCCAATGGGAATCTGATGGCGAATGAATTTGCACTCTTAACTTGGAATGGATGGACTTGGAATGGTTACTACTGGTGACTATCCTTCGTGTCAAATGCAAGAGTTCAAATGAATCTAGCACTGTCATTACTTGCAATTAAAGCTTTCCCAGAATTTAATTACAACTATCATGATGATTCCGTACACTTGCACTTGTTCTTGTGACACAGGTAATTCGAAAGTGCTAAACGCGACTTCGCAGAAATCAAAGCCGCGAAATCAGCTATATTAACAGTTTTGAAAGCCAGTAATTCAATGAGTTGAGTCAATGCGACCCGTCCCCCACCTGTGGCGCCGCGGTCGCCGCCGCCGCCGCCGCCGCCGCCGCCGCCGCCGCCGCCGCCGCCGCCGCCGCCGCCGCCGCCGCCGCCGCCGCCGCCGCCGCCGCCCTCCTGTTGGGCGCTCATTTCGTTTCCGCCCGCGCAACTCCATCAGCGATGGGACATCAAGCGGCGATTGCGTTTCCCCCGCGAATTAAAATTCGGCTCGCTCCAATCACCCCCATCCCTGCATCCGCATTTGCGCCTGCTACTTTAGCGCCCTCCCTTTAAAGAGTTGTTGGTCTCTGGTGTACCTGTGATGTGATCGCTTTGATTGATTCTGAATTCTTGTATTCAAGAGAAATTTAATGCAGACATATACGTTTACATTAAAATCATAACTTATATATTGGTATTCATGTTTTAGTTTATAAGATATCATTTGTATTTCCCCCGTAAACAGTTACTAACTAAATAGTGTTAAGTTTCGATATTCAGTTCTACAAGATAAAGCTGATGACTGAGATATTGTTGACAATCAGATGTTAAAAATGATATCAAATCTGTTATCATTCATATTATAGTTTCCTAAATGGTTCACCAATATTTTCTGCACAAATGAATGTACTACGCCAGGGAGGTTAGAGGTCATGTAATTCATACATTTTAATAAATGCTCATTTCAAATCTTCAAAGAGAACTCCATTTATAAACACCGCTTGTCGAATAGCATATATTGTGTTCGCCAATCCAGCAATGCTTCTTTTATTGAAATGTCAATGAGTGATAATCCTCTCAATAAAAATTAATGATGCTTCATGAAATAAATAACTTTCCCAACGTTAATTTATATTTAAATGAAACGAAAATTGGATTTTGTGTAAACTTTTTTCGCTCTGTTTTATTCCACTGATCCGTGAGTCAGGTTATATGTAACGAAAGGTTACAACATGACAACGGCAAATATGTGCTGTTACTACGGAAACGACTGTTTTTGTTTACGAGTTTAGATCTGTGAATGGTGATTGTGTCAACAATATTGCTTGAATCGCTCGAAGATCTTGAAGTTAATGTTATGCAATGAATTGTTTAATTTTATACACTTCGTTATTTTCTACGTAGAACGACTATTTATAAAGAGAATCTAAACATATAATTTCTTACAATTAATTCCAATTTCTACTCGTCTTAATATTGGAAACATTTCTTTAGAAGCTTGTGATTGTGTCTTTTCAGCGGGAATTGATGAAATCTGATTTACCCATTAGGTTAAGTCATAAGTTGATAGCGTGTTCTTAGATTTCACATATGGATAATTGAGATTCCTGCAATTGACATTAAAACAATTATTTACTTTGCACTTTATAACGCAAGCAGAAAAATACTCAAAGACTTTGGAATCTGCTCCAAACTCCTGCATTGCCGAGATCGGCGAAATCTCTTAGAATTCTCATTTCAAAAGTTTGGGGAACACTCGTTAAAAATTGAATTTATAAAATTCCACAATCCGGGTTGAACATGGGTTTCGTTTAAAGGAGTCATCTCTTGTGGTATTTTTCTTTAATTGCCTCGAATTCCACCCCGAACAACTTGATTGCATCAAACAAAAATGAAACTATCATGAAGTGAACGTTCGAGACTAATGTTAACTCGTCAAAACAATGTTGAATAAAAGGTGTTAACGTTTTGAAATGAAAATGTATTACTTTGTATATTTCTATGTAAGCTACGAGCAACCGCTTGAAGTGTGTCTGTTCTCGAAATCTTATACACATGTGTAGTTTCGAATTTGCGAGGCCGTAGTTTGACAGTCTGTGTGCAACAACTGATACAGGGAAAACGAATAACGCTACACAGAAAAACGCTTTTTCGTATTTTACGGTTAATTAGATTGCATAATTAAGGTTACTTAATATTGTAAAACCAGTTGAACCCGCAAAAGTATTTCCAACTCGCAACAATATTTTCCTTGTCTAAGATTATAATCCAAGCATATAGGTGGCGCCAGGAAATTACATATCTACTAGACCACCCGGCTGTTTGCCTAAGAACAACCCCACACATCAAAACAAATGTTTGCAGCTATCAAAAGTTCAGAATATCGGACCTATATCACAGAGACGAGTATTGCAAAAGAAACTTGTTTACGTTTTTTTAAGAAAATTGCCACTATTGCTCTCAGTATCAGGTGAAAAATTCCCAAATTTTCAAAAAAATGTACATGATGTAACTTATCTAATTTTTAAGGACAAATTTTATTAAGAAAGCTGTTTATTTTCACTAAAGGACTTGTAGTAAGGAGTAGAAAAAAAATTAACTTCTGCCATTTTCGACAATATTTATGTTTCAACGACAATTTTTATGAGAGTACTTTTCTCTATTGGAACAAAAACAACAATTTAAACAAAGAATTTGGAGCTATTCTTGAGGTAATTTCGAACATTTCGTTTGGTCTTCATGTAAAGTACTCCCAAATTAAAATATCCGTTACCAATTCCAAGGACTGTAACACCAGTCAGATCGATCGGAAAGATCGAATCCCAAAATATGTATTCTGAATCCACTGCGCATATGAGAAAGTAACCTCCTATTCTGCACCAAGTCTATAAACAAGATAAAATTACTTTTTCGATTTGAGTAACACCCGAAATGGGTTTTTCTGTCGAAAAATTGACAATTTCTTTGCAGCCTTACGTAAAGTTCTGTTTCTACAAAGAAGATACGAGTAATAGGATACGAGGATACGAGTATAAGTATTAGTAACATCAATATGAACATGTTCATATGAGCTTCATCATGTGACGAGAAAGTAATAATATCAATATGTACATGTTCCACTGAGCACGTGATATCATCAGAGTGCAATCGTGTCAACGTGTACATTCTTTAGCGAGCGGCAGCGGTCTCGCGGGGGCGACGGCGGAGGGAATGGCAGCGGCGTGCCCCACCTGGCCCTGCCGTGCGTGAAGCCGTGCGTGCCTAGGCGTGCGTGCGCGCGCGCTGGTTGGCGGCGCGTGCTCTCGGCCTCAGGCACGCATGTCAGCACGGCCCGCCGCGCCTCCCACCGCCCACTCCAGTCGTAGCGACATTACGGTCACGTGTCCCACCACGGGGCTAACGCGTTGGCAGCCCGGCCCGAGATGTTGCCATGGGGCTGCTGACGAGCGCTAAGACCTTCACAAGCGAGTTAGTTCTCGAGAATATTTTTTTTCCTAGGGCTTTACCCAGCCGACAGCCAGTTGCCCTTTACGTCCCGAAGGGACGCATATTTGACCATACACTAGACAAACACTCTTGCGGGCTCTTCTGATCTGGGGTCAGCAGAACGCGAGGCCCCCCGCGACAACACACACAAAGTCAAGGGACAAACAGTCATGCCCAAGGCGGAACTCGAACCCGCGACCCTTCGGACCGAAGCGCTGAGTCGGTACTCGCTCTTAGCCACCTCGGCCATCCAGGTCGGCTGTCGAGAATATTTGCTAGAGTTTAATGAGCTCCTCTGTGGAGGTTTACTGGCCTGCTTTTGGTTTTCCTTCCTTCGATTCTGAGCTTTCTGTAATATTTCTCATCTTATTTTTTATTTTTACACTATAAAATCTCAATTGAATAAACTTATTTGTTGGTTTCTTGTAGGTAAAACAATACATGTCTGGCATTTGATGTTATGCTAGAATTGAAATATACTGCTGAAACGGCATTGAAACAAAATCGCTTTGCTGTAACTGTGGGATATGTAGGTAACGTCTCAGTTAGTCGGGCTGTCTTGTTTGGGCCGAGGCCCCAATGGCTGCAATGCGGCCGAAAAAGCTTTCTGCTGAAATAAACAAATACGACAAAACAACGCCTCAATTTCATTTCGTCTTAGTTATCTGTTAAAGGTTTTGAAAACTCTCTGATACGGAAATGTACCGAGAGAGTTCGTTTTTCAGTTTTGCGCAGTGTACGTCACTGTTTTACAAAGTGTATATGTACAATTTTTTTCATGGATATTTTGTAAATCTCCTCAAATAGGTTCCAACGTAATAAATTCGAAAATTAGTCCTTATTGATGTTGCTTTGGACCGTTGTTCCCGCACATTGTCCATCTACCTCATGCAACGGCCTCACTGCCGCTACAGATTGCACCATCACTTCCCCTTCCTCCACGCCGTATGTAGCGACACGACTCTTCCTTTATGACGCATACTTCCGCTGCCCCCGCACTCATTACTCGCATTGCTGCGGCCACCTGGGCTCCACATTGAGTCGTTACACCGAGAATCTCTGAATATCTGGATTTAGCAGATCACACGAAAATAGTGGATTCTGAATATTGAATTCGAATAGAAACGTTTGTTTTGGGCGTATTTCGCTGGAATACCATTTGTTTTATCCATATTAGTGGAGCATTTGTTCTCCAATATAATGAAATAACTGCATTATGTAATCGTCGGTAGATCTACAATTGTGTCCTTTCTGGGTTTATTCAAAAGACCTTGCTATTTTGTTCACACCATTTCCTGTTACGAACTCCTTCCAGCAGAAATCGAAGTGGGGTTCTGGCAAAATTGAAATCGATTTTCGTCTCTTCACTGACATGTTGAATGTTTGGGTGAAGAAATATTTGAGACAGGTCAAAAAATTGTGACTGAAATAATCGTAAAGAACACGTGCAGGCATTACGTTCAGAAAGATTCTGATATTAGAGCTCTGACGCAAAAGCATTCTTCTCGAATGAGGTAATCATGTCACGTATATGTACTCTCATCTTTGTGGTCTATTATTTGGGAAATGCTGTAGATAAGACGAAGAACGCAAACCTGCCTTTGGTGTCTGATTCATGTTTTTTATGTTATTACATATGAAGTCGTTTTCAACTTAAATGTATTCTTCATTCTTATACTCCAACGTATTGAAGAATATATACTATTTAATCTGTTATTTGAAAGAAAAAGAAGGAAAAAGAATGAACTGACCGAGTGTCAGTTCAAGACACTGTAAATACGAGAAGAAATGAATATTTGATACCCCAGTTTCATAGCTAGAAACGTGACGTGTGTTCGTTTATAACCGCTACGTCCTTGCACAACGTTATTAAAATACCTTTACGTGAACCATTATACAACAAGTGTCACATAACTGGCGCTCGTCGTCCAAGTGAGCGAACCAACAACCTCCGGCTGGAGGAGCACAGGCGTTCATAGGCGTTCGCACTGCTCGCCGCCACAGCCAACGCCACCGCCGCGATTCCGTCCGGACGATTGCTGCGGGAATCGCTTGATTGCTTCCTGGGGTCACGTTTCCCTCATATCCGCTTCCCAGTTAATCCCCTTTCACTTCGGCAACCTCAGAAGGCATAGCTCGATTGCATCTCAGTCGGTGTTCTGGGACGAGAAAGGACGAAACGATGTACAGTCGACTATTGTTATAATGAACTCGTATGTAGCGAAACCTTGGTTATAGTGAACTTAAGACACTTGTGATATAGTGAACATGAACCGGAGGAAATACAACATCCTGGAAAATAATTTCCTCCTGTACAAGAATATTTCACGTCAGTGTCACAAATTCCAACACCAGGCGACTTGGAAAAATATCGTTGGCTAAAGGTCATAATCGAAGAAGTCTCTCCAGAGGTGAAGGTAGCGGACCTGGAGCACAAATTATGGAGAAGGATCTGGAGAAATTACCACTGAAATATGTACGAAGCCAACAATTGAAAATAATTGATTTTTTAAAGACAATAAAGATATTGACATGTTCAGTTCATGCTGTTAATGTACTTTGCTGTATCTCTATATTAATAAAATTAATCATTATGGACAAATTCCATTTAGTTTTGACAACATCAAATATAGTGAACCAAAACTGTTAGACCCCAGAAGTTCACTATAACCAGAGTCCACGGTATTTAAGTTTCCATTCATGAGTAATGCAAACAAACGTTCGCACACTAGTCTAGAGATAATCTCATACACAGGCGAAAATTACCGAATATTCGGATCCGTTTATATCATCTCACTAACTAAAATATAATTAATTTAATTCTGTATATTTAAGGAAAGACCATGCCCCGTGTGACTTCTTCGAGCATCCCATGGTTTACGAATAAATCACTTTTAATAAATTAAGAATATTTCACACGGTTTAATTCCAGAATAACAAGCTTTTCTTTCTCGATATGGCCATTACAATACTAGCGCAATACAAAGTGAACAACTTAAATTGAGCATTTGTTCTCTGTCTTTTTCATGTTCTTTAATTATGAAATCGAAAGGACGATCTTGGACGCTCTGATACCTGGGCGAGCTCTTCTTTGTACTTAACAGGAGAACAGTACGGAATGCAATCGGGGCATGCCTTTGTGGAAAGGTAGGTAAAAGGCTTAACAAAAAATTTAAACGCGAGACGAAATTGGGATTGCTGCAGTCCACATTTAGGAGGAGGGAGTGTGAATGGAGGGATGAAGTACGAAAGAAGAAAGGAGTAAAAGGGAGAAGACATGAAAATGAGAGCTGTCTCAGAGAGAGAGAGAGAGAGAGAGAGAGAGAGAGAGGGAGGGAGAGAGAGAACGGAGAGTGAAAACGCGTTGGGAGGAAAAATACTGCAAACGTGAGATGAGAGAGAGTGAAGGAATGCGAGATGAGAAAAAGTTTTTACGATAGGATACCTTAAAATCTCCTTGAACGGGAACCCCTTCATTATTAGGAAAGGGTACTCGTGCGGGCCGTCCCATAACCTCGGTGACGTTAGCAATGCACCGGTTGCCACCGAATAGCTTCGCCTCTGGTGACACAGAAAATATTTCCTCTCTTCTAAAGATAGTTGTTTGCTATACTAAATCCCATTTATTATACGCTGTACTCTTGGTTCATGCATTGAATCCGCGAACGAGTTCTTCATTTCATGATGCATTCATATTGTATGTGCGTCTGGTTACGTGCGTGCAACAATGATGAAATTGCGGACAGGGGAATTATGAGGAAATCGTTTCCTACAATCAAATGTTGTTAACTGTAGGGGTTGTCAAAACAGAATGCATGTATGTAAAAATATGCGCATTCACGTTTACACACGTTAGTGCATGGTCAGAGTTTCAATGTGAGAGCATTTTCTCGATAAATATTCGGTGTTGAATGAATACATATTCCATACGTACATCACTCTTACAGATCTCCGTTTAGTACATTTTCGCCCTGTGTGCTTGATTTTTTTTTAGCATTGAAGCTTTTCCAGTTTGTACTTTTTTATAAGGTAATTTATGACAGGTCTATGTGGATGGTCCCAATAATCGTCTAAATAAATAAATCCGGACATGACAGCATTTTTTTAAATTCAAGATCGGTACTACTCGCGAAACTTTTCTTGAATGATGACCTTGCTTCCCCCTCCCTTCAGCAATAAACAATTGAAGGCAAAAGCTCGCAGCGAGCACTGATGACAACGTTCCAAGCATTAAAACTTCGTTGGCGCGAAACATAATCTAGCCAAAGCTAACTGCTTTCATAGTCGAGAACTTCTGTTCAGCTTTATTACCATTACCAAAGAAATGGCTATGAAGTCCAGGTCCTTCAAGAGAGGCACCTAAATCGTCTATCTAGTGTCCTTGCTGTTGCTTACTCTGAGTGATGACCTGGCCGCACACGTAGTGGGTTAGACTTTGATTTTTCAGAGGTTCGCAATACTGTAAATACTCTAGCGGCCGACTTTGTAACTAATACCCCCACTCCGCCCGCATTTTTTCAATCCATCGTTCAAGAAAAGTTGCGCAAGTAGTACTTAAAATACACATTTATTACAAAACACGCATCCATAAATAGTATTTGAGTAACCTGCTTCCTACGTCCGTCTGTCACTGATAGACCCTTCCCGTTCACCAGTTGAGACTAATGAGGTTTCATTCGACACGTCTCGGCCTCCAGGTGGGGAATTGATAATTTGTTTTCGGATCTGTCCAGAAGATTGTAAGAAATTTCTCCAAAAGCGTATTTTTGCATTTTTAGCACTGCGATCTAGTGGTAGCCGCACGAACCACGTGCTCCATCTCTACCGCCACGGACAACGCCACAAGAAGCTGTGATGACAGCTAAATTTGACGCCAGCTAGTCGGCCCACGACACCCAGGCAATGAATGTCACATGTCGCTAGAGATTGTTTCGCCCGGACACCACAGTTTACAATATACAGTGCCGGGTTTGGGTCACTGGGAAGGAAAATGTTCATCATCAGCGATTGCATCCCGCAAAATAATTATGGTTTTGTGCAATAATTTTATAATGTGTAGCATATATGATATTGCCATTGGGATAATCCCTCTTTGAAGGATAATTTGAACTACAAAATTATATATTAATATAAATCTATAAGAATGGAATAGTATGTTGTAAAATAGGAGTTTGTAAATGTTAAAATTTTCTTTAATGAGCCACCTGATAATACACTCAAAGAATGTACTCTTCATAACAACTCTTCTGGAACGTTCGGATTAGGTTTTCGAACATCGAATTATGGGATGAGAAGTGGCCTTAGCCCAAAAGTACATCGGACAAGAAGACTGATGACCCCCATGTTTTTGTATTTTTATTATTTATTTTAATTCTTAATAGATTATTTTCACATATTACGTCTGGGGATGAAATAACCAAACAGCTGTGTATGTTTAAATTTTCTTTGCATAGTAGAAATTTTTAATTTAAGGAATAGTTTTTAAAACAGTTTAAAGCGTCAGCCTCACTAGTTGAGACAAATGAGGTTTCATTCGACGCGTCTCTGTATCCTGGTGGGAAATAGATAATTTGTGTTCGGATCTGTCCAGAAGATTGTAAGAAATTTCTTCAAAAACGTATTTTTGCATTAATATTACCTAGTAGATAATATCATAAGTAGAATAAATTAATACTCCTGCTTCTAATGAGTTTTAATTTACGAAAACAATTAAAAATCTATAATATTAATTAAATATTTAAAGATTTATTAAAAAAGAATGTGTTAATTCTCTAGTAGAATTTTCGTACAAATCTTATTCCTTTTTCTCTGAATCAAGGGTTAGTTTTAGAAGAAAACTTTTGGTAAATGTTTGTGGACTTTTTTTTCGTATATTTCGATTGTAACCAAAAGAGTATCTGCCTTAACTATGCTGAGGCATTTCCTGAGCAGAAGAGCTGTAAATAGACCTGGAGACCCGCGTTATCACGAGATTGAAGACCTCGAGGCGGCCGCCCCAGCCCCTGACGCCACGCCGCACCACTCTCGTAATGACTCTGACGTAGCGGCGTCTCATCTCCAATTGTTTCTTCAGCGTCTACCGCCCCTCTGCTCTTCCCCGCTCCACCCCTTTCCTATCTATTTCTTCTGCAGCGCCTTCTTCCCCGCTTCCGTTCCTCTCCTCCCTTCCCCGCTCTCTCCCAGCTCCGCACCTCCCTTCCCCGCTCTCTCCCAGCTCCGCACCTCCCTTCCCAGCTTCAAGCTCACCTCCCGCCGCAGTTGAGTGGGTGTGACCTCGACCCCCGCCCCCATCTCCGCCCCCCCCCCACACACACCCGACTTGGGAGTCGTCGAACGATGACAAATGCTCGCAGAGCGTCGGCGAGGGTTGAAGGGTTGCGATCAGAGGACGATCCGTCGCCTCCCTTTACCCTCCTTCCCCTCCCTTTACCTCCCTTTACCACTCTTGTGGGGCGCCTCCAAAGCAACGACCTCCGCCGAGAGACAGGCGCGCGCTCTTCTCTCGAGTGACGTTTCGACTCCAGAAAAAGATCCCCCTGCTTTGTCTTGGCGAGGTTTCTAAATCATCAATATATTGTATTGGGATTCTCAATCAAATTTTGTATGATGTCGAATTATTTTTGGTTAATATTTGCCACCTTTAAAAATGTCTCTTTTCATCGAAGGGCCTTCTAGAACGCTGCATGCAAAGATTTTCACTAGTTGAAATTTTGGACTCCAATATATTTTATGCATATATCTTCAATGTACAATTCAGTAACTTTTCTAATCTCATAACCAGTAATATTTCACATAGTTTGGGAAGAAATACTGTCATAGTTTTAATTTTTGAATTCCACGATATTAATTTATTCATAATATAGTATACCGTCTTATAGTTACAGTTACATTAAACATTCAATTTCATGATCATAATTTTTTCCTACATTCACAACTAAAGATGTTAAGGGTCGATAAAATGTAAACTATACAATACTTAGCAAAACATATCGACTGTTTCACTTCCCAGTCCTGCGAATGTCCTAGAAGTTTGGACAAGATTATACCTAAATTTTGGGAAAGAAATCCCAGTGTTCCAGTAACTCGACATGACCTGTGAAGTAGCACTCTGTGTCACTAGCAGCCTGTTTGAAACTGTTTATAGGATAAATTATTAATGAGTAAAGCAAAACATTTTGTGAAGTACTTTCTGCATCCCTGTGGATCAAAATCTTCAACATAAGACCATTTCTAAGTCGATCTGTCCATTCGGTTGTTCTCACGAAATCTCCAGGAAAAGCATGTTTTCTATTAATATATAGATTTTACTAATTGCCAGAAGCGCACAGAAATTGAAAGAGAACTAAGAAACTTTCTCCCATCTTAGAGATACCTATCGTTTTGTCAGAAACTTACGTAGGAACTCAGAAATAATACGAAAGAAATAAAATTCTCGATTTCAACGAAAAAATGCAAATATTTCGATACGATATTCCACCTGTATTCTCATAGAGCGTCAGTGCTTCCGACACAAAACAAGTCATGCGCCATGAAGATTCCAAGGAAGATGCGTCCCGCCATTAAATATATTTCCCATTTTCATGATTCGTTCCGGAACAGCAACTTGTGTTTGTCAGAACTGTTATACTGTTTTTTTTTACTATACTATGCTATTGCAGTGTTCGTGAAGACTTGTTAAAATATTTAAGTTAAATAATTATTGTAGTGTTATATGAGAGTAATTTATTTGTTGTCTTTGAGCCGCAGGCGTGCTAATGTAAGGAAAAAACTTTGTGTGGTTTTATTCAGAAACATATTTGCTGCTGCAAGCCACTCGAAATTATAATAATAACAATAATAATAATTATTGTTTTATTATTATTATTATTATTATTATTATTATTATTATTATTATTATTATTATTATTATTGATAAATATATGCAAGGAGTAAAGGGCGCTGTGACGCCGTGTGTGTCGGGCGAGGTCGGGTAGTGCAATGCCAGGACGGGCCTTCACGTCTTTTTATTTCTTCTCCGCGTCTTGTTCACAAAACTTCGTTTCGTCTGTCCTTTTATTTCTCGCGTTCAATAAACTCGAATTTCTCCTTTCCGTAGAGGTGGGTGTATTCAGTTTCACTTTTTTACCGTGCTTCTTTTCGCTTTCCCTCCTCGACGATGGTACATCGATTTCTTTCCTTTTTTTTAAAAACAAATCTCAATGTTTCTCGCGTTCTAAGGAATGGAACTTCCTGTTTCCTGTTGATGAACTGCTTTATACATTGTGGGAGATGGAAAACTACAAGTCGCTCGTCTGAGTAACTCGCTTGCAGAGCGCAATGACTAAGAGGAATGCGCTGCAGTGATGCATGGTGAGGAACGTGGAGGTTTTATCTGAAGCGCACCACGGAGGGAAGAAATGCGGCGTGCAGCGATAGAGATATGAAGTTTCATGTTGTTGCGCTTCTCGCAGCCTGTTATTTTTAGAAATGTTCTTGCGTTGTGGAACTTGGTGAATGCTTGGTATCAGGAGTTTTTCTGATTTGGCGAAACGGAGGAGAAGATACATTTCCATTTACTATTATGCAAATAAAAAGTTCTCGAAATAAAATCTTTCAGTTTACTTGCAAAACGTTTTTTTCGTCTGTCATCTCTATGAGTGAATTGTCGTATTTCTGACTGAACAGGAAAGTAAAAAGTGACTCGACTGAATGACTTGACGCCGTGAATGAACGTTAACACTGTAATAAGGACCAGTGCTATTGTATTTGTTTAGAATATCTAGGAATTGAAATTTGGGTGACAGATCTGAAAGTTTTCCAACGCGAAGAATGCAATAAATGTCGAACGCAGGACTTACAATGTGTTAATTAGTTGCTTCATGTGAATTCAGTAATGAAATGTTCTGGACATCTTCAATTTAAGTTGTCGTACTAAATCTGCGGAGTCTTTTACCGTTATTGTATTTTACAATTAACAACATTCTAAAAAATTTTATATTTTCTAAAATAATTCTTAAAATGTTTTCTTATGCCTTGCACTATAAGAAAACATTATTAAGCAGTTTGCAGAATTTTCCAAGTGTTCCATGTGGTGCTTGGTGTGGGAAAGAGTGATATTTCTCCATGACAATTTTCATTCAGTTCAAGATCTGAAAAATAAATCTAGTGAAGAGAGTAGTAAGTCAATGAAGATTCCAATATCTGAGACTCATTGGTCATACTTAATATCAATGAGTTGGTGAATAGATGAAAATGACGTTGATATGATACATGAACTATGAACCATGTGATGGAATTCAAAGCACAGGAAATTGGAGTACGTCGAGAACCCCTGCCGCGAACTCGCATTCTCGGCCACAATGTCCAAATGGAGTTTGAGATATTAATTCCGAAGTTTAGTGATAGATAGGTAGACGCCTGTGATAGAAGTTAGTGTGTCACGTTGGCTGCTCTGCGTCAGTTGAGCGTGGGGCAAATCTGCGCAGAATAGGCACATATTTTTATATTTATGTGGCCAACGGATAAATCTTGCTGCTGGCTAAGGGTGGAGTCGTGTGATAGCGCTTTGAGCCCCTCCCCTCAGTCAGCGGAGCCGCTGTTCACAACCGGCGGGTATAAAGTCCGAGTCGCGAATGATTGATTGATTGATTGTTAGTGATTCCGGGCGCGTGCACTACTATGGTCATTAGTCCCGTGCGTGTAGTATGTGTGAATTTTTTTGCTCAGGAGGTGGCGGTAGTCCTCCTCCGCTGTATGACGAGATCCGGCGCCGACCTACCGTCGGCTAACGGGTTTTTTCCTTAGCCAGGTATCTCCCTCCAGCGGGGCACCGCCCCAGCCGAGATAAGCTCTAAGCTCCCGACCGGCCGGTCTCCCGGCATGTGTAGTAGGGTAGTGCATGTTAGTGTGCGTGTAAGGGGTAAAGATAGGTCAATGAAGGGGAAGGAAAGGTCGCGCGCGGTCCATGGCCCGTTTGGTAGGGTACTGCTCCAGCATTCGCATGGTGTTGATCCGAGAAACCACGGAAAACTACCGATCAGAGCAGCCGGCCGAGTCGCGTACGCCCGGCGTGGGACAATTTTGGAGACCGATGCGCTAAACTTACCCCCAAGCTGGTGAGTATCGTGCTTGCACGGGTGACAGTGATTCCTGTGGGTGATCCGGTAGAAGAGTTCCCTTGTGAGGCGGGACCTCAGTTGGTACATGTTATAGAGTTGCTGTAAAGACTGTGAAAATAAATTGTACATAGTTTGTGTGCTTTTCAACCACGACGTCACATGAGAAGGTCTGGCTACAAGACTCCATCGCGCCAGAGGGACGTACTGGTGTGGGACGTTGCCATTAGTTTTTGTGGTTCTGCTGACACATGAGGAGCGATATGACATCGATGTCGATGTTTTCGATACATCTACGTTTTTTCTAAAATTATAGATGGATTTAACATCGATTTATTAAGCCAATGTTTTTGTACTATCGATGTTGAATTGTGCTTCATGTTATGGCATGGTCGTTATTTCTTTTTAAATAAAAAAGTACCGAAATAACAAACAATAAAAGTAAATCAGATACTCTGAAATTGAACATTATTCATACCAGAGTGACTGTTATGAAAAATAACTCTGTTATGACTGTTATGAAAAATAATGTTTTATTTTTGTATATTTTAAACGGGTAATAAAGGTTTTGTAAATTGTTTTGATCATTTTTTGCTTTGTTTTGTCGATTAAATCTCAATTAAATGCTAATATACAAGACCACTGTCAAATTACCCCTTCCCCCGCGCGAAGGGCTATTAAACCAGTTTTTAAAAATCGATGGGTTTGAATGGTTTTGTGGTATTGTATAATTTACTTCGATATTTTCATTTAGCCCTATTTTCAGTAGGAAAAAAAACGTGTCAAAACCGCAAAAGAATGGGATCACGCTATCCAAAAGATGATTTAAGTAATCATCACAATCAAGTAAATCTAAATCATTTCGAAAAGTTTAAAAAATTTGGTCATATAAAGAAGACAAGAGAACAATTAGCAATTAGGTATCGTTAATTTTCAATATGCAGAAGTTACCGCGTGACAGTAATTAGGAATGCTCAAGACTAATTGTGAATCAAATGTCTAACAGGTAATACACTTTTATTTAAAAAAGAAGAGAGAGGTACAGAGTTCGAGATGCTGGGAGAGAATAAGTAAAATCGCTCATGACACTCGCAGTTACTATCCTAAGCGGTGCTAAGCATATGTGCTAAACTCTACGCCCCCTTAATATTCTTGAAATATTCAACACGTTGTAAAAATTAATGTTGGAATACACAATGGTTTTTGCATTTTAAACAATATTAATGTATATTTTGCAAATGTTTTATAATATCAGGGTTTATTGCATAAGGTCTTTTTTTAAACGAGCAACGTTATAAGCGAGTTTTCAAATTTGTAAAAATACAATAAAGCAATATTACTAACGAGTTGCATACGTTATATTTTGGAAACAACTTTTTTATGACAACACGGGTGTTTGGCATCTGTGCGAAAAACGATGATCGGCTGTTCGGTTTACCGCCGCCACCCCCCCTCCCCCCGATCACTCCCTGCGATTGGCTGAATGAGTGATCTTGCAATTATTAGTGCCACAAACGGCTTGTACGTCAAAATCTGTGCCATAAAATACCATTTTATGAACGATTTCTTGCAATGAAAAAGGTCGTTTATGATGCTTGTGTTAAAAAAAAATTAAGAACCAATACAAATCTTTGAATAAATTATTTGGGACCTTTATCCAGCGGGAGTCATAAGCACGCTGGTAGTTCGCTTGTTTATAATTCACGCTTGAACACGCGACGAGGGTATTGGAAGCGGAAGTCGGAGAGAGGGATAGGCACTGATAAATAGTCACTGATAGGAAGACGGAAGGGGTGGACCGGATAGTTGGAGGCATAGCAGCTGCAGAGGCTATGCCATTCAGCATGAAAATTAGAAACCAGAGAGTGATGCGGATGAAGAAGGGTCCAAAGGAAGACGGAATAGGATGGACTAGGGATTTGGATTATAAGCTGAATAGCTGTAGAATTTACGCCGCTCGTCCCTGGAATGGGGAGAGGAAGAGGGGTATCGTGAGGAATATTTCATTCATGAAATATTTCTCTGTAAAATACAACTTAGGGTACCAATTAGTGAAAGGGATTCGCAAACATACTCATAGTAGACATTGTCATTCTTCTTCTTCTTCTTCTTCTTCTTCTTCTTCTTATTATTATTATTATTATTATTATTATTATTATTATTATTATTATTATTTACTTACCCATATTGTCATTCTTGTGTTCTGTGCGATTTCCTTGGAAATTTCGAATTTTTTCTTGGAGTATACTACTGAGCTGTGAGCCTCTCATCGCGCATCAAATCTATACCGACACCGACCAATGTAAAAGAAGACGAGTGTGATTTCACGTCTCTCAGAATGCAGAGAAGCTTTCGTGGGTGTCACTAGGTATGGGTACTCTTGGGGAGAGAATTTCAAAAGTTACTGAATTACATTCCAATTCTCTGTACCTGCAACGTTAGAGTTGAAATGCAGTGGGCTTTTTAAGGCAGTTTGAAATTTATTATATGGATATCAATACATTTATTACAAATTAGAGACATTTACTTTCCTGAAATAGTCATTACTTCATTTACGGACCATAATACTCGGTCACTAAATTGTTTCAATAACCGAATTTTAACCATTGTTTCTGTTACGTTCGTATGCAGTCGCCATTGTAATTGTCTGATCAATGACGTACCTGCTGCTGTACAGACCAAGAGAATTAAATTACCCTTTCAACCACACAGTCCACCACTTTAGAGTACCCTTTGATCCCTGTGCGATAATGCATGGATGTAGCATTTCCCTTCCGGCCGCGCGCGTGTTCGACCCGGGTCCTCCCAGGCGTCTCGTGAGCGGGGGGCCCCGAAGGGGGCGCGGTGCGACCTGGCACTATCCGTGCCCTCCCGCGCCCCCGCCCCCGCCTCCGCCCGCATCATCACCCGCCCTCGCCCCCGCCCACCACCGCACCCGCCCGCGCCTCTGCGTCCGCCCTCCGCCCTCCGCGCCCGCCGACGCCCTCCGCCCGCCCCGCAGGCGCCCCCCCTCCCCTCCCACCTCCGCCCCGTCCCTCACGCCACCCATGCCCACCCCCGTCCCCCGCGTCTTCCCCGCGACCGCCTCCGAACCACCCCCGCCCGTGGACCGCCCCCAAACCGCCCCCGCCCCCTTCCCCAAACCGCACCCGCTCCCCGTGCCCGCCCTCGCGACCGCCACCGCCCCCCTCCCGCCCCCGCCCCGCCACCGTTCCCACACCCGCCCCACCCCTCCGCCTGCGCCTTCATCACCCGTCCTCCCTCCGCACCGCCGACGCCCTCCCGCCCGCCCGCGAGCGCCCACGCCCCTCCCGCGCCCGGACCCCGGTACCACCTGCCCCCTGGACCGCCCACGAACCCGCCCCCCCAACCGCACCCGCACCCTGTGCCCGCCCTCACACCCGCTCCCACCCCCGTGCCTGCCCCCGCCCGCCGCTCGCGAGGGCGTGGCGGGGCGGCGGGCGGGGGTGAAGCTCGCCGCTCCACGCGCACAATGCGCGACCCCTCGCTCGCTGAAACAATGGCTCGAGCCGAGGCGAGTGGAGTCGAGTCGCGCGCCTCCCCGGCCGCACTCGAGTCGTGACGCGGATCGGACGTCCTCAGCCGCCCTCGACGCCCTCGCGCTCTTGAGGACATGCGCCACCGGCGCCCTCGCCTCCCGCGCGCCAGTCGCCTCTCAAAGACACGTCCGCACTTGGATAACGTCGCCGCGTGCTTGCTGTCGAAATGATTCATCAGCTCCATCTTTCCATTCGAGGGATTGAAGATGATGCACTGTCAGGGTGCAAACTGTGAATATCTTCCTTTCTAGTTTTTCTAATGCATCATTCAATTGTGAAATATGAAGTATTTTACTCGTTTGCAGTTGAACAGTGAATATTATGTTCAGATTCGATTAGAACCTGCAGTAGGTGAGACGGGCATGGGATAAAAAGGCATATGTGGCGTACTTATATCCAGCAATACAAACTTAACAGTTGATACTCCTCGACGAAGACGATGGAGTTCTAAAAATATAGAATATTAAAATGGTAAGGTATAACAAGCACGACTGTTCTGTTTCGTAAAATAAATATAATTTACACTTTACGCGGGTAGACGCACCGTAGAATTTGGTTTAAGTTCCGCGCATCTTTCTATAGGGGCCCGTTCTTTTCTCCACGATCCTAGTGAAAAACATCTATTTAAAATTTAGCATATTATTGTGAAAATTATAAGAACGAATCATTTTATCCTCTCTCAAATTTACAAAAAATAAAACAGTTTGACATTTCTGAAATATAATATTCAATATTGATATATCAAAAGTGTTCAAACTCCAGATCAAAAACGAAATGCGAGTGCACATTAAAATACGAATGCATGATTTACGAGTGCCGTTTAAATCGCTAGAAATTTTATTTTATTCAAAAAATGTACTTGTATTACCAAATTGCATAGGAAGAAGGCAACATTTCTGCCACATATGATTTAAATAATAATAATGAAGTGAGCTTGAGGCAGCAACAAGATAAGTAACAACAACCATAGACAATCTCCCGCTATTCATAAAAAATCTCTCAATTATGGTGAAAGTGTGGTTTGACACGTTCTTACTATATGTTTTATTCATTTTTTGTTGGATTGTGGGAGTGTCACAATCATACAAACTTCGACCAAACTTGAGATAACTTTGAACTTATTTAGTAACAGTCTCACGTCCTTCAAACCAGTTCAGTCGCGTAGGTTCTATGCATCCGCCAACGTTCTTATTTACAATACTCTTTTCTCAGAGAAAACATCTTAATAAGGACCACCCTTTGTGTATTAAGCGATCGTGAATCCGAACGCACGGATATGGAAAGCGCACATGGACTGAATGGAGCTCTAAAGCGTTTGCCTTTTCATCCGGGGCGCTGCGCCTCCCAATCTCGGGCCACTTGCCCTCTTTCCGCGCGTCACCCCTCCCCCTTGGCCCGGCTATTTATCCCCGGCAGGCCGAGCGGTTCGGCGGAGAAGCCTAACAAGCACTTCCGGGCTCCCACCCATTCGCCCCCTATCCGCGCGCGCGTGCTACACCCTTCTCGACTACGCCGCACCCGCACTAACCCGGCGCGGGGTGCAGGGAGCGGACCCGCCCGGCCGCCTGGCTGCAACTCTCTCATTCCTCGTCATTTTCGCTTTAATAATAATAATAATAATAATAATAATAATAATAATAATAATAATAATAATAATAATAATAATAACAACAACAACAACTTGGGTTTGAATGAAGACCTGTACAAACCCCAGCAGAAGGCAGTTGTTATTTCAACAAGGATAGTGCGGAAATTCATGGGAAACAATGTATTATAAATTCTTTTACAAAAATAGATGTATTGTGCTTTGATTTTGTATGTCTGTGCAATTCATTCAAATGTACCGATAAGATGAGAGAAAAATAATAATAATAATAATAATAATAATAATAGTAATAATAATAGTAATAATAATGATAATAGTAGTAATAATAATAGTAATAATAATAACAATAATAACGATAATAACGATAATAACAATAATAACATAATAATAATAGTCAGTCCGGATAGCCGAGATCTCTAAGGCAGTAGTGCCATGGCGATCTCGGACGGAAGAGTCGCGGGTTCGAGTCACGCCTCGGGCATGGGTGTGTTTGTGTATGTCTGTTTGTGTGTATCGTCCGTTCATCCTTCATTATCATCATTCCATCTTCCATCCCCCCAGAACTAACAACCCTGGGGTAAAAAAATCGGATTCAACCTATGCTGATTCCCCCTGATTGATTTCATGCAAGACTTGCAACGTCATAAATGATACTGAGCCCGTGCAAGTGCATGTATGCGTGGTCCAAGACGGCCGATTCGCGAGCGAAATAATAATAATAATAATAATAATAATAATAATAATAATAATAATAATAATAATAATAATGTGGAAGATGGATTTGGAGGGAACGCTCTTCAAATGAAAACAGACTTTTCACAATCAAAATTTCATTTACAACTTGCTACACAAAGCATACTCGGTCCCCCCCCCCAATCCTACAACCCCCTTCCTGGCACTTCCCTTCGCCGCCGCCGACCGACCGTCAAACACTCCTTCGCTGCCAACCTTCAAGCACACAGTCCTTCGCCGCCGACATTCAAATGCTCACTGTGCCCTGCACGTCACACCTGCCGGCCAGTGCCGCCAACCAACTCGCTGCCAAACTCGGTGCACAATCCCACAATAATACGCACAAAAATGCGCACAATTTCACAATAATAATAAAATTATAACAACTACAAATCTGCTAAAGTGGTTCAGGGCATCAGTTGATGTCACTGCAGTGCATCTGACCGGGAGGACCTGGTTTGCGACCCGATGGATTTTTCAAAATCAAGGACACGCCCAATGTGGATTCTGACTACACAACGTACTAGAGGAAGTAATTTAGTATATATGTGGATGAACAAGATTTATCCAATTTTTATTATCTGGACCTGAAAATAAGTGTTTTCCTGTCGAAAAATCTGTATTTTCTCTCAGCATTTATATTCTTTCTCTTTCCTACGCATTAGGCGATATTGTAAACATTGTACTCGATGTCTTTTACATTGTTGAAATGAGTAATACTCCAACCTCTCGCATTGAATAACATTAGATATCGAAATGTTTCGATTCGAAAGAAATAAGTATTCCAAGAGATGGCTCAATTTTTTTCGAATCTCAATCTCAAAATGTTCTTCACTTTTCGCCTCTTTCACATTCGACGTGTAATGCATCAAACGCCGTACTTTTCACCAGACTCTGAATAATACTAGCAGAACACTAATACACAAATATTCTTAGTTGTAACGGTTAATGTGTAACATTTTTATAATTTAGTTTGTATCATATTTTATAGTGTTCATGTATCTATACATGTATCGCTGTAGTATATTTTTTAACTCTTTCGGGACGGAATAAATCAAGGGAATTTCAGTTTTCCTGAAAAATAACTGCAAATAATAATCTTGCCAGCAAATGAAAATCATTGTTCAAATCGAACGAATTACGTCGACATTACAATGGAAAATTACCGAATGAAAGTCCTAGTATTGTACATTAAGTTATTGGAATAATATGAATGACATGAGATATTTGAACAAACAGAAGGGGAATGTAAAACACTAGATTTTGAAAAACGAAATAAACGGAAAATTTAGTACTCAAACTCTTTTCAAGATGTGAATGTTTAGGAACTTTCGGACGTTTTGCCTCGAAAATATTCCTCTGAGAGAGAGAGAGTATGGGTGAAGAACGCGTTATGTCTAAATATTGGAGTTTGAGCGTCGCAACGTAGCGCCATCCGTGGAATGAAATAAATGAGGTAGTTGTCAATTCCACGGTTGGGAGGGCGCGAGGGGGCGAAATTTAATCAGCGCTGCGGGGGGTGGGGGTGGAGGGCGGAGTCGCCGCCTCGGGGCGTCTGCGGCCACCCGTGCGTGCGCAGAGGTAGGCGCCTCTCGCCACGCCCCGCTTCCCTCCCTCTCCCTCCCCCGCCGCGCCACGTCCCGATCTGCCCCTATCCCCTCTGGTCCGGCCCCGAACGCCCTCATCATCCCCATTCCGCCCCGCTCCGCCTGGCCCCGTTCCACCCCGGCAGGTTCCTCCCCACTCCGTTCCGACCCGCTCAGTTCCTCCCAACGCCGTTCCTCCCAACTCCGTTCCTCCCCGAACCCATTCGTCTTCAGCGCCTTCCTCCCCGACTCGTTTCTTCTCCGACCCTTTTCTCTCTGATCCATTCTTCTTCATCCCTTTCCTCTCCGACTCCTTCCTCTGTGACCCGTTCCTCTCCGACCCGTTCCTCTCCGACCCGTTCCTCTCCAATCCGTTCCTCTCCGGCCCGTTCCTCTCCGACTCGTTCCTCTCCGACCCGTTCTTCCCCGGTCCGTTCTTCCTCTCCGACCCCCTTCCTCTGTGACCCGTTCCTCTCCGACCCGTTCCTCTCCGACCCGTTCCTCTCCGACCCGTTCCTCTCCAACCCGTTCGGTACCGAAAATTTCCTTGCCGATCAGTTCCTCTTTGATTCGTTCCTTTCCGACTCGCTCCACTCCTCTCCTCGCGCTCCCCCCTCGCCCATCCAACATGCCTCGCTAATCATCGTCCCGCCCCCGTCATGCTGTGCCTCCGCAAGCCCAGTGGATTCCAGCAAACACCCACCTCTCCGCCGATCGCACTGCCACTTCTCGTCTCGTCGCTTCCCGTTCCGTCTCATTCTGAACCGTATTATATCGTACCCTCCCGTCCCATCCCGTTCAGTATCATCATGTCCCGTCCGGTCTGACTTCCACTGCCTCGTCTCGCGGAGCTGTGTAAGCCGAGCCGGGGCTTTCAAGGCCCCCGCGTGGGAAACCCTACCCTCGCCCCCTCCACGAAATCATAGAGGGGGCAGAGCGGATTCCGGTATGGAGAACTCTGTCGGGTCGGGAAACTTCGGATATTGTTTCCCCGAAAGGAAGGTTGGCAAACATCAATTCCAATCAGTAAGGACTTTTTGACAAAAATAATTCCTTTGAATTCATGAACTTCAACATAAGTTTCCCCTTGATAAGTTAATAATGAGGCAGTTACGAGAAAGAATCCTATGGAAATGAATGGTATATGTTCTATACCTGTTCGTTAGAAGTGTCGGTTGCAATTCCCAGAAGCCTGGTCTCATACCGGGCACCTACAATCCGCTTTCCAAGAGTAAACGAAACGAAGATGTCTACACGAGGGTAGATGACCCAGAGAAGAAACCGGTTGCTGTTTACTATTCATATCCTAAACCTAATAATGGTTCAATATTTGTGTGTAGCTAACTGCAATATGTATATCCCGAACCCAACGAACAACAGCTCTTGTTTCTGCCCCCTCCACATCGCAGTGGGGAGGGGAGGGGAGAGGCGGAGCGGCGGGGCAGCCGAGTGGCGCCGAAGGCTGAGCGGCAATCGGATGGGGAGGCGACTAAGTGGCGGCGGCCCCGGGGGCGGGCACGGGGGCGGGGGCGGGGGCGCAGGGGCGACGCGTGGGCGGAAGCGACGCGAAGCGACGGGCCGGGCGCGGCGGGGGCGTACACTCCGCTCCGGAGACAAGTTGGAGCACCAGCGCCCTCTCCAACAACTAGGACGCCAGCGACCGTCATATCCACCGTGAATATCTCCCTCAACGTGTCAACTACTAATGTATACCTTTCCTTTTCAAAGTTTCGTGTATGTTTGTCGTGCCTCACAAAAATGATTCCTAAATGTGTATATAAGAAAAGATACATGTAAAAAAATTAAAAAAATGTAATTCCTAAATATTAAAAAAAGTGAACTGAATGAAAAATATAGTGCGCCAGGAAAGACTCCGCGCTGAGTCGAGTCAGGGTCTCGTATTAAAAATTGCATTTGTGTTGGTAGCAACCAGATCACTCGGAAACAAGTGAAGGGGACAACACTTCCAGCGTCTGTTATGATTAGAGTGAGTACGCATTTTACATTTTACAAGCTGGAGCTCGTGCTTCCAACGTAATTTATGTTGGTAGCCCTCTCGCCAGCAAGGTGCCGCTACGGAGAGACTTTCCTGGCGCGCTGTAGTAACTGAATAGCTCGAGTGTGAACAAAGTGCACATCAGGGGCCATCCGTAAATTACGTGAGGCCTTTAGGGGGAAGGGGGTCAAGCGAATCTCACCTAATCTTAGGTGGGGGAGAGAGGAGGTCTCGGCAAATATCACGTGTTTTTTCCGGTAAAAACAGTGGTAAATTGTGAGAAAACTGAGATAAGTAAAACACGTTTCTAAACTAAAAAGTGGCTAAATCTTGCACAATATTTTTTGTCGCAGTTATGTTACAATAAGTAGCATAGTATACTGAGAAAATAATCTAACAAAAATTACCAAACTTTTTATCATTAATGAGATAAATCTCATTACCTATATTTTTTACAGAAATTTTAAAGAAAATTTGCGGAGGATTAGGTATAAAAACTGAACTTTTGATAAAAGTAAGTCTCAAAGAAATATAATTAAGCAAATTATGTTTTTTAAATAAATCCTAATGTAATCAATCACAAATTAATGTATTTACATTAAAAATACGCATTTTGAAAAATCTCACGTGAGATTAGATGGGGAGAGGGGGTCGAGCCAGATCTCATAACATCTCACCAAAGGGGGAGGGGGAGTTGAAAAATCGCCAAAATCACCTTACATAATTTATGGACGGCCCCTTACGGGCGTGGCAAGCCATGGCGCAGATGACTCCATCGTCGTTTCCTTTGAATTCGTGTAGTGCGTGCGGGGTGAGGGCAGCCTTCCAGAGGTCGGGCTGGCCCACGCTGCGAGCGGCTCATGCGGGGGCCGGCGCGAGCGCATCGCGGGCCGGCGAGTGCCGGGGCAGCTTTCAGGAATGCCAACATGCGGCGGCGAAGGACGCGGCGCGGTGTTTGCTCTGGGGCTGCGCCGTGGCGGACTCGAGTGTACAGAAGGGTTGCCGCCGCCGCCGCCACCGCGGGAGCGATCCGCCGGGCGGTGGCGGGGGCGGGGGCGACGGAAACCTCTCGAAGGGCGTGGGCGACGCCCGCCCGCCCGCCCGCCCGCCCGCCCGCCCGCCCGCCCGCCCGCCCGCCCGCCCGCCCGCCCGCCCGCCCGCCCGACCGCCCGACCGCCCGACCGCCCGACCGCCCGACCGCCCGACCGCCCGACCGCCCGACCGCCCGACCGCCCGACCGCCCGACCGCCCGACCGCCCGACCGCCCGACCGCCCGACCGTCCGCCCGCTCGGCGACCGATCGTCGGCGCGCACCCTCGGGTTTTTGGTTTCCACCGCTGCTGAAGACATACGGGAGTTCCAGAGATGACTTTCCGAAGCTCTTGAAACTGTTGTTGTCGAATGCCCGCACTCTATAAACTTCTCCTTTGGCCCATCTTTGGTCCGTTGGTTTCATTTTTTGGGAATTTCAGAATTTCCCATATTATTGTATTATAATATTTAGAATTTCATCGTTGCTGAAGACATACTGATAGCACAATATGAGATGACTTTTCGAAGCTCTTGAAACTGATGTTGTCTAATGGCCGCGCTCTGGACACTTGTACTTTGGCCCACCTTTGATCTGTGTTAATTTTAGGAAATTCGAGAGTGTTCCTAATCATTTCAACTTTCCTATTTGCTGTGACTCTCATATTTATCGCCACGAACCAACACAACGACTGTCTCACTCATGTGTTGTTTCCTGGCTGAGCGTCTAATAATTTTATTTTATTAAGCCGCGAAACCATGAAATTCATGGCCTTCTTGTATTCTTAAATATTATATTGTTAACTTATTACAGATTCTACAAGAGCAGTATTATTAGTAGATCGTTATTTAATATTGTTCATTTTATTAAATGGAAGAAAAAATGTACTGGAAATGTTTGTTCTACGTTGTCATGTAGGATATTTAGAGACAACGTTTGCTTTGAATAAATACGGAAGCTCAAAGCATTTGAGCCCTATAGGAATACCACCGCGATCTTTTATAGATGAAAAGCCCCAGTTTGCAATATATCTGGACGTCGAATATGAAGGGATTAACATTGAATTAAGCTCGAAAAAAAATTTATGAACTGAACAGTCTGATTTTTTTGTCAGACTTTCACTTGGTATACGTATGTATTACTTCTATTTTAGATTGAAGTGTCGTGTATGCCTTCTGGTCACAAAGAAAATGAAGCTATAGTTACGGGCTGCGTGTCAAATTACTTCAACGAGCCATAGATCCTTGACTACGCTTTATTTGATGCGGAGAAGAAATACGGTTCATTGTTCGCGGAGCAACGTATGATTTATTGCTTATACTTCCGTGCGATCGGATATCGCACACAAAGGTAACCGAGGAACTTGTATAGCAAACATAACACTACTGTTCGAATAATGCAAGGAAATTAACATTGTTTTGTATTGCTGTTTCCAAAACTTGCCAGAAAAGGTAAAGAACTGTTTAACTTTCGTTCGTTACTCTTTTGCACTATCAGAATGTATCTGGGACTAAGAAAATCTTATAAGTTGTAAATACTGTGAATGCCAAACGGTAGAAACACGGATGATTACGGATCACGCTGGTATTTTAAAAAGAATTGCCGGGTGTTGGGTTGGTTATTAGGCTAGTAATCTCAAAATAGCTGTGAACAACTGTTGTACGAACATATTCCCTTTAATGTAAGCACCAGGTAGCTTGCATAACACTCCTAATGAACGAAATAGATTTTTTATTGCAAGACTCACGCTCCGTGGAAACGGTTCGATCGGACAGTTATGTTTTGTGTTGAAAACTCAGATTCCTTCGTGGTCCCCAGTCAACAAAGGCAACGACCGATCTGGAAAGGCGGATCGTTTGGTGGCAGGTAATGAGGACAGAGGCGATCAGGCGACGGCGCGTAGAGCTGGACCAGAGGCTGCAGTGAGTGCGGCAGCACGGACGAGCCCACACGACGAAAAGAGCGAAGCAGTGCGCATCTCCTAGCGATGCAGGCGATGAGCACGCACGGGCTTACATGACGAGTAAGAGCTCTGAATAAGAGAAAATGTTAAAAGCGGTCAGAGAGGGTATTTCATTATAATCCAAGTAAGAGCAGAACATTAAAGAGCACATTGAAGGACTGCTGGGGCAGTTTTAAATATGTACTGCAGGATGGATGCTGAGAGGAAGCGGTGGCTAGCGCGACGGCGGATGTGGGGGCGCGAAAAGGCGAGAGCGACTGGGAGTCGGAAGGACTAGGGCAGCCGGTGAAAGTGCTCTGCGAGTCGGGAAGAGCGAGGGCGACATCGCCGAGTGGAAGCTCTGGTCAGCGATGCGGCTTTAACCCGGGGACTCGAGGCAGCACGAAGGCGTGTGTGGGGAGATGGCGAGGGCGTCGTGAGCTTTGGGGCTGCGGTGAAGTACGATGATGTACGGTGAAATGAGTTGAAGTGCGATGGGATGCGGCGAAGTTAAGTGAATAAAGTGAGGGAGATTAATTGCGGTGAATTGAGAGGAGCGGTAGTCAAACATACTATGTACAGGAGCAATAGTGATGCTGGTCGGCGGTATGAGGAGGTGGCGAGGGCAGCGTGAACTTTGGGGCTGCGGTGATGTATGGTGAAGTGCGGTGATGTATGGTGAAGTGCGATGATGTATGGTGAAGTGCTGTGATGTATGGTGAAGTGCAGTGATGTATGGTGAAGTAAAGTGATGTATAATGAAGTGTGGTGACGTTCGGTGAAGTGCGGTGATGTGTAGTGAAGTGCGGTGATGTACGGTGAGAGCGATGATGAAGTATGAATAGTGATGATTTAATTGAAGTGCGGTGAGAAGCGTTGAGATGTAGTGAAGTGTAGTGAATGAAATAAAAGGAGATCAAGTGCGATGAATTAAGAGCAGCGGTGGCCAAACGTACACGTAGGAGCCAAGGCGACGCGGGACGGCGGGCACGACGAGGGCCGAGGGGAGCGTGGGCGTAGGCGTAGGGTGGTGATGAGGCGAGGTGACGTCAGGGCAGCGGCGGACAGAGATGGATGCCGCAACGGAGGCAATGGCGAGCAGGCCGGCGCGGCTCCGCGCGGCTCGGCGCGGCCCAGCTCGGAGTGCGGGGCGGCGAGGGCGGCAGGGCTTGTGGCGGCGGTGGGCGCAGGCGCGGCTCGGGTTTCTCGGCCCGGCCGGGCGCCACATGCCCCGCTGCGCCGCCGGGCCCTGTGCAGCTGTCGGCGCCGTTCATCACCCGCAAGGCCACAACCCCACACACTCCAGCGCCGCCTTCCAGCGTGGAACCAGCCCAGAGCATTCCCGCTGTGCCCACCGTCGCGATCGCCGTCGTGTGGCGCAACGGAAGGGGAAAACCGCGCGCGCAATCGCAGTTGACAGAGAGAACAGCAAGTCTACCTGCGTCTATACTGCAGGCTGCGTCTATACTGCAGGCTGCGCCTATACTGCGGGCTGCATCTATACTGCACTCAAGGCCCGTCACCACGGTGGCATTACGGCACGGTTTTTCGTGTCTTTCTCGATCGTGCCGCTAGGGTCGCTTCATCTGCAGCACTACTTCATACGGTCGCGAGCATGCGATGTCAGGCGGAACGACTGAGAAAGACACGAAAAATCGTGGCATAATGCCACCGAGGAAACGGAACTTGAGCGGAATTGAGGGGCAGCTCTGTAAAAACCGCAGTATTCATCGGGGTTCCGACGGGGTAATATGCTTCCGTGCCTGCGAATGTGTGAATTTTTCTCCAACATTTAGAGTAGAATCCCCCACTGCAGGACTTCTCTCGATGTAATGTTGAGTATGATACACCATAACCGAACAGCACACCCTATCATGCAATCTACAGTATCCCACGTAACCGGCAATTTAGATATCTACTCGACACATATATTTCGAGAAAGAACCTGCATTTCAAGTCAAAATTATTGGGAATTGCTCCCCTCGCTCCATTAGACCCACAAATTATCGCGGTTGTGGTATTGAATCTATAAATTTATTATGAATTTGCCCTATTATATCAATACAGAACTTAGATTCGTCGGTCCCATATGCGAAGTTGGAGTAAGAGCATACGACGAGATTTGCATTTGTCTGCGTGCGAGAAGCCCTAGCGAAGTGCTCGCTTCGAAGTCCCCCGGCAGATTGGAAGCGCGGGCGGTGCCAAGAGAGCGAGAGAGCCGGGGAGAGAGCTCGCGACACCGACGTCATGTGCATGGGCTCAACGCCCCCCTCGTCCCTCCCCGCCCAACCCCTCCACACCCCGCGCTGCGATGACGCCTGCCTACAAAAGAAAACGCATCAGGGAAATTGAACGCCGGCACGAGGCCCCCCACCTCCCACGATCGCCTGCCACCCCCACCTGCTCCCCCTCTCCTGCCACCTCCCGGCTGTAATACCCCTCCCGCCTGCAGCGCGTTCCCTCGTCCGTCGCCGCCGCCTGCCGCCCACGCCTGCCGCCTCAGCCGGCAGCCCCCCGCCTGTAGCCCCCATGCCTGTCCCTCACGCCTGCTCTTCCCCGCGTGCCGTCTGCCGCGGCCTGTCCTACCCCGCCTGCCCCATCACCGCCTGCCCCACCCCCGCCTGCCCCACCCCCGCCTGCCCCACCCCCGCCTGCCCCACCCCCGCCTGCCCCACCCCCGCCTGCCCCACCCGCGCCTGCCCCACCCACGCCTGCCCCACCCCCGCCTGCCCCACCCCCGCCTGCCCCACCCCCGCCTGCCCCACCCCCGCCTGCCCCACCCGCGCCTGCCCCACCCACGCCTGTAGCCCTTCGCCTGCAGCCCCATGGCTGCCCTCCCACGCCTGCCGTCCCCCGCGTGTCGCCCACCGCCTGCCACCCGCGCTTGCCTTCCCCACCGGCTGTCACCGCCTGCTGCCCCCACCTACCGCCCACGCCCACTGCCACTTGGCAACGGCGCTCGACGATATTGTGACTTATCTGGCCCAAGTGCTGCCGCTGCATTTGTATGCAGCGAGATAAAAACGCGCGCCCGAGACTCGCTCTGTGGCGCTTCAGCCTAAGCCCTCCACGCCCCTGGGCGCGCGTCCTCTCGCTCGCCCGCCCTTCCAGCGGCCCGTTTCTCCTCTCTCCTCTGGGGTGCCCGGTCTTAGCGACAGCTGTAGTGTTTGTGGGTGTCTAGCAGCGCTAGACACTTCACGATACCTTCTATGAATTCCGTACATAACTCGAAACGCTGGGTTGCTGGATACCTCACAAATACATTTTATTTGTCCCCGTTTCGTAAGGTGATTAAAGGGAAAGAACCATTGCTTTTAAAAATATATCAAGTGAAACTGAAAGAGAACAAGCAGAAAACAAGAATATGAACATGTTGTTTTTGATGATGATGATGATGATACGTTCAAAAACATTTCCATGAATCTATTAATCAAACTTCACATATCCGTCGCGTAATCGTCTTACAAATCAGATGGATGTACCTAGATTGAAAGCACGATGGCGACTTGCAACGTTCCTGCCGCGTGTGCGCCTTTGTTCTGTTCCTCCCCGGCGTGCCTGTCGCCGCCGCTCCCGCCCCATCTGCCGGCTCCGTCGTCGGCCGCTGCGTCCGCGGAGGCGAAACCCCGCAAGCGCCCAAGGTTCGCCAGAGGCGCCGGCAGCTTTTTTCCTTGCTGCGGAGAGATAAACGACGCTGCGCAGGCGAAAGGAAATGTCTTCGCAGAAGAAAATTCCCAGGCACTATCTCAGCACAGGCACTAATTTGAATTAGAAAACGAATGGAGTTATTTTGTACAGAAGAAATCATCTACATTTCTGTTTAAAATCAAGAAATGCTCATCATGACGATGATGATAATAATAATAATAATAATAATAATAATAATAATAATAAATAACAATTTATACAGTTTTATGGTAATAAAATGGCCGTTTATTAGAAAATGTTACACGTAATACTTATAATATTGTTCATAAATTTCTGGAGCTAAAAGTGTAATCAAATCTGTCAGATTATAGTATATTAGTAATTTAGTAAATTAGTAATCAGATATTAGTAATTTCGAATATACACATAAATTGATGGAAAATTATGCAGTCTTCGGCCATGTGAGAGATTTCTATTGTTTCGTTAGACACCCAAGAACTCGGGGAAAATCCAGTAGCAATGAAGGAGTTTTGACTTAGACTGAAAAATGCCAATATTTCAGTGTGCTATTATTCTCACATTGCGCGTAACGACTGAATTCTCATATTTAAGTGCGCCACTGTTCACAACCCAATTGTCGCCATGTGACATCAACACGCCAAGGAAGAGGCCACGCGTCATTAAGTATTTACTATTCACATGTTGCATTAGGGAACTGCAACTTGTTTTTCTTGGTTGTTTGAGATATTGTTCGTCAGAACTATTGTAATACGTACCTGTGTACTATATTATGTTTTTGCAGTATTAGTGGCGACTGTTCTTTGTAAAAACATTTAATTTATTGCAATGTTATTGGAGAATATTTTATTTGTTGTTTTTCAACAGTGTGAGTACTAATAGAAAATTAGTTCGTGTAGTTTTGTTGGATATTTTTGCTGCTGGAGGCTACTAACAGGAACTATTACGATGCAAATTATCGCAATAGTTGCGATCTAATTAATGTAAAAAGATAGGTAATTTGAAAATACGTATATACGTAAATAATAGATTCATATGTGCTGTACAATTGATGAAATGATATAATGTTTTAATATGAAAATATAAATTACAATTTTTACCTCATTGATTTGTAGATTCCAATGCCACAATACTTTCAGAAATCTTCAATGTGTCTCAATTCATGAACAAGTCACTTAATATTACTACATATAATTTGTGAATGTGTTTAAAAGTTAATAAAAAAGAAATTTGTTAAAAAGTTAAGTAAAAGAATGTGTTTAAAAGCCAACCCCGTTATGTATTTTAAACATTTCACTCCTTTTACCAAACATTTCAAATTCAAAATTTTGCTTGATATTCTGTGTCAGCCAGTATGGCGTTGCCACAGGCGGCAGTGGTAGGTTGTCGCTTGGCGTTCCAGGCGAATGTGGGCTTGCCGGCGTCGCCCTCCGCGCCGGCCGCCGCCGCGGCCGAGGCGGTCTCGTCGCCGCCAACGAAACGGCGCGGGGCGGCGGCTGTAAACGTCGCCCCGAGAAATACGGCTGCGGCCCGCGCGGCGCTCCGCTTTAACGAGACGAAGCGTCAAAGCGGCCACCGGCGGCGGCGCGGCGCTCTCCGTCTCCACGCCCCCCCCCCCCCACCGCGCGTTGGCCAGCGCCTCTCGCACGCGCTGCCACGCCGAGGGTCCGCGGGCCGGCTTTTTTCCAATATTCCTCCGGGAGCGTAGTCGTTTATTGATTGTTTGATTGATTAATGTTTCCGGGTTCAACTGCTAAGACCGGGAGCGGTGGCTGAGTGCATCAACTGATGGCACTGCAGAGACTCTGACCGGGAGATCCTAGATACGAGTCCTGATAGCGGCAGGATTTTCGACACTAGCTTTTCAGCTGGGTAGAATTCAGTCGCTGTCTGGAGGAGAATTCCAGCGGCCAGCTCTGATCGGTAGTTTTCAGGAGTTTCTCCGATCAACTCCAGACGAATGATGAGCAGTACCCTTACAAACGGGCCACGGACTGCGCGCGATCTTTCTTTCCTCTTCTTTGTCTATCCTCACCTCTTACACACACACCTACACTAACATGCAATACACTACCACATATTCCGGGAGACCGGTCGGGGGCTTAGAACTTGTCCTGGCTAGGGCGGTGCCCTGCTAGTGGGAGATACATGGTTGGGAAAACCCCGTTAGCCAACGGTAGATGGGCGCCGGATTTCGCCATCCAGTGGGGAAGACCACCGCCACCTCCCGAGCAAAAACACGCACTACATTTATGGGACTAATGATCATAGTAATTGACGCGCCCGGAGTCACTATCAATCAATCTATCAATCAACTACTACGTAATTAGTCCTGTGAATGTTGTGGATGTTTTTGTCTCGGGACGTGCCGGTGATCTATCACGCTGGATGACGAGATCCAGCGCTAACCTACATGTCGATTGGTGGGGGGGGGTGTCCCTCAACCAGGTACCTCTCATCAGCGAAGCACTGCCCCAATAGGGACGGGCTCCAAGCTCCCGACACGTGCGGTAGTGTAGTGTGGATAAATGTGCTTTGAAGTAAGGGATGAATATAAGACAAGGAGGAGGAACGAAAGATGGCGTGCGGTCCGCGGCCCGTTTGTTAGGGTAACTGCACGAAAAACTACTGATCAGAGCAACCGGACACTAGAATTCTCAACCGGACAGCGGATGAATTCGGCCTAGCTTAGTAGCTAGGGTCGAAAATCGTGACTACCTTCGGTGGAGTCCTAGAACCGACCTATGACCCGAGTCCTAGAACCTTCCGATCAGAGGCACAGCAGTGACATCAATTGATGGCCTGAATCACTAAGTTGTCACCATAGTCATGCGCAAAGGAGGAGAGTGGAAGGGGGTCTGTAATATGTACACTGTATTGACGATATACACTTACATTTCCTTGCCGCGACACCGATTGAACTCGTCTCCGTGCCATATTCTCCCTGTAGTGGGGATTATTCGCCCTTTCGTACATTAAAATGATTGAACGATTTGATGACTGGAATGACTAGTTACGAAATATTGCTCGATTGAATATGCTACTTATAAACAATTGAATTAGGCTGTATATTTAAGTGACATTTATTCACGATAACATTGCTCATAAACAGTGAGAATGTCTCATACTATCTGATAACCCATGAAATCACTGGTATTTGCTTAATTTATTTTTCGTTTTACTGGCAGGAAGATTATGAGCCCGAGCTTGCTAGAGACCTTGAATGAGGAGAAACAACCCCTAGTAGTCAGTGGATATATAAGTTCTATAATTTCTACAAATGACTGATATGACTCTTTCTGTTCTCGCACTACTTTCTTTACTTAATGCTTTGAGTTGACCTCGGGTTTGATACTGTCAAGTTGTATCTTATTTTGGCCATAATTCTGCTTCTGCAACAATGTGTATTCTCCAATTACTTTGTATGTCCTTGATCTATTTGAACTATAATAATTATATAGTCAACGTATAAAAATATTTTTGTTTCGCCATTACTTTTGGTGAACATTGCTCTCGGAGAATAGCAATACCAGTCTCGGATGCCAAGGTGATGCCGGATGACTTAGTGTAGGGATCACAGAATTTTGAAAATGTGCACACAATTCACTTTTCCCCATAGCACGTCATACGCAGTTTTTTAACTGTAAATAAATAAATAAATAAATAAATAAATAAATAAATAAATAAATAAATAAATAAATAAATAAATAAATAAATAAATAAATAAATAAATAAATAAATAAATAAATAAATAAATAAATAAATAAATAAGGATATGAAGACTTAACATGAAGTAACGTGTATGCGTACGACATGTACTGAAAAGTTCAGAGGACAGTAATGGCATGACATGTGATCCGCATCGATTAACTGAGCAAAATGCTGATAATATGTTTTACGTGTACTATAATACGAAACCATAATATTGTAATGAATAAAGCGCCAAAACAAACATAAAACGACCAAATCTTATCAATATATAAAAAATCAGATGTTTCTAGTTTTAATAGATGTGAAAGGAATTTGTAGACTTCATGGCTCTTATTTTAGAGTCCTTTGTTGGTTACTAGTTACCATCTACAAAGTGTAACCTCTAGTTCCCTCCTTTCCGTGGGCTCGAGGCTTAGGAGTTCCATTGTTCTGCTTCTGCCACCGCTCCTCAGACCTCTGTCAGCCGCGTCGAAATGCAGTCGGGCAACGTCGTGTTACACGGAGAGGGTTCGGAGGGCGAAGCGAAGCGGGCAGCTGGGCTCGGCTTGCGGAGGCTGAGCCGCAGGATGCGGACCGTCGCGTCGATGGCGGAAGGCGGGTTCCTGCGCGGAAGAAGGGAACCACTGGATATTCTTGGGAGCTTCCAGGAATCTGGCATTGCTCGCATTGGAGACTCAAATGAAGAGCGAAACTTTTAATGCAGGAGGGTTGGATTCGTAAATAGTAGTTTATGCAATTAGTTGATAATGTTAAGCTTCATTGCATAAGTACGTTTTGATAACGAGCGATGTTAGGAGCGAGTTTTTAAATGTGTACGAATGCAATAAAGCAACATTATAAACGAGTTGCATATGCTATTTTGTGTGTGTGTGTGTGTGTGTGTGTGTGTGTGTGTGTGTGTAACAGCATTATACGTTTTTAAGAGAATCAAACTTAATTTGGCGAACAACTTTCTTGTGACGTCTCGGGTATTTGACATCTGTGCGAGAAAACGGTGGTCGGCTGATCCGTTTAACGCTGCCTCCCCAAGATTCTCTCGTTGCGATTAGCTGACTGTGTGATGACTAAATAATTCGTGCCGTAAAACCTAATACGTAAATGCCGTAAAACCTTGTACGTCATCATTTGTGCTGTAAAAGGCTCTTTTATGAACGATTTAATGCATCAGAAAATTTTTATAATGCTGGTATACCAAAAAATATTAAGTCTCCTTAGTGTTTTGAATAACGTTACATCGGCAGAATAGCCGATTACTTAGATGTTTGTGCATGCTTGATGCAACTTAAGGAAACCTATGTGGATAAGCGATGCCTCTAATCTGCTATGTATGATTTTTCTTATCTGCCACAAACATTTAGCATTTGAATACCCGGACAACGGCCTTTGAATACCTGGAGAACGACAGCATGGCCCAAGTTTTTAAACGATCAACTGTAGACTTGTTTCAAAACCACAATGTTGTTAAGACGAAAATAATCCTTCAGTTGTGTGCGTTTATGCTGAAAGTGACCTTATGCTAAAGAGCGGGGTAGATTCGGGTTTAGTGTCGCTAAAGTGTAGTAAAATTACTTCCATTTTACATATTAGATATATTTTTTTCCTTTTCGTTATCAGTAAATGATTGTGATAAATATATGCTCAGGCAACATTCGTTTACTTCTGGTATATCAAATATTTCACATAAAGGATAGCTCTTAGCAAGCAGTGTTAATCTTTCATTTCCATTACACGTTAACCACATGAAATAGTTTAATTCAGTTCAGACGAATAACTAATACAGTCGAATGCAGTTTTGTCGACCTTTCGTCACAGTTACTCGACCGAAATTTTCTTCAGCCGAACAAATCCATTCTGATCGTACACTTCACTCTCATGGCCACCCGAGTCGTCGGGGGTTTCTTTAAACGAAATTTAAGTGTGAAATGTTTAATTATTTAGATGTGTATGTTTGGATTATACGATGCAAATACGACAGCGTTTGCAAATTCTCATTTTCCACACTTTAAACAATCAAAAAGAGAGTACTTTTAATTAGTAAGCACTATTTTGCCTGTCGATTGAAAGTACTACTCTTGCAAAAGGGAGGAATTTCAGTTTTCTGGCTTCTTCCACGAGATCCCGCTCGTCTGGAGGGCCCGTTGCGGTCGTATCGTTCGCTCTCTCGTAGCTGCCCAGTCACCGGCGCTGCACCCGCCTCGCCGCGGCCTCTGCCATCGCCCTCGCCACTTCCGTCCCGACCTCCGCCGCCTCTTGCGCCGCCGCTTCCACTTTTGCCAGAGCAGTTTCCGCTTCCGGCGATCGAACGAGCGAGCACGAGAAGCCCCCCGCCCGCCACCACCTCATCCTTCCTCGTCCTCTCCCCGCACCGACACCGCCCCCTCGCCGCCCTGCTTCCCCGCCCTGACTCAAGAAGACTTCCCGCCTTCGTCCCTTCCCACCCATCACCCTCTTCCTCATCCTGTCCCCGCCCGTCATCCCTCCGCCCTCTCTCCGCCCCGTCACCGCCTGTCTCCCTGCCTCCTCGCCCTGACTCAAGAAGCATTCTCACCTTCGTCGCATCCGATCCCGCCACCCTTTTCTTCGTTCTATCCCTTCCGGACATTGCTTCCCCTTTCCTTATCCCCTCCCCACCCCTACACCGCCCACTTACCTCCCTGCCTCCCCGCCCTGCCCCGAGAGGCCTCCCTGCCTCCGTCCCTACTCGCCACTCCTTTCCTCATCCTCACCCCGCCTCCCACTGTATCTCCCCTTCCTCGTCCCCTCCCCGCCCCGACACCGCCCCCTCGCCGCCCTGTCCCGAATAGCCTCCCCACCTCCGTCCCTACCCGCCACCCCGTTTCTCGTCTTCTTCCCGCCCCGTCACCTCCTCATCGCCTCCCTCCCTCCCCGCCCCCACTGCCCGTCTTCGTTGTCCTCTCCCTGGCCCATCACCACCTCCTAGCTGTGCTGCCTCACCGCCCTGTCCCCATAAGCTACCCCTTCCTTTCCACATGCCCGCCACCACCTCCGTCCCTTGCTCGACCTCCTTCCGCCATAACACCGACCCCTCGGCGTCCTGCCTTACCACCCCGATCTACTTCCTCGCATTTCGCCTCCTCGCCACTCCACGAGACTGGTCCAAGGCGACGGGTTTATAGGCCAAAGGCAGCAACTCTCTTTAGGACGCACGTGTGGGGTGTGGGGATGTTCGGGTGCCTCTCGCGGAGGCGGAATGGCGCGGGTGGGCTGCGATCCCGGGCCTCGGGCGCTGGGCCCTGGGCCAATGAGAGCGCGCCCTGGGGGATTGGCTCGTAAAGGCGCCAGGTGATCCGCAGCCGCGCGCTTGCCGGAGCAGGTCGTCTCCCGGCGCCGGCGCTTCATGTCGTTGCGGTGCGAGGCCGCTCTTCAGCCAGCCCGCCACTCAACCTTCTTTCGTATTGCGAGTCAATTGACAGCTCTTGCGAAGCAAATGTAGCTTCGGTGGGGGTTATCGCTGGATAAATTGTAGTGGATGGCAGTGCCATGATCAGGCGCTTGTACTAGGGAAGAACCGGTTGCGGTGGCGTACGGTATTGACGTATGCCACTGCAATGCCTCTAACCCGAAGTCCTAGGGTTCGAGTCCCGGCGGTTGTAGGATTTTCGACTCTAGCTAGATAGATAGATTCAGAAACTCTCTGAAAGAGAATACTAGCGGCCGGCTGCTCTGCCAGGTAGTCTTCCACGGTCTCTCAGCTCAACACCAGGCGAATGACGGAACAATACCCTAAAAGACGGGACACGAGCTGTGCGCGATCTTTCCTTTTTCTTCTTTGTCCTTTTTCCTTACTTACACACGCTTATTCTTGCATGCACTACACTACCGCGCATGCTGGGAGAGCAGTCGGTAGCTTAGAGCTTGTCCTGGCCGGGGCGGTGCCGTGCTGGTGGGAGATATCTGGTTGAGGGAAAACCCAGCTAGCTGACGGTAGGCCGGCGCCGAATCTCACTATCCAGCGAGGGAACATCACCGCCACTTGCAGAGAAAAACATACACTACACTTATGGGACTAATGACCTTAGCAGTTGACACGCCCGGAATAACTAATCAAACAAAAAAATCAAAATCCAGTCACTAGCCGGGATCGATGTTAATAAGAATACTAATTTCAGCAATTTCAAAAAATAAAACCATTTTTAATTAATTTGTTTTAATTAAAAAACTATGATGTAATTTGAAAGTGTATTTTCTTTATTATTATACAATAAACTCGAGTTAGCAATTCTTTGAAGTGTAATAATTACAAATGACAACATTGAGAATAAATATTCCTTCGTTTTGGAAATCGAATATAATGCTTTAATAGTACAGACGTTTTTAGTGCAGAGAATTACACCAATAATTTATTCTCATTTTTTAGGGAGTTCGCGTACTAATGTAAATGTACGCGACGGGTGTGGTCAACAATCCTGTTATCATCATGGGTAACATTGGGGATATTCGGAGATAAACGTTTTTATACTCTTAACAGCATTACTGAATTGACTTTTACAATTGAAATGCTATGTAAAATGCAGATTATGAATTTTAACTTGTTGATTAGATAGACTTTTATGTGAACAATTCTGGGAGCCTGCTTTATCGGAGCTATGTACTCCGTATGTATCCAGCCCGTCTACAGTTCTGTCATAGTTAAATAAATTTCTCATTATAAAATTGTACACGTGTTATTGATTCGCATATACAGTCTGTAGTTACGTTCATGATTATCGAACTTGCTTGCAAAATAATTATCTGATTAAGTGCTTCTGTGTGTGTGTTCCCAAAATAATTGCTTAACAATGTCACTGTATTAATTTATAAATATATATCCGATTCCCTAATTACTTTCTTCTGGAGGTTCCATGTGGCTAGCACCATTGTGGCGATTACAGAAGCATTAGAACTGCCGATAACAGCAGTGACAGGGAGTATGACAAATGCAGAGCCTGCGACCCTAGATCTGCTCGCGATAACGACGACACAAATCGTAGTGACGGGTGATGTGCGGCGCTGACAAGGATGATTCTACATCCGATTACACTGATGCCGCTCTGCCATATCTGATGGCACTAATCCCTCGTGCAGATTCCGGACGGATGCATTCAATTTTCTGTTTATCTGGGGTGCGGCATATGAACTATGCCTTCTGGTCTATTTGGCGATTTTCTTCAGCATGGTCCCTGATGGATAAAAAGTGTTAATGCTGAGAAACTCTTTTTATTTGGGCAACATGTAATAGAGGAATCAATATTTGATATATCTTTATTTGAATAAATAATTTTTACATTCTAAGAATGAAACACGGCTACACCTGAGTATGGGCTATTGAGTTCTTATTCAAAAGTCTAACATGCTTCTCCTTTCGGCATGTCTTCGTCCATTTTCACTGAATTCAACTACATTGATTTAGATACTTACACCGGGAGCGGTAACTCAGTGCATCAATTGATGTCACTGCAGCGCCTCTGACCGGGAGGTCCTAGGTTCGAGTCCTGACGGCGGCAGGATCTTCGACACTAGCTTTTCAGCTAGGTCGAATTCAGTTGCTGTCTGGAGGAGAATTCTAGCGGCCGCCTGCTCTGATCGGTAGTTTTCAGTTTTCCGTGGTTTCTCCGAATGGCGGAGCAGTACCCTACCAAACGGGCCACGGACCACGCGCGAGCTGTCCTTCCTCTTCCTTGTCCTATCCTCTCCCCTTACACACACACACTTACACTAACATTCACTACACTACCACATATTCCGGGAGACCGGTCGGGAGCTTAAGAGCTTGTCCCGGCTGGGGCGGTGCCCCGTTGGTGGGAGAGTCCTGCTTAGGGGGAAACCCCACTAGCCGACGGTAGGTCGACGCCGGATCTTGCTATCCAGCGGGGGAAGATCACTGCGATCTCCCGAGAAAAAAGCATGCACTACACAAACCGGACTAATGACCAAAGCAGTTGACGGGCCCGGAAAAATCAATCAATCAATAGATACTTATCTTGTTATATAATTAAAATTAATGTATACCTATAGCATGAGTGTCATGGATGTAAGAAATTTGCTTTCGAATAATAGTAGTAATATATTTCTGAAATATTTCTTGTATTCTGTTAGGTTCTTTGTTATCATTGCCTTCGTTTTGATTTCTCTCGCCCGCTCGTCAAATACAATGTCTCTTCCCTTACTCTCCAACATTTTCCAGATTACCCAACCCTTCACTCAGTTCACCCTACACCACGCAAGTCTCGACTATTTTAAAGATGTCTACAGATGAACCATACTTTGAACTCTCCTCGAAAAGTGGAAGTGGTGAAGCAAAGTAGATCTTCCCTCTCAATTTTCCATCTTCTGACTCGGAAAGAGATAGAGAAAGTGTGAAGGGGCAGACGGCCACTTCCCCTTTACCGCCCCCATCGCCCGTAGCGGTTCCCTATGCCCGCTCGCTGGCCTCACAGGTGCCTTGTGACCTCCGTGCTCTCCTTGGTAGAAGGGGGCGGGGCGGGGCGCCCCCTGGTCGGGAATCGATGTGGGATCGGCGCGGGGCGGCGTGGGGGGGGGTGACGGGGCCCAGGCGACCGGGCTGCGTCTAACCTTGTTAGCACCGCCGGACAAAGCGCCCTCCCGGTCCCTGGGCGGTCCCCCAGGCGCCGTTGCGGCCGCCCTCCGCCTCGGAGCGGGCGGGGAATATTTCTCTGGACGCCCTCCCCCCGCGCTCGCTTTGCCGCGAGAGCCCCGCCCTGCCTGCCTCGCCGAGGTAGCAGAGGAGGCCAGTGCGAAGGTCGCTGCCGTGTCTCCACAATCTTCTCTTCAATCCAGGATGCACTCGGAACCCTCTCCTCCTGGATGTCCTTACGACCCCGTACGTCGCCCTGGTCGTCCGCCTGCCTCCCCGTCTCTGTACCAGACCCTGACCCACTCCCTATCTCAGTCCCTGCCTCGGTTCTAGTCCCCGTCTCAGTCCCAGCTTCAATTCATGCATCACCCCCTGCGTCACTCCCTCCTCCGTCTCAGTCTTTGTCTCAGTTCTAGTCTGTTTCTCTTTCCGTGTCTATGTCCCAGACCCTGTCTCACTCCCTATATCGGTCCTAGTCCCTGTCTCAGTCCCAGCCTCAATCCATGCCTCACCCCCTGTGCTACTCACTCCTTTGTCTCAGTTCCAGTCCCTGTTTGTCCCTGTCTCAGCCCCTGACTCAGTCCCTCTCACTCCCTCCTCACTCTCTGCTTCAGACCCTGTCCCAGGTGTCCCAGTCTTAGTCCCTGTTCATGTCAATGGACATTCCTGCCCATGTCTTTCTCTGTCCCTCTCTACCGCCCTTTCTCTCTCTCTCTCTCTCTCTCTCTCTCTCTCTGTTTTCCATTCCAACTTCTTCTCCTTTTCCTTCTTACTCGCATTCCTCTCTTTGACTCCTCTATTTTCTTTCCATTCCATGGGTGTCTCCGTGCCGCTTTCTTTTCCCTCCGGAGCCCCGGGGTCGAAGAGCAAAGCGGGCGTCGCGGCTGCGGAGGGCGGGGGCGATAATGCGTCAAGTTGCTCGGTGGCGGGGGGGAGGGCGTCGGCGATCGGGCGTGAAGCCGACGGGGCTCGGCGCGGCGCTTGGAGTTGGGTGGACTTGTTGTCGGTGGCTGCGGCCCCAGCCGCCCGGGGAAGGGGAAGCTGGTCACCCGGGCGTTGCTGAATCATTGCTCCGCCTCGGATAGCCTTCGCAACCCCACGGTGAGCGGCGCGTTTCTTCTGAATTATGAGGATAATGTTTTGTAGAACTAATTTGTCTAGAGGCTCATGGAGCTGTAGGTCTCTTGTCGGCATCTCGTTGATAACGCAATTGACGACGGCGCTGGTGTAACGATTAGCGTATCGGACTGTTATACCCAAGTTCGCGGGTTCAAACCCAATCGAACCCGGGGATTTTTAAGGGCGAAACAATCTTACGCCTTCCTTCGGAGGGGAAGTAAAGCTGTCTGTCCCATGATAGTAGATTTACTGCATGCAAATGTTCCTCAAGCCTAAATGAAGCCTCTGAGCTAAATTCAAATTGCCTGTTTGATCGCCCAAGTAGTACCTTCTTTCTCCCCTAGTTGGTGCCTAGGAGCGTAGCAAAATTTGCGTGGTCGGACGGAAGAGCAGGCCTTATGGCGCGAGTCTCGTCACGTAAAATAAAGCATCAATGCAATCCAGTTAAGGATTAGTTACAGTCTCTTAACTGGAAATCAGAGTGTGTTGTTTTGGAGAGACGAATTCCGAAAATAAATATGATTTCGGAAATTTGATCTATTGATTTCAAATTCTGGAAAATTAGAAAATTTATCGGGCGCTACATACGCGTGATTATTCCTCCCCACCCTTTTGAGCTATGTTCTCCAACGCTTTGGCATAAACCCGTCAACCAATATTACCTTTACGAAAGAAACCAGCGACACCGCCATGAAATTGTGAGAATGAAAGTGAAGGAAGAGGTAAATGATTGGATGGGCAATTGATAATAACTGACCATTACGTCGTTTGTGCAGACGATTCATGAGCGGAAGTAAAAGGGAACTTAAAAGTCTGCGATTAAGAAGTTACATTTCCGAGGGCTGTTTCAACTATCGTTCTCATGACGTTTGAATAGGATGATAAATCCCGCGGAAAACGTGGTGATACTTGTTCCAAATGGGAACGATCGTTACTCTCAACTTTTCGCCTCATTCATCTCAACAAAGAATTTTTCTTGCTGGTCGCCCTTACACTGTGGTAAAGTGCTCAATAGAACGTGTGAATAATGTGGAATTTCGTTTACACTCGTGTTATTTCTGTGGTGCCAATTATTACAAACGTTGATTTACTAAAATGAAATGTAGAAGTCCACATGCAATTTTTACAGCGGATATTAAAATTTGCATTATGAGTTATCATTAAGGAGCATGTACCTTGCTGACACAATACTTAAATAACTACTGAACTTCAATATTCAACACTTTTCGACAATAAAATTCTCATTTCGGAAATTTCTTATTTAGATACTTCTACAAAGTGCCCTGGAGATTGTAGATTCCAGTACATTAATTATCTAATAGAATTAAACCTTTATATTGGCATATCTACTAATGCAATATACTGTGCTCCATTATTCCGAGTATTCCAGAATCCAACTAATCGGAGTGAATAGCAGCTAGTACCGAATTTAAACTTAGTACGTAAATTATATTCCAAAATAGGTATCTACATTCTTAAAATGCATAAATATTGCAAAAACCAAAACATTCGTATTCAATTATTCGTTTTGAAGAAAATCATTCATATTTTTGAAGACTGATTACAGGTTTAACGAATTATACGATTATTAACAAATGGCAGCACACAAACATTTACTCTATTAATTTAATATATTATTAACATTTCGTATCTGTACTGTAAAACGGGTTAGTAAGACCAATTGATAACACATTTAGGACCCCCTATCTTTGATTTAAAGCAAAAATCACGAAATTTGGTTGAGGAGAGCGTCGAATTTCTTTGTAAACGAAAACACTTAGTGTTTTGAATACATGTTGTATAGAATCTACACACTTGTATAGATTATCATTATCATAACAAGGCAGCGCCTTCAGTTTTCAACAAATAACACCCAGAAACTAGACTGCCTCGCTCCGGCACAACGCAATAACAATAGTTACAATAATATCAAATCTAAACTCACTGTACATAGACACATATCCATATTATGCATATAAATCTTCTCAAGCATCTTGTATGCTAAGCCGACCCTAAATTGCCCTAAAACAACCTCTGGCACAGCCGACATTTCCTCCGCCATCTCCGCCCGCGCCTTCGCTAGCGGTCGTGCGAGTCTGTCGCAGCGGAATGCAGTGTAATCCGCGGCAACGCGGGAGGCGCTAACCTCATCGGAGCGCGCAAACCACACAAGACGCACGGCGCGTGGCGTCTCCGCCGCCGCTGCAGCCTCAGCGGGCGCGTAATCGAATGCGCTGGCGGAGGCGCTATCAGGATTCGCGCGCGCATCGGAATCAAACCGCCTCGAATGACTTCATCTCCGCCGCCGCGACGCGCCACGCCGGGGAAACAGAATTCCATAAATTCCAAAGCTCCCGAGTCTGATGCCCGCTCCCCGCTTCCAGTTCCCGCCTGCCACCTCTGCCCTCCTCCCTGTCCCCCTGATCCTTTTGGCCTCATCGCTTCTCTTTCTGACCCTCTCCTCCCAGCCGTCCTCCCTCTCTGTCCCTCTGCAGCCACCCACTCGTTCCTCCACTCACTCGCTCCCTTCCACCCACTCGCTCCCGTCCGCCCTCCCACTTCCCTTACGTCTCCACACTTTCTCCCCCTAACCACTCGCCTTCCATCCACCCACTCCTCCTCCGTCCACCCACTCCCTCTCCGCAAACCTACTCCCCCATCGCCCATTTACCCTCTCCTCCCACCAACTCCCCTAACGTTCACCCACTCTTTCTCTGCCCAACCACCCCCCTTCCATCCACCCACCCTCCGCCCACCCACTCCCCCCCTGTCCGAAATTTAACGGATAAAAATGTTAAAAAACGCCTCTCCGTGTACGAAATAAGAATTTAAATGCCACGGCATCAGGATCATCTCAGGTGAGGGATAGTCTGCTCGATGAAGGTAGTACAAACTACGTCCGTTTAGTTCGAACTCATAAGACATTGGTGCCATCAGTTATTATTTCGTATCCTAACTTGTACACAACTACGCTTATTTTTCGTCTACAAACAAAACATCGAAAACGAAAGAAACAGCGATCACAAATGAAAATGAAAACATCGAATTCCATGTCGCAGATGGCAATGCTTGGCGAGGTGGGAAGAGAGAAAGAGAGAGAGAGACAAAGTGGGAGAGAGAGAGTGGGAGAGAGAGTGGGAAAGAGAGAGAGTGGGAGAGAGAGTGAGAGAGAGTGGGGGAGAGAGAGAGTGGGGGAGAGAGAGTGGAGAGAGGGAGAGAGAGTGGGGAGAGAGAGAGAGAGAGAGTGAGAAGAGAGTGGAGAGAGGAGAGAGTGGGAGAGAGGGAAGAGAATTGGGAGAGAGGGAAGAGAGTGGGAGAGAGGGAGAGTAAGAATGAGAGGAAGTGGGAAAGAGAGGCAGAGTGGGGAAAGAAGGGGAGAGAGGAGAGAGGGGGAAGTGTTTTGAGTGAGGGAGAGGAAGTGGTGAGAGGGGGAGGGGAGTGGTGAGAGGGAGAGGGAGTGGGAGAGGGAGAGGATGAGTGGGAGAGTGGGAAAGAGGAGGAGAGTGGGGAAGAGAGGGAGAGTGGAAGAGAGGGAGGAAGTGGAAGAGAGAGGGAGAGTGGGAGAGAGGGAGAGTGGGAGAGAGGGAGAGTGGGAGAGTGGGAGAGAGGGAGAGTGGGAGACAGTGAGAGAGTGAGAGTGAGAATGGGAGAGCGGGAGATGTGTGGAGATGTTTGAGTTGCGGCGGCAGTTACAGGAGGCGGTGGACGCTGCTTCCGCAGGAGCAGTTGCAGCGCAGCGGCTTCTCCGAACTGTCTTCCTCCCACTCCTCCCAAGGTGCACGGCGCTGGATTCCCACGCTCGCCACACCAGAGGCACAGTCGCTGGCAAGCAGCCTACCGCGACAGAGAACACTGTCGAAGCCCATGGAAGATGAAATGCTAATCAAGTGCCTCAGTCACAACATAGACGCTGAAATAATTTTTTTCAAAAATTAAAAATCAAATCGAAATTTCGCTTAAGAAAATTATCAAAAAAATTAATCAAAATTAATTTTTTATTAAATAATCTAAATTAAAACTATAACGTCCATTATAATTTTTCAAAAAAATAAGAGCTTCGTGTGAAAAAATCGAGCGAGTTCGCGTTAAAGTTCGCAGCTTCTGCTGGGACAAATCTCTGTGCACCTCTCTCTCTCCGTGTGATCCGTACCCCCAGGAGCGCCGCCCTGCGCCTCCTACATTCCTACGCGGCGCCGTCCCCTACGTCAACAGCGGGCTCTGCCTCGGCGGCGGCGGCGGCTCCTCAAACAAAGGAGCTGCCCTGGCGCCGCCCCGCAGCAGCCGCGTCCGCGCCAGGCCGCCCACGTCTCATTTGATGGGAAAGTTTTCGTCTTGAAGTGGTGCGACCGTTTTCAATTTCTCTCCGTTCGTATGTGTGTGTGTGGCGCGGGGTCGACCTGAATTCTCGCGGACATCGCCATAGAACCTAATATTACTTCCTAATATTCGTTGCTAAAAATAATACCTTCCTTGCTTCCCTCCCTTCCTTCCTATAGTAAATATAACTTACGAGTATTGACTTTAGTTGTAGAAAATTTCAAGAAACAAACGTAATTTAAAAAGTCAAGTAAATGTGAAAAAAAAATACTTAATCAAATAGTACAAATAGTTTAGCATTCCAGTACCAGTTGGATGTTCCATTTGATGCTAAATATTAAATGTTCTTTTACTATATTATTTCATTTTCTAATTTATTTCTTCTACCGATCCACTAGAAACCGATAGATTTCTTGAAACTCTTTCTTTCAATTCTTGCCCTTTTACCGTCTTCGCAAAGGTTGAAAATTTGGAAAACAAAAAGAGAAGTGGTATATGTCGTTATATCTCTTTGTGTTGCTTCTTTGCTATGGTTCACGTTTCTAATGTACATTTTTATTTTTATTTTACAGGTAAGTTGCTCGTTTGCATTGCTGTGTAAGGCGCTTCTGAGAAATTATGTTCGAGCCGTGAGTATACTACATTCTTACAATATTCAATTATTTTAATTTTATCATTATGGCCGGCATACTACGTGACATGCAGCGATTAATTACAAGAGGAGTGATGTACTTCCCAGTGAATTCCTTGAGTTGTTACTTAATCATTTTTAATTTACCATTAGCGATAGAAATGAATAAGAATTTCCTTCTGTTTGAATGCCCAATCCCCTTTTCCCTTTACACCTTTAGATGATATTTTGTAATACTTCAGTCCTGTTTGAGAATCTTTCAAAAGTGTTATTTTGTCTTTAATGATATAGTTTCCACCAAAAAACTCATCGCTATACGCCTGAAAATTACTACAAATATTGGTCAGGAGACGAAAGTCTTAAGTTACTTCATGTTATAGTCGTGAAATTTTCAGTGATTCCAAAGCTTTCGAAAGCGCTTTTTGAAAATATAAAGGCTACTTGAAATTTTCTATCCAAATCCACGGAAGTGGTTGCAGATCATTTGAGTAGAAACGGATGTAAACAGACTCCTCTGGCAAAAAAAAATAGGCATAGAGCATTCGCTACGTGATGATAGGAAGCCTCCCCAACAAGTCGGATCCGGAAGCTGAACTCGAAACGAACCGAAACTGCGGCAGCTAGCCTCCGGGCCGACGATGCGTTCACTGCAATGGGGAGCACACTAATCCCTGCTGGGGAGCGAACTTGCACATCCGTTGATCTTGGCAACTTTCGGCGCCTGCTCCGCGCTCCCACTCCACTGCCCGGAGTCCTTTCGCAGCGCCCTCGTGTCCTCCGGTCGCCGCTTTCATACGGCAACGGCCGCCGCCGCCGCCGCCGGAGCGCCGCGCTCGGCGAGATGTATTCGGCGCCTTTCCGCTGTTTGACTTCGCGGGGCCTCGCGCCGCCGCAAAAGCAAACTGTTATTGCGGTCGGGGGTGCGGGTGGGGCGTGAGTTGGCAGCGAAGGTGGCGGAGGAATCGCAGGCCCCGCGCGACGGAAGAGAGACCGGAAGCCGTTGGAGGGTGTGAGCGGCGCGGAGTCGAACGCTCTCGAACGGAGCAAAAACGTCCCGTGGAGGCGGGGGCGGGAGCCGAGGTGTGGTGGATGGTGGCCGGCGCAGCGATCGTGAACGTCGGAGAGCGCAAAGTAATGAACCACCGAGGGACGGGGGGTAGAGAGAGGTGGGGGGAAGTTGCCCAAGTTGAATCAACTCCGCAGTGCTCATGTGCGAGACCCTGCGATCTGTCTTCTCCTTCCATGTCCACATGGAAGTCATTTCGTCGCTTCAGTTACCCAAGCAGTCACTAATGAAAGCGATCGTATGGAGCCGTATGTAGCTAATTAAATTATTGATCTATGGTTTCAAAACGGAAAATTCTCTTATCATTAATATTCTCGTATATTGAATTGTTAATAATTCAAATTATTCAATTAGTTTATTGGGAATTGCACACGGGATAGCGGAGTGAGGTGGGTCGGTTGGGGATTGCACGCGGGATGGGGGAGCGAGAGATGTCGCCTGGAAATGGCGACGGATTGGGTGGAGGCGGGCGGGGCGAACTGGCGAGGGAAACTGAGTGGGATGTCGGGAGTATTTGGAGTTGGAGCCGTAGGGGGATGTGGATGGAGTTAGGTATGTGTGTGACTGACGGGGTGGGCCGAGCAGTTGAGGAGCGCAGCAGGAGAGGAGGAGCGAAGATGTTGGGGGTGCAGCGGGGCGGTACAAAGTAGGCTGGAAGGGGAGGTTTGCGGAAGTGGGGAGGGGATTGAACGGGAAAGGGGGCGGACCGTGACGGGCTGGCGCAGGTGGTTTGGCGAGCGGAGTGGATCTTCACGGGTGTGGGGAAAGGTAGGGAGGTGAAGTGATGCCGACGGGGGAGTGACCTGAAATGTTGAAGGGGTTGGCCGGGTAGACGCGAAGCAGGCTGGAAGGAAGTTTAGCGGGGTGAGGAAGAAATTTAGCATGGTGGTGTGAGGGCGGAGCGGGACAGGGTGGCGCAGGAGGTTGAGCGAGGTGGGCTGGGGGTTGAGCGGATATTCACGCGGGCGGAACAAGGTGGATTGGCATGGTAAGTGAAGTCGGGCGAGCAGTGGAATGAGCTGAAATGTAGAGGAGGTTGAGCGGGATGATCCGAAGCCTGCTAGCAAGGGAGGTTCAACGAATGGTGTTATTGCAGAACGTGTCGGGCTAGCGCAGATTGTTGAGCGAGGTGGGCGAAGAGTTGAGTAGGGGTTCATGGGGGTGAAACAAGGTGGAATGCTTTGATAGGTGAAGCAGAGGAGGGCACGAGCGTAGATATTGAGGGTGCTGAGCGGGGCGATGCGAAGCGGGCTGGCTCGGGAGGTTCAACGGGGAGGTGTGGCCTGAAGCATGGCGGGCCAGCACAGGTGGTTGAGCGAGGTAGGCGAAGGGTTGAGCGGGGATTCACGGGGACGGAGCAAGGTGGATTGGTTTGAAAGGCGAAGCATTGGGAGGGCACGAGCATAGATATTGTGGGGATTGAGCGGGGTGATGCGAAGCAGGCTGGCACGGGAAGTTCAACGGGGTGGTGTGGGGCGGAACGAGAAGAGCTAGCGCAGATGGTTGAGCAAGGTGGGCGAAGGGTTGAACGGGGATTCATGGGAGCGGAGCAAGGTGAATTAGTTTGATAGGTGAAGCAGAGCAGGGCACGAGTATAGATATTGAGGGGGGTTGAGCGGGGCTATACGAAGCTGACTGAATCGGGAGGTTCAACGGGGAGGTGAGGCGTGAAGCATGGCGGGCTGGCACAGGTGGTTGTGCAAGGTGGGCGAAGGTGTGGGCGGGGACTCATGGGGAAGGAGCAATGTGGTTTGGTTTGAAAGGTGAAGCAGGGGAGGGCACGAGCCTAGATATTGAGGTGATTGAGCGGGGCGTTGCGAAGGAGGCTGGCACGGGAGGTTCAACGGAGTGGTGTGGGTGCAGAAGGTGGCGGGCTAGCGCAGTTGGTTGAGCGAGGTGAGTAAAGGGTTGAACGGGGATTCGAAGGCAGGAGCAAGGTGAATTGGTGTGAGAGGTGAAGCAGGGGAGGGCACGAGCGTGGATATTGAGGCGATTGAGCGGGGCGTTGCGAAGCAGGCTGGCACGGGAGGTCCAACTGGGTGGTGTGGGGGCGGGGCGCGGCGGTCTGGTGCGCGAGGTCGGGCGGTGCGGGGCGGAGCGGGTGACGCCAGCGGAGTGCATAGGCGGAGGCGGCCTCGGCTATTACAGTGGAGTGACCCCTCCGCTGCGTCCGTGAGCCTCCGTCTCCGAGCGTAAGCTTTCTAAATTGGGGCTCACATTTTAATGCCCCCTTGCCGCCCCGCCCCTCTCGTCCTCGCTCCGCCCCGCTCTGCGCCGGACAAGGAAACATTTAGTGGCTCAGCCCAGCTCCGGCGCGAGTTAAGCGACGCAGCCGGACCGTGGTTGTCATTGTTGGGGCGATAAATCCCCAGGAGTTTGCTCGCTGTGGGAGGGGCCAGGCTAGAGCGTCAAGTAGTACCCGTGAGAACCGCTGGCAAGGTTTAGTGCGGCTTTACGTTCGTACCGTGAGCAACAGATGCTGCGAAGTTGGTGTGTGGGTAATGTTCACTCGTATGACATATTATTTTCATTATATTTTTTTTTCCATTTACTTGAGTGACACTAGGTGAGGTTTAATTTCCATAATATCTCTATCGTTCATATATTGATGCTAGGAAGTACGGTAATAATTATTTCTAGTATATTCTGCACTTCCTTAATTACAGTAGTACTAGTTATGAATAGATTTACATGAAATATGTGTGATGTTTTACAGAGCTCGTTTGTTTACACGCCTTGCGAAGTTATACATAATGTATTTCTCATCGATATCTCCTGGGAAATCTATGCAGCCTCCGGTCTGGCCAGATGTGTATGTGGTTAAATAACGAACTGGGAAAATATCCAAAAGCAATGAAATAATTTCAATATTGACTGAAAGCTGCGTGTATTTGATTGTGTTACTCCATCTATTTTCACATTGCTTGTACCCACTCAAATCTCTTACTCGGTTAGTTACTGCTTATGACACTACAGACGCCATACCAGAAAATATCCACTGTTCAGTTTAAACGCACATACTATAGGCTATTATGTTATTCCATTCGTGAAGATTGTTGTTTGTAATATATTTTATTTATTGCGGTAACATACGAGAGTATTTTATTTATTGTGCTTGAGCAATGTGCCTGCTACTTTTTGGGAAAACAAATTTGTTTGATTTTGTTCAAAAGCATTTTTGCTCCTTCAGGCAAAAGTTTACACATAAATTTGTAAACACGTGAATATTTTACCTCGTATGTTGGCAGTACTGCCTGCCTGTGTTCTTCCGTAACACGCAGTGGGACGCTATCGCGCAGTTGGAAGCAGTGGCGCGGGTGGATAGCCAGTGGCTGAAGGAGCTGTGGGGATCGTTTTAATTGCGCCCGTGCTATCTGGGCGGGCGGGGGCGGTGATTGGCAATCGCCCGCGTATCGCTCGCCCCCTTCCCTCCCCCCTCCCCGGCCTTCCGCCCCGATAGCGCTTCCGCCCGCCGTATCTCGCAGCACAGGACGCGCCCGCCGCCGCCGCCGCCGCCACCACCCCTTTGTGAGCCCCGGGAAGAACGTGGCTAAGGAACGAACAAAAAGAGTTGGAGCAGATCGATGTACTCATTGTACAAAATTCAATAAATCATCGCTGTCATTAATTCCTTTACAGAGACACAATGGAACGTAAAATCTGTCAACTAAAAGCACACCCTGAAGTGTGCAAATTAATAAAATATCCTTCATCATCTGTTAATATTACGAAAGATTTTTAAAATAAAATTTTAATTTGTACTCGCTGCGTTTAGCCTTTTTTTCATTGAGGATTTATTGAAACATATATTTTTAGCTATAACATATAATATTTTATAGTTAGAGTATTATTTAACATGACTTGAACATTTTCGGGCATATAACATTGGGTTCTTTTTTGCTTTCTGGTGTTTTATGTCATGTTCCTAACAGAAGATAACCTCTCCTCCCAATTTCCGCAGCTAGACAATTTTGGGCCCGGGGCAACGATGCTGAAACGTAGCCCTCCTCCCCGAAAAAAATAGAAATGTGATGCTTGTATCAAGAAACTATGAGTTATTTTATTTGAAGAAATAACACAAATTACGTTTAAGCAATAAAAGATTTTGTAAATATATTTTAAATAATAGTTTTAAGAAAAAGTATTTAGTGATCAAATAATACAATTTCCACGGCGATCATAAAACGCCAAAAAAATTGTGTTCAGTTAGTGTTTAAAAAATCACTTGTTGAACACATTAGATATGAAATTCAATGAAACCTCGTTTAATGTTAGCGTCATTTGATTCATTCGTGCCTATAAGTAAGTTATTATAAGTAACCTATAAGTAAGTACGTGCTTATAAGTAAATCTATTCCTAAATAATTAGGGTAAAAAATAATTGAAAATTTTATGAAAAGTGAGACTACTGCACCGCGACTTATAAAATTACTATAACGATTTTCTCCAGTTTCTTTTTTAATTTCTTTTTTTTACATAACATTTGGTTCTTTTTTGCTTTCTGGTGTTTTATGTGATGTTCCCAACAGAAGATAACCTCTCCTCCCATTTTTTTTCTTCATCATTCTCATCCTATCGGGCCTCTTGACCTGCGGAACCCAGGGTGATCGCCCGGTCTGCCCATGCGTAGCGCCGGCACTGCTCCTCCCGTGAATCCGTGTCTTTTGGAGCCTCCAATGTGTTGGCGAGGGTTTTCAAGGGAGCCACCAACGTGCCTAGAGCAGCGCGTTTACGACGCGATGTTGCAACGTGCGGTAGAGACCCACAGCGCTTTCTACCCGCCCTTCGTTGGAGTCGTTCGTCCCCAGCCGCCCAGGTCTCTTTTTGATCTCCGGCGACTTTGCGGGCACGTCAGACGAACCTCCTTTGTTTGGCCTTCAGCCAGACCACAAACCACCGCTTAACCGGAACACGTCGATAACGTGTTTACGCTCTAAAGTATTCGGGCGACTACCAAAATAAATCCTTGGGGCGTATGGGCTGGGATTGTGCCCGCGCGACCGTAAACGGGAATTTGTATCAGCATATCGAGCGGCGCGACATTATTTTGAGGGCGGGCCATTGTCCCCTCGATTGTCTGGGCCTGTCCACTTGTTGGACAATTACAGGCGTATTAATTACTGCGCGGGAGGCCTACGCGCTGCAGCGCAGCGGCCGCCCTACCCCTCCGCCCCCGCCCCCGCCGGCGCCCCGCTGCCGCGGGCGGCGCAGCGGCGAGGCGCCGCCGCAGGGGCTGCACGAGGAGGCCGCAGGCGCCGCCCGAAGGGGAGAGGCGAATGGAATGCAGGGGTCAGGACACTGGACGGGACTGCAGAGGCGAGGTGGGAAGGGGGCGAGATGCAGGACATGACGAGAGCGGGTTGGGGCAAGGTGGGATGGAGAGGGATAAGATGGGGCATGGCAGGCGCGGCGAGAACCTTTGGAGAGAAAACAGGGAGGGCGGGATAAATGGTGCGGGGCGAAATGGGATAGGATAGGAGAGAATGGAATTGCACGGCATGGGATAGGATGGGAGAGAATGGAATAGTACGAGATGGGATAGGATGGGGTGAATGAAATAGGATGGGATGGGACAGTAGAACAGGATAATATGGAGCGGGACGGAACAGGACACGACAAAGCCGGGGGGAGGGGGCGGGGCGGAGCAGGGCTGGGAGGGGTAGGACGGAACGGAACAGGCTGAAGGGCGGGGTAAATAGAGGAGGGCGGGGGGGGGACAACGGGACGATACTGGACGTGATGAAACGCGGGGTAGAGAGGGCGGGGGCGGGACAGGTCGGGGACGCTGCAAGACGTGTGGGAGAGGAGGCAAGGCGGGAGAGCCTGGTAGCTTCGAGGCGCAGCGCGGAAGAGCGGAGAGTGACGCGGAAGCGTGAGGTAGTGGGAGGGGCGGAGCAGGGCTGGGTAGGGGGTAGGAAAGATCGGGTCAGGACGTGGTGAAGGGCGGGGTAGATAGACTAGGGCGGAGGGGGCGGGACAACGGGACGAGACAGGACACGATGAAGCATAGGAAAAGAGTATCGTTAGGCATAGGGATGCTGCAAGACGTGTGGGAGAGGGGACGGAGCTTCTGGTAGCTGCGAGGTGAAGCGTGGCAGGGTATGGAGTGATGCGTGAGCGGGAGGGGCGGGGCAGGGCTGGGAGGGAGGGGCAGAACGGAACGGCAGAGGACGTGGCGAAGAGCGGGGGCGGGACAAGCACGAGACAGGACACGATGAAGCATAGGGAGAGAGCAGCGGGGCGAGGATGCCGCGAGGCATGTGGAAGAGGGAGCAGGGCGGGAGTGGCTGGTCGCTGCGAGGCGCAGCGCGGCAGGGCGGGCGGTGACGTGGAGGGCGGGAGGGCGCGGAGGAAAGGAAGCTGTAGGGGCAGGAAGCGCTTTGTTCGCGCCCATTCTGCCCCGGGGGCTGCCGGGGGGTGGGGGTCGGAGGCGCCCGCCGGCGGAGAATGACGCAGCGCGCGGCGCTGTCGCTGCGGGGGCGGAGGCGGAGGCGGAGGCGGAGGCGCGCAAGACGGCGCAGCTCGCGTTTGCGACGCCTGGCTGCGGTGGAAGCTGCTACCGATATTCTTGCGCTCTTGTTACGTTGGAGTGAGGAATTTAGATAGGCGGTAATAGTAATTGTCAATTAGGTTTTGTTAGTGACTCCGTTCGCAGCAGGGGTGAGAGGAGCGTGATTGTGATTATTTTATTCGAGGGACTTGCAATATTATATTATTTGCATGACATCTATTATCTTATTTATGTAATTAACTGCCACCTGGTTACACCCTATTGCAGTTTAAATGAATTTATCTTTATCTAATCATCGACTCATATATTGAGAAGCAAGCGTACTAGTAGCTGTGACGAAACTCTAGAAAGTTAGGTAGATGGCGTGTTTCTGTCCATGACGATCTCGACGATGACTGCGGTATAAGCAGATATTTGTACATACGTGCTATTCATATTATGTGTTTCCTCGTTCTAGCTGAAGGGATGTTGCGACACATATTATATAACCTCATGAATCGATGCTCCGAAAATGCCACACATATTGTACCAGTACCTTTTTATATCAAATACGCAAGTAAAATGCGTTCTTTTCGACAATTATTATTTTGTAGAATACATGAAATTAATTTCTTGTGACAATATAGTTCATTTAACTTTCGTAGACAAATATTGTTAATACAGTTTAGCAATTGGAATTAGTTTTCGTAGGTGATCCTGTGCTTCGCGGCTATCCGCAATGTGTGTGTGTGTGTGTGTGTGTGTGTGTGTGTGTGTGTGTGTGTGTGTGTGTGTGTGTGTGTGTGTGTAGAAACGCTTTAAAAAGAAAAATCCTTTATTTCAATTATCTGTTCTTTCAAGCATATAAATTCGTGTTGAACCGCGGGTGAAAAAAAAAACCGAACAACGTAAAACCTGTTTTTTGTCAAAATCGCCGTTCGGGGTCTGCAGCGAGTGGCGCGAGGGGGAGCTACTTCCGGAGGCGTGGGCCGGGGGGAGGGCGGCGGCCGCGGGATTTCCGCCTTCCCTGCTCGTGGCCACGTTGTCGCCAAGGGGGCCGGCGGTAGCGGTGGTGGCGGGGGCGGTGCTGACATTTCGTCAAATACCATCCCCGCGCCAGCCGACGCCCCGGCGGCACCGCCCGCTGGCATTCTGCAAAGGGCGACCGCTCCCCGCCTCTCCTCCAAAGACACCTCGCTCCGGCGCCGTCCGCGCCGCCGCCGCCGCCGCCGCCGCAGCGTCCGGGTTCCGCCGCAGTGGGCACGCGGCAGCAGGAAACAAAAGCCGGCCGGCCTCCACGCCGCGCTTCGCGATGCGGCCGTCGCCCTCGGTGGAGACGGGGCACCTTTCATGACGCCCCGGAAAATATGTAGCAACAATGAGGACAATAACTGCCGCCATTTGACGTGTTTTGTTGTCAGGGAGACGTTGCGTTCTTGGCAGAAAGTAACCAACCGTAACAAACCGTAAGGTATATTCTGCCACGAGGAAGGCCCCCGTAGGATTTTTATTAATTCTTTATGCTCGGAGATTCTAATAGTTGATTAATAATAAAATATTTAAGTGGAGGTTCACGAGGGAGAAACCTTATGTCCCGAGTGTGTTAGTGATATAACTTCCTTCTTCCCGTTAATAAAACTCATTTAATTCCTCTGACAAATACGATGTGACAAAACTTTGTATCTCCGTGAAAAATCTTTGTTTGAACAGTTTTCCTGTATTTTTTTAGTTTCTAAGACACGTGCGCCCTTACGCCACGTACATTGTGGGTTATGACTACTGACATTTGTACGGCCTCGTACATATACGTGACAGTGAGTATAGTTGCAGTCAACTGCTGTGACTTATTTGAGGGTTTATGCTCAAGAATAGAGGTATACTTCATTTATTCAAGTGATTTTACGTAAAGCCCTTAAATCTCCTTAATGTGCCCCCTTAAATCCAGCAATAAATACATACGAGCAAAAGATAAAAGTGTGATTAAAGACGAACTCTAATCACGTTTAAAAATACGATAATTTATTATGACCAGAGCAAAACAACCTTCTGGCACAAAAAGATCCTCATAAATCTCACTCTTGTTTTGAACGCAATTCGTAAAAGAAGCTGCTTGGAGATGACAGCAGCCGGTTCGCAAATCGAATAAAATGAAGAGTTGTTTGAGCCCTTACCGGATGAAAATCCGAGATCCATAACACACTTGGAAAGCACTTTACATCTTCCGCAGCGAGAGGGCGGTGGGGGTGCAGTCGATATTGAACCCAGTTCGCCGGTGGTGGGTCCATTCCTCCGCCGTCGGCGGCAGTGACACAGGCGACGTGTTGTGTGGGAGGAGGAGGAGGAGGGGCGCCGCGACGCCGCCGCCGCCGAAGTGGCCCTGAATTATTCGCGGCGCCGCGGCGCTCCAACCTGCCATCACGAGCGCACTCCCTCGCATCCCCTGCAGGTTGGATACGCTCTCAAGGAGACTCCGCTCCGCTTCGGAGCAAAGGAAACGGGCGGAGCGCCGAAGAGCCAGACTTGTGGCTGGGGGCGGGAAGGCTTTAGCTCTTCGAAAGCGAATTTCTGCCCTCAAGGCCACCATTGGTAATGGAAATGCAATCACCACAGTAGTTTCTATAATGGTGATAGCAATGTAGCTCGTCAATTTTAGGGGTGGGGGGAATCGATGGACTATTCATGCGCAAAATGTAGCGAAGGATGTCGCTCCCCCTTTGCATCCCACAAGGCCGGCACATTGGGAATTGCAATGAAATCACCGCAATAGTTTCTATAGATATGATAGTCCTGTAACTCGCCATTTGTTAAAAAAAATTGCTGAATTATTCATGCGTAAAAAGTAGCGAAAGAGAAGGTTCCCTCTCTTCCAGAATTTTTGCCTACGAAGCCTACACATTGGGAATGGCAATGCAATCATCGCAGTAGTTTCTATAGTGGTAATAGTGCTTTAGCTGGTAATTTTTTTAAAACAATCACTGGACTACTCATACGTAAAAAGTAGGGAAGGAGACGATTCCTCATCTTCGCGCCCTAACTTTCTCACCTGAAGAACCTTTAATGCCTGCGGCAAATGGAGTGACTTGAAAGGATGAAGAGCGGTTTGGTCTGGGCTTACCCTGCGCGTCCCTCAGGAGTTGAAGACTATGGAATCTCTGTTTATCCTGCCCTGTCCAAACAACAACTGAGTGGGAGAATTACGATGACTTCTTTGATTTTTTGTATCAATTGTGTAACAGAAATTATTTGCACAATTTACTTAATGTACTTCACGGTGATGTTGAGGATTGCAAAAATGTGATGTGTTTATGTATAGATTTGAACAATTTTCGCGAGGTAAGTGAATAATATTTGCGTAAGGTAAATGTGAATGTTTTTGAACAATATTCGCGTAGATGGAAAATAGGAATATGTTTTAATTGAAAGAAGAAGGGAAGATATCGCGCGGTACATTGCCCATTTCTTAAGAAACTGCTCCGGCATTCGCCTGCTGTTGATCGGAGAAACCACAGAAAACTATCTATCGGCACAGCCGGCCACTAGAATTCTAATCCAGACAGCGGCTGAATTCGACCTAGCAATGTAACTAGAGTCAAAAATCCGCCACCGTCAGGACTCGAACCTAGGACCTCCCAGAGACGCAGAAGAGACAGCGGCAGTGTCGACTCTGAGAACTCAGCTGGTGGCAAGGCTCGGATTCCGCTAGAGAGCCACAAGTATTCCGAGGGAGCGTCGCTCTCGTCCCGTAATTATACTCCTCCGCTCTTTTCGCTTTTCTCTGGTCCTCCGCGCCTTGTTTCTCCGTCGAGTCGTAATCGCCCTTCGAACGAGGTAATCGGTACCTCGCGCGCGTCGACGAAGTTGCGCGAACACCGAGGCTCTCTGTCGGTCGTCCGTCGCGTGAGACGAGTTACAGCGAGGCTTTTAAGAGCTGCAAACGACCTCGTTCCTCAGACGACGGCGCCGAGGAGATCTCATTTTGATACCATTCATTGGAGGGCAAGATTTCATTATTGCAGGCGCTCAATGAGTACTTCAAATGCGTTCGGGAAGACTATTCGGGAACGGTTCTGCTCCTGCTTTGGCCTTCGCTGCTGCAGGAGCTTCGGAATAGGTTCTTAATGAAGACGACAGCTCTGACGTGGCGTTATCAAAACACACGCACGTACGCACGCACGCACGCACGCGTTCTCGCGCGCTTGTGTTCACATTCATCGACGCGCTGCAGCTCCCGCGCGCGCACGTTCGTTTGGGGGTTTCTCCGTATCTCTCCCACCTGTTCACACACGTTAGCACGTGCGCACACATGCACAATCTCCTCGGGCCCGCCGGCGTTTGCGTATTCTGACGCGGAAAACACACAAAGCGGGGGTGCAGAAGCGTAATGGCACATCCAGCCGGCCTTCCACTTAGCGGAGTAATTAACGGTGCGTCCTGCGGCTCTGAAGCAATTGTGCGACCGCCGCGCCGCCTACGCTCAGTGCGCGAGCGCGGGAACTCGAAGGTGGGAGGTAACAGCTGAATGACGAACAGGGTTGCCACTTTCTGGAAAACATGGAAAACCGAGGGAATTTCATTGTTCTAGAAATGTCAGAGAAAATCAGAGAATTTATGGAAGAATGAATTGGAGTTGGGGAAAAAGTTTGAGATAGTTCTAAAAGTAGATGTTATTCCTAAAAAAATAGTACATATGTTGCTCAGTTTCTATTTGTTGCGTTTTTTATTTGTACTTTATAACAGCGAAATCAGAGAGCTGGCAATTTAGTTTCACGTTTGTTTTAATATTTTCTGTAAATAAGTGAAATACTCTACAAATATAACTGTGATTTTTTTAATGCTCTGGAAAATTGGGAAAAGTCGGGGAAATGTGTTTCAGAAAATGAGTAGTCAATCTGAACAGGCCACAAGGCGGTCTTTCGTGTTGCGTGATCAACATTTGCATTTAGAATGTGCGCTTTAACGGCAAGGTAACGCAAGGTAAATAGAATATTAAAATTGGCTTCAAAATAAATGGAATGGGAGCGAAAATAAATATTTTCTTGTTGAAAGGATCTATCGGCATGGTTTCGGAAATTTCTAGATACTTTCACAAAACTTTTTAAAATAAAATGAAGCATAGAATAAGTTTCTTTGCAAGTACAAGCAAAATATGATGATGGAGAGAATTCAATTTTGATTTTCTATTATCAATTTTTTACATGCGTTTCACATCGCAGTCCTTTTTGCGAAAAGTTAAATGCCGTTGACCTCTCGTTGTAATTCAGCTAGCTTGATCACACTAATAAACGTCAATATAACATGAATTTAAATATTTCATTAAGTATAAATAATTTAATATATTTTGGTAAAAAATTGAAGATCAAAGTTCAGCAAAAATTAAAACACAAATATCACGAGTAATTTTTTAAGACTTTTATCAAATAAAAATACAAATTCAAATTGGTGTACAAGCATAAACCATTTCCTTAATGAAAGGAAGTGAAAATGATCATTTGAAACAAGAAAGATTACAAAAATTATTTTTAATTAGCTTGTAGCAATAAGAATACACTTTTTCTTCCTCGCCATTCCTATAGGATGTTTTCTGAATCTTGTGTAATTTCAAGTAGAGGAATTGAACAATGTTATGATATAATTAACCGTGGAATGCAAACAGTGAACAGCAACGTTCATATGTTATGTTTTCTTGATAGAATGCACATCAATTCTTGGTATAGATTTGAGGTTAACACACTATGCTCAGGGATGTAAGATAATGTAATGGATTTTGTAATGGATGGCTATGTAGAGAAGTGATACATTGTTCCTTTTGTATCCAGGTCATAATTTCGCAATGAAGGTTTACTCGAGATCGAGGTCCGCACCTCACTTTTCGGAGGCAGAGATACCCAGATACCCAAAAAATGAGGGCATTGCTCAGAAGGTATGAATGATGCAAATAAAGACTCGTTTGTAGACAATGATTTCTTTGCAATGATAGTTAGCACCATTATGAGAATTACGCGGTTTCTGAAATTGTCGCCAACATCATCTTTCTCACTTGAAGGCCCCTAACCCCCAACAGCTGTGTGGTAGGGAACTGAGATGGGAAAAGGCGAGGCAGGTGAGATGATCTGTGATCTCGAGTGATGCTGGGATCTTTCAGACAGGAGTAGTAGAAGATAGGAGAGGGAGAAAGAACTGGCAAAGACAAGTGGCACGAGTACGCGATACGCGAAGGGAAATATGGAAGATAAAGGAAGAGACCAGGAGTTGTTGGATAGACTGAAGTACAGAATAAGCTGAGGCAAGGCGAGATGAAATGTGACCAGATGAAAATGTAAGCCGGCGTAGGAAGGTGTTACGAAGTAGCGAGATGATGTAGACTATGGAGGGCATTAAGGAGAACAGAGGGCAGGCCCGGTGCAATAGCGCGTCGTGTAGGCGAGACAGAGCGAGGCGAAGAGTGACGGCAGAGCGAGAGAGAAGGCGTGCCAGCGAGAGAAGAGGTGGTTGGGCAAGCGTAGGAGAGGAGGCGAGGTCAACGCGAGCCGTCACCGGGGCTGGTGCGGCAGCGCGGAAGGCGAGGGGGCGGCGGCCCCGGGTTGTATACCGCGGGATTGAGTCGCCGTTGCGCGGGCGGTCGATGGCCGTCGCCGCCCAATTATTCATGGCTTCGATTGAAGGACCGCGCCGCTCAATTAGCAGAGACAAGTTCTCGCCACGAACGCCTCTCGCTGTCCCGCCTCCGCCTCCACGCCGCCCTTTCCGCCCCGCCCACGCCCCGCCCTGCCTTGCCCCCCCCGCCTGTTCCCCGCCCGCCCACCTCCACCCCCGCCCTCACCTCCGCCCCGCTCCGCCTCCGCAAGCCCCGCTTCCGCCCGCCCCGCCTCCGCCCGGCCCGCCTCCGCCCGCCCCGCCTCCGCCCGCCCCGCCTCCGCCCGCCCCACCTCCGCCCGCCCCGCCTCCGCCCGCCCCGCCTCCGCCCGCCCCGCCTCCGCCCGCCCCGCCTTCGCCCGCCCCGCCTCCGCCCGCCCCGCTTTCACCCGCCCCGCCTCCGCCCGAACCACCTTCGCCCGCCCCACCTCCGCCCGACCCGCCTCCGCTCGACCCGCCTCCGCACCACCCCGGTTCCGTCCTTTCCCCGCCTCGCCTCGCCCCTCCTCGCCCTGCCCCGCCCGGCCCTGCCACTTCCCCGCTCCCGCCTTCTGCGCGGCTTCCCCGATGTTGACGGCGCCGCCCCCGCCCTCGTTCCTCTGTCGCCGCGGGCTGCTGTTTGCGCGGCCGTGGACGCCGCGCCCCCGCACTGCAGCGAGCAGAGATCGCCACTCGCGCCTCGGCGGCCGCGCACGCGATGAGCCACGGACGCCGGGCAGTGGGCCGCGACCACGCATTAGCGGCGAACTTGAAAAGGGAATTTATTTTTTTAATTAATAGGTAATTACTAAAAATATCAATTACATTATCTGATACTTTGTAGCTAGGCCGATAGCCTTTAAGCTATAACAGTACATATATCCTAAAGCGTTGTAAGTCTTCAAATTCTGGTATTCACTCCAGCTGATCTGGCCATCGCATCAAAACCGGTGGAATGAGACCATATCGTACAGATAATGAAAAAACGAAGAGGAAGAAACCTGCCGTTAGAAGGAGAGTAGATTCTAATCTACTAAACGTTTTGTAAACTATTTATTTCCTGACCGGAGGTCACGTATTTTCCTTCCTCTCTTGGGTCTCCTTGGCACCTGAAATGAAATGGCGCCACAGACGATCGTGCACCACCCTCCCGTCTGCGCTTTCTTCTCGGATACCCAATCAATTCATTTATTTATTATATGCTTGCTCTTGGAGGATGCTTGAGGATTGTATTGCGAAGCCTACTCTATGATGTTGACTGAAGTGAAGTTGTGTTAACGTAATTCTTACATTTGTGCGGAAGTTACACAGTAGGGGATATAATAATTATTTTGAGCCAAAGATATTGTTTCTAACAGTAGGTCTGATTTTTGTAAATGGTTTTTAAATATGAAAGAGTGGGAATAAAATAATTTACAGGAGCTGGAAACAAAAAAGAATGTAGTATCAAAACCGGATTAAATTAAATATCCTACGATTTTCTTTCATCCAATCTGAAGGAAATGGACTTATCAGGAATGTGTGGTTAAAGATTGTGGAGGAAAATAAATGAGATTCCACTTATCAGGGAATTACAGTTTTTAAAGTTGTACTTTTTTAAACGTACACAGTGGTTAAAACGTTTTTCGCGACTGTAGCTCATTAAAGAAAATAAGTAGATTTGTGTAATAATTCGAAATTAAAAGCACCCAACATCCTGTGTTCATAGATCCGCATTACAATCCAAAACAGGAAGGAGGAAGTAAGGCCGGGGCGACCACCTTCGCTTACAGGTTAGAGTTTATAGAGCCTTGTGATACAGAGCGTAGCGCATATCTTTGTGCTCTGCCAATTCCGTCGTTTTGTGTCCACTTGTTAGGAGAATACGAAGTGTGCGGAATTTATGCAAAACCAATAATAATATGCTTGAAAACCTCCTTATGCGTTCAATTGGAATCATTTTTCTTCAACTCCTGAATGCTGCCTGACGGGTCTGTTGAGTGAGAGGGTATTAAATAGCGGCGGTTCCCGTACTCACTACATCAAGAATCTCTCAGGTTGGCTATTTCGTGTTTCCGGGCGCTGCTGTGGTCATTATTCCTGTATGTGTGGAGTATGTTTCTATCGTGTGAGGTGGTGGTGTTCTTCCCCCACCCCTGTATGGAGAGTTATAGCACCGATCGTCCGCTTGAGGAGTTTTCTCTAACCAAGTACCTCCCCAATCGAGGCAGTGCCATATCCGGGAAATGTTTTAAGTTCCTGAGTGGTTTCCCGACGTTGTAGTAGCGTAGATCATATAACGGAACGTGTGTGTAAGGTTAGAGGGTAAGACAAGGAAAAGGAAGGAAAGATCTTGCGTGATCCGTTGCATGTTAGTCAGGGTACCGCTCCGGCATTCGGCTGGTGTTGATTAAAAAAACACGGAGAACTACCAATCAAAGCAGCCGCCTGACAGAATTCTCCACCATATAACGGCTTAATTCGACAAGCTATCTATAGCTACTGTCGAATACCCTGCCACCGTGGGACTCGAAATGTAGGACCTTCCGGTCAGAGGCACTGCAGTGACATCAGATGATGCCCTGAGCCACCTCAGCCGGTGTAGTGCAGGTGAAGTGGCGCTGCAAGCTGCGCGCGCGTCGGAAGCAGTGCGGGGGCGGGGTATTAAAGCGATTAGCCTGGCATGCGCGTCCACCCCTGCACCGCGCCACGTAGCTCGTTGCCTCGTTAGAGGAATGAAGCACTTCCGGTGCATCCGCCCGTCCAGCCGCCGCCGCCCACGTCACTCGGGCCGCCGCTGACGCAAATCCGGGAAACAAGCATTCCTTACCTCCTTTTAGAGCGTGGAGAAAATTAAGGTCCGTCATTCGCGTCTGAAAGTAGACGGACACCATCGGCCCTAGGCGTGTGACGTTTTAAAACGCGCTACTCTCTGCACCAACGCTATCGTCCATTTCTGATATTCCGGTCGCAACCCTTCCGTTTTTGATGTCGTGATCGTAGACACGTTAGGCTTCTGAAATTCGTTTAGGACCGTGTTGACTCCCTGTATCACGTTCATTTCATAGTCAACCGCGAGGCTCTGGCCTCCGGCATTCTGCCTTCGCAATTTACATAGAACAATATTGATTCTGTACAACGCACATTTATGACAAGAATGCAAATAAAATTCGGTGCGGTCGAGAATCGATACCGGAATATGTGAACCCCAGCCTGGGCCACTTGCGTGACTGCTTGACTCGAGACCATGCAAATAAAACGTGCCTGCGATCGCGACATCAAAAGTGATAGTCGAGTGGGGAAGCGAATGATGATTGGTATTATTGGTAATGCCAGTCATAGCATGGTAAAGCATTTTATTTTCCTAAAATTTTGAGGAATGGAATCACTAATACACCCCTTTTTCCTGACAATATGGGACATAGTTATTCGGCATTCAGAAAAGAGGCTCTGCAAGTCACCTGGCAACTCTGTTAATGGTTCAACATAAAATCAATCATATTTATTAATTGTTATTGAAGTATATTAATTTCATTCTCTTGGAAGAATGATTGGTTATGACAGAATGAGATCTTGGCAGGATGATTATGATTATATGTTATATGTAAATAAAAATGTGCAATGGAAAAAGGTAGGCTGGAAATGTTTTTGCCTCTTCTCTTGTTTTAGAATGCCCACACAATGGTCAACGTCGTAACTGAACTAGTAGTCTTAATACTCACCATCCTCTGAGAAACTGTTGGACAAGTTCGCAACGAAAGCAAAAACACAGCGTGTAAGAGCCATTAAACAACGCGACGATCGATATTGAGAGCGTTTAGCGATTATAAATCCTTTGACACTTAATATGAAATTATCAATAAAATGTTACATACATAGATTTGAAGATTTCACGTTCCCGATTCCTTGTACTACGTTGAGAAACCATGTATCATAAACTTCTAAATTCTGTAGGTCTAAAGAAGGCTGACTTTATAGGCTAAATTCAAGATTTAAATGTTTCAAGGATCTCTCTCATAATTCCAATCCATGAAAATTTCGGGTTATTGTTGCCAAACTGTTCTTTTGATATGTTATGTAATTTCATTACAAAGTCACTTATAGCTAATGTTGAGAAGTGGCAGAAATGGAAGTGTTGTCAAATATCTGTAGTAAAATTTATTGAAAATGATTTTTGCTTTTGGTTTGACCCATTTTTTGTTCAGCAAGTAAAATGTAAAACGTGTGCATCCAATTGAAGAAAACAAAGTTTCAGTCGTAGATGATGAATGGGCTATCTGGAATTAAAGTATTTGGAATGTCGAGTATGGTTAGTAGCCTTAGGAATTCTGATGTTACGATATGTGGCTGGTTATTGCCTTGCATATAAGGCTCGGGCAATAAAATCATCGGTACTCCCATGTCCGCGTCCGGCAACTCTCTGTTGCTGGCCGACGCAATGCGGTCACAAGCTGCAGCAAACAGCGACACAATTTTAGCAGCCCGTCAACAGAACACGCGCAAATATAATCAAGGGAAGAATTCTCGTCTCGTCCATGAAATCGGCTTTTAATTATTCGTAAACAATATTGCGTGGAAGCTAAATCAAACGAGGTTTTCGTTGTCGCACCGGCTACATTCCTGACATAAACTACAACGTAGCACTTCTCTCGCTCAACGACTTTTAGAGATAAAAATGAACGATGTTTTCTCGACCAATGGCAAAGTTATGTATGTAATCGGCACATTCCGATAATCTCGCAGACAGACCATCGAGGTCGTATTTACCCATCCAGTGAAGATTGTTCCAGCGATTGTTCGTCCGCCCTTTCTCTCTGTCTCTTTTTTTTTGTTTTGTTCCCCTTTCTTTCGCAGTCTCTCGCTGTTCTTGCCGGCTTGCCTCATCGTTCCTCCCGGTGGTGATAATTCTGACTTTACACGAATGTCTACGTGTTCGTCTTCTCACCTGCTTCCCGCTGTCCTACCTGACTTATTCGTATTCATTCTCGACGCTTCGTTTTCTTCTTCCACCTCATTGCTCTAATCTCTCCCTACATCCACTCCTATGCCCTCTCATTCGCCTAGGCTCGCAAATTACCTCAAATCTCACTGCTCCTTCTCTTGATTTTCTCACTTCTCTCGCTTTTTCCGGCTTCTGTGCATTGCTTAACTCTACCTTTTTCTGGCTCTTCCCACATGTCTCTTCCTGCTCCACGTGCCATTTCTCTCCTTTCGCCTCTTTTGCTAGAAAGAAAAGGGAGGGCAGAGGAGAGGAGGGGTGTCTGGAACGCTTCCAGACTCGTCGTTCACATTTATTGGTCTAGGCACTCGCTCCCTCGTTTATTCAGCGAGAGAAACAAGCAGCTTTTATGGAATTCTAGAAGATTCCAGCTCAACATACCGCGGATTGCAGTCGCATTTTGTTCTGCGTTTTGCGCGCGCCTCGATGTGTGCTTCCCCCTTGCCCCCTCCCGCTCCGTTCCTCCTCCTCCTCCTCCTCCCCCTCCCACTCACGTCCTCCCTTTTTCCCTTCTCCTTCTCTTTCCCCTTCCGCTTCCCCTCCCCTGCGAGCGGAATTACGCGGAGCCCTTCTTCCCGATTTTCCGCTTTGGCCGCGCAGAGCGTGCTGCGGCTGGCGTGGCGACGCGCTGGCTGCCGTGTTTTGTTCGCAGCGTCAGCGGCGGGCTGTTCGCGTGCAGTGCACAGGCTGCAATTGCAAACGAAGAGCGCGAACACGCGTTGCATACGGCGCTCTCGTGATGCGCCTTCATTGTCTCTTATTATCGCGATAGTTGGAAATGAGGCTCTGCAGCTACGTGTTTATTCCCGCGTTTCGCGTCGCTAATATCTTGTAACTTTCAACGTGATGATCCTCGTCGAGTTCTGAAAATGGCAGTGTCTTAGTTGGTGGATATATTTATCGGTCTTGCTCTGGTTAAATTTTGTTATCCCATTAGTAAATATCAGTAATTCATTGTATATATTCCCCTAGGAATTTTCAACGTTGACCACAAACGTGAAGCATAAGCATTATTGATTTAGTGGGAGTTATATTGTAAATGACGAAGAACACGAGTTAGAAAGAAACACAATAATAATGATAATAATAATAATAATAATAATAATAATAATAATAATAATAATAATAATAATAATAATAATAATAATAATAATAATGATAAAGCATTTCAGTTTTTATCTGTTTTCTTTACATTTTCCTCTGTTGGCTCTCAGAAACACCAGGCACCATAACGGGTGCGGGAAGCCACATGAGTGAAAAACATTGTATCACGACTTGCCAGTAAAAGCGTTTCCACTCGAGTTTCATGTTAGTGGTACGACGGCTCCGTGCAGTTTATGACCGCGACGCGGAAGAGAAGTTCCCGTTCAGCTTATGCATCTTCCTTTCGAGACAGAGATATTTCCCCCCGAGCCTCGAGTTTAGTGGGGGCTTTAAAACCAAGAGGAACTCCGCTGACCAGCTTAAACTAGCGATCATCGAGCGATCATCGAAAATCGAAGAGATACAGCAGTCGTATCCCTGGTATAAAATAAACTGTATTGAGGTCACAACTTAGATACTTATAATGGTACTGTTTGATATTTTAATAACCACGTACAGTCGACTCCGGTTATAGTGAACTCGGATATAGTGAACGCTCGGTTATAGTGAACTTAAGTTGCTGGTCCCGTTTCACTGACATTACAAATAAGCATAAGAAGATTCGGTTATAACCTCGTTTGTAGTGAACGTTGGAAATGCAACGCCCTAGACATTCATTCCCTCCTGGAGAAGAATATATCGTCTCAGTGCCACAAATCCCAACACAAGGCTGCTTGGAAATAATATCGTCGACCAAAGGTTATAACTGAAGGAGACTACCCTGAGATGAAAGTAGCGGACGGGTAATGGGCACTTACTGATGACTGGAGAGTGGGACGGTGTTCAAACAGTGCAAGAGGCATTGAATGGTGTCAAGTCTGCATTAAGATAGTTCGAGACAGTAAACAATGTAGAATAAAGTATGGAGAGAGCACGAACTCTGGAGAAGGATCGAGAGAAATTACTAATGAAAAAGTAAGAAGCAAAAAAATTGAAAATACTTGACTTTTAAGGACAAATAAAAATATTGAAATTTTCAATTAGTGCTGTTACTGTATTTTTCTGTATCTCTTTATTAATAAAATCAATCGTTACAGAAAAATTCTGTTTCATTTCAACAACATCGGATATAGAGAACCAAAAATGTTAGACCCCAGAAGTTCACTATAACCGGAGTCGACTGTATCTACCATTTTTGAAGATAACACCGCTCGAATTAAGGTGCAACCTTAAAAAACATGAATAGATCCAAAGCTGTGGTATCGGTAATAATAACAATAATAATAATAATAATAATAATAATAATAATAATAATAATGGCAATAATAACAGTGATAATAATGTTAAAATGCCTTTATTAACTGCGAGGTTCAGCCGTAAGGCCTGCTCTTCCGCCTAACCACATCAATATCATTATCGAACATCGATAATCGTGTGTAGTGTCAGCGGCCGACGGGACTCTCTTTCTGAACAAACGCAATTATTGTTATTTAATTACTCCTCTTGGCGCCGCACCGCGGTCGATAACAAATGTATTTATTTGTTTGGGGGTACGCCAGGGTATCGAGCATTACACGATTGGCCGCCTGCTTCATAATAGCCTGGAATGTAATGGAAAACCCGTGCATAAAAAGTGTAAACGCGAAAACTTTTGACATTGTAAGCAGTCGTGTCTTCTTAGCACCACCCCAATACCGACTGTTCGTCGAACCTCCTCTAACATAACATTCACATAATATTATTATTTAAAATTCTATTGTTATAATTCCGCAGATGTTTTACAAAATAATTCTTGATTATGAAAACCATAACAATGCCATGTACAAATAGAGTATATTAATCACAATAAAAATTATAACTGAAAATTCACATTTGTGTATTTGTTAAATCTTACTGAGATAAGTTTAGAAAATTACACTATCGAAAAACCAACCACAAAAAAAATCCTAATGGTTTTGAAAATTTTCCGACGTGTCAACTCGATCAGAAGGAGCAATACAAAATGGTGCGTTTTCGATTCAGGGATTGAATTTAAAAACAAACAGAACTTGCACTAATGTACATATTGTCATAATTCGTGCGGTCTTTCCTCACAAAACACGTTGATTTATTACGTTTATTTTTGCATAATCACTAAAAATAATTTATTTTTGTTCTTGCATTGATCAACATGAAACTGAATATTTTAGTAGGTCATTTCCGGAGGGGATTTGAGGAACTTCCTTTCCGATGGCCGAAAAAAACAACAGTATATTCATATGTAGTACGTATACAGATCACTATACAGTATACTTGTATGCTTGCAAGGTATCTTCGCCATTTTGATTCCTCAACTGCAATTTCTGAACTGCGTTCCGGATTCAATTCCTTACATGAAGGCTCGACTTCACTCCTTTTTTCATTTATGTAATGTCTTCATCTTTGTGTGCTCTATGCTTCTACGCCCCCAAAACTTGGCTCTCAAGGAAAAGAAGAAAGGGAAATAGTGGTGGTATCTGTGAGACCATTCGTGTAGTAAACTCGATACATTTCTTAATTTCTAATCTAAAATGTGGTGTAGATCATACATTAACATACATGTATATTGACATAACTTGACTCAGTTGAAATGTCGTAAAATAGGAAACTATAAGTCTAAGATTTTATAAGTACTTTAAGTATGTATTCACGAAATGAAATAATTTGTGAAGACTTTTCAATTTTTGAGAGAATTCCTCGATTATTTTTCGTTTCAATTTAATTCAAAACGATTTATTGAAACAGAAAATATCATTGAATTATTCGATTTTTTTGCTCACATTTAATAATAATCGTTTTCGATTAATTGTTGCCATAACAAGTCACGGGGACGTGCAGTGCGGTAGAGTAGAACCTGTCTCGGGCACGTTGTGTGGACTGCGACCCGCAACCTCGCGCTGGCCTTGCGCGTGACTGCTGCACGGCCGTGAACGCACGCACGCTCGTGCCTTACGCGGGGTCGCAGCGGCGGTTATGCGGAGGCGGAGGCACGAGAGAGCAAGCAGGTTAACGACCTCATTGATAAAGTACAATAAAAATGAAATTGATTCTATGAATCGCTCGCACGAGCTGCTGGAGATACATGATTATCTTGAGAGTATTCTACATGGTTTTCTTCTCTTGCTTAACATTACCGGCTGAGGTGGCTCAGGGTATCAACTGATCTTATTCACTGCCTGTGACCGGAGGTTCTAGAATTTGAGACGGTGGCAGGATATTCGACATTAGCTAGATACTCGTGGGTCGAATTCAGCTGCCGTTCGGATAAGAACTCTGCCGTTCGATTGCTCTGATCGGTATATGTCCGTTTTCTCCAATCACCATTAGGCGAATGCCGGAACAGTACACTAACAAATGGGACACGGGCAGCGCGCGATCTTTCCTTCCTCTTCTTTGATTTATCCTCAACCCTTAATTAATTATACACACTCACACACACATGCACTTCACTACCGCACATGTTTGGAGATCAGTCGGGAGCTTAGAGCTTGTCCCGGCCGTGGTGATGTTCGCTGCTGGGAGATACCTGATTGGAGAAAACCCCGCAAGGCGACGTGTAGGTCGGAGCCGTATCTCACCATCCATCTGTGGAAGAACACTGCCACTTCGCGTGATAAACGCTTGCATTACTCTCACGGGATAAATGACCAAAATAATTTGATGCGCATGAAATCACGAAATAATCCATTAACCTTTGGGATCTCGGAGAAATCACTGTTGCCACGGAATCTACCCCTCACTTATTTCCTCATTCAATTATTCCATAAATACTGATAGCAGTTATCGTTAAACAGTTAATAAAATATACTACTTGAATGTCTACGAACATTCCACACTTTTTTCAATAATTGTTTCAAAAGAGAAAAAATGTATACTGGAATCCAGCTTGGAACATTTCTGACAGCGTATTAACGGATGTGTCTAACCAACCGTCTGTCTGCTGGTGATTTCCTTCAAAATATAAAAGAACGTTCAGAAATATTTTTTTGTAAATTTAGACGTAAACATAACTCGTATGAGAACGGAAAGCAGGATTTCTATGACCTAGAAAGCACAGTTTCCCAGTTATGTCCGATGGTAACGTACATTGCAGCGAAATACAAGCTCATATTTATTGTGGGTTGCAAATGTGCCTGCTGTTTTAAAATATCATAAGTTGCAAAATTAAAATCCTTCATTGTCTTTTGATGCACCCTTTGGGGCTACTCTATCCTATAGTAGTACAGTTACCATGTGTTATTCATCTTGTAGAGTCCTTCATGAGCGTATTATAAATAGAACACCGACGTTTACTCGTCAGGCAATGGTTTCAGGAGTGTAATGCTGACGAAGTGGAGCGGTTTCGTCTCAGGTTTGGAAATTGAGAAAGAAGATCTGTTTCTCCAGTTCCGTTTCACACACTTTAAGGGCATAGTTTGTTTGCTTTCATTATTTTATTATCAAGAGAGGCATAGTGTTTCAATTTCTCATATTCCACCTATTATATGACACAGCAGCAAACAAAAGTGAAGAAAGTCACATGACTTGTATTCACTGTGAAAATATAATTTAAATTATGAAGAAGGGTAAAAAAGTAGTGCATAACCCAAAATTAAATAAATAGTTTCAGTTAATTTTATGTGACACAAAATTACTACAGTTTGATTTAGTCATCTTGTTACGAAAATGTACATTTCCTTTTCCCATAGAAAAACGCGCTATAACAAGATTATTCACATTACAATTTTTAGAATGATTCTGCAAATGCTTATATATTGTGTGTACTTGGATGATCAAGATCTAGATTGAAGTTCAAACGTACATTTGCCGCAACCACGCACACCATACAATTTGCATTCTATACTGCACCAGCCACCCATCGACAGCTGCGAGAGGCGCTGCGGCTGCCAGTGCAGAGGGGGCCGTGGCGAGGTTGTGATGATAAGCAGCAGGCCGTGCCCGCCCGGCCCATCTACCGCAAGAGGACGCAACTTATGGAATGGCGTCGCAAAAACGCCTCGCCCCATCCCTCCCCGCAACCCCCTACCCTTTCCCCTCCGCCCCTCCCCTTCTCTCCTCTTTCCGCCCGCGTTGCTTCGAGGCAGCGGACGATCGTGCAGGCGCAAGCGCTGACCTCCGCTTTCGCTCGCCGATTGCCAGAATCTGTCTGCCACTGCTCCCACTCGCACTTTTCTCCTTCTGAGACGCTACGACCCAGTTCCAGCCTTCCGCTGATATTCGCGTTCTGCAATACTCGCAGAGTATTGCGCGTTCTTGGGGGACTTCCACATATGGAAGGAAAAGCAGCACATCGCCTGTCTCAGTGTATTGGAATGAAGGGGGCACAGGGAAGAATGTATGGAATTATCTGCTCGCTGTTTACAGAATTGCTCAGGTACCGGTCGGTAATTGATCTTACGAAACTATAGAAATGCCCGGATAGAATCGCCGACTTGTAGAATTCACATCCTGGCAGGTACACCGTTCCACCCAGATTTTTCAGCTCCTGTAGTGGATCAGGGGAGGCCACGGATTTGGCCGATTAGAACAATCGGTTTCGAGAATTCTCACTCATCTTGTGTCGTTCCAGCTACGCAGTTTGACTTGAAAATCAGCCACCGTTGAGACTCAACCGTGAAACCTCCCGGTGTACGATGAATCCAGGGTTGAATCACAATTATACACGTCAATTCGCCAGGCCTGTATTTCTTTCTTTAATTTCCTTACATTTCAAGCAAGCCCCTTCAGTAATGACAGGCGACGATTCTTTCGGACCGTAGGGTGGTAAATTTTTCAAGAAGCTCTAATCACTATCTTTCGCTTAGCAGCATAAAATGAAGGCTACTCGTATACGTGCTCCTCTATTTGTCGGCTCTAGCACAAGCAGCCTATAAAAAGAGTATTGTGCGCCGGAAGGGTCGTGCGCCGCGGGCTGATGCCGCGGAGAGATAGCTGCCGCCGCTCCACTTGCCGTTCGGCCGCGAAAGCCCTGCGCCAGCGATCCCCCCCCCGGGGGGAGGGGGCGGCGATTGTCGTGGAGCGCCCTCCACGCGGGGGAGAGGCCGCGACCTCCTCCTCGAAGCCCATCGCTCTGGAGGAGCCCCGCACAATGGACGCGCTCTCAGGAGCACCTCCGCCTCCCCGCCCCACGCGCGGTGCCTCCACCTGCCGCGCCCCTCCCACGCCCCCGGTGCGGCCGGTCTCACCCTCTGCGTTGCATCCACTGCCTCTCCCTGCCCCGCTCCGGCCCGTCCCATCACGCCCCGCCTTGCACAGCCCAGTCCTGCCTAGTCCTGTCCTATTCGGGCCCGTGCAGTCTCGTCCTGATCCGTCCTGACCTGTCCTCACCAGTTCACACCCATCCTGATCAGTCTTGACCCGTCCTGACCTGTCTTGACCTTTTCTGATCCGACCTGACTGCTCCTGGTGCGTTCTGACCAGTTCTGACCGGTCCTGATCAGTTCTGACCCGTTCTGACCAGTTCTAACTCGTCCTTACCAGTCCTGATCAGTTCTGACCCGTCCTGACCAGTTCTGACCCGTCCTGGCCAGTTCTGATCCGTCTTGACACGCCTCCGGCGTCTGTGTGTGTGTGTGGGGGGGGGGGGGACGAAGTACAGCATTTAAAAGTAGAAATACTTTACTAATAGTTATGCGAACGAAGTCAGTCGAGTCATGAGTGTGTCTGTATTTTGGATTGAAAATTCTCCAGTATATAGTCTCAAGGATGTTTTGTTAATCTCAGAGGCTGAAGGCGCCCCACCGTCGACTTGGAAATGCGCGAACGGAGTGCCCTTTGTTGCATATTCAATTTGTAGAACCGTCCATTAAATCCATCTTAGGGATAACAAATCAGTGCAGATTCAGTCACCTGGAAATTTGAGACAAGAAAACGGATTTCAAATCGTTACAGACAATCCCTGACATCCGCATTTGAAATTGTTTTAGCGCCAATCGCACAAGTGATGATAGTCATTTCCCTCCTACTCATTTGTGATTGTGATAGTCACTTTCCCGAAACAAAAATCTATTGCTCGTCTGTCGCCAGACGGAATATATCCACTCTTGAACACGTCGGTCTACTTCTCTTTATTCTCTTCACCGTATTTCCGTTATCACTAACATGGAGCTCTGGCTATCGCGTCCTCTCCACTCTGCTACGATCCACAGATTTGCGTTCCGAGAGGGGCCGCAAGGTGAAGATCGCCGCCTCTGACAGTGGCCCTGGGGGTGACCTCGCGGCCGTCGTTTTCAGGAGCGTCGCCCCAACGCGCTTGACGAGGCCGCGTTTTTCCTGACCAGCAGCCCCCACGTGGGCGTGGCCGCCGTCGTGACCGTCCCATCTTACGGTCTCGTTGACCCCTCGTGGGTCGTCTCTGACCATCGTCTCGCGCCCCCCGCCTTGGACGGATTTCAGTGGCCTGCCATTCCCAGGTCCATCGTCCTGCGAGCTAGGAGGCCTCACGTTACTGCTCGCTCGTCACCACGTTCGCGCCTAGCTTCGTTCAAATTCCTCAGTTTGCATCGCCCGTCCTCCTGTTACTTCTCTTTGATGCCACTATTCATTTATTAATTCCTAATTACTAAGCCTTTTGCATTACAATGTTTCTTGAGTTTAGGTTAATGAAGTAATCAATTTACACACTAAAACCCGACATTTTGGCCCTTTGTTAATCCTTCATTGGGACATCATAACCCACTTTCACTAATATTCCAAATCTAAATATGAACTTCACTAATGCTTCTATACCATTCTTTCATTTATTTTTAAAAATCACTTTTGGAAATTCTCTCCAATCCATGTTGCTCGAACAATCTGTACAGTTGAATTCAACCTCCAAATCTTTCTCTGTTTGAAGCGTTGAAGTACTTCGCCATTCAAGACGAAACTGTTTTAGTGGCGCATTCTCTTTGGCAAATAAGACGCAAGAAACTCTGGCAGCGCCGTCGCCAACGAAGCCCTCGCGCCCTCTCGACCGGGCGACCGCAGCGCCTGCGTCCCCGCGCCCTCTCAGCCTCCGCCGCAGGAACCCTCGGCCAGCGCCGCGCCCTCTCCAGACCCCCGCCCCCTTCCTGCCGCCCCATTCGTTTTATGAGGGCGGCGGCCGCGGCCCTTTGGCGGCCGCCCGCACTGCGCCCTCGCGGCTAATATTAGAAGCCCTCGAAGCCCCTGTCCTTGAGCGGGGCGGAGTCGTCGCGGTCTGCTCTGCGCGTCCCCTCCCCGCCCCGCCCCGCCACGCCCCTTCATGTTCCGCTTACATCTACCTCACCCCGCGTAATCCTGTCCCGCACGGTACACTCTCGACCAGCTCCGCCATGCGCTACTCTCCGCGCCTCCTTCAACTCCCCGCTTCGCGTATCTTTTGCCCCCCCCCCACGCCTCGCCTCCCTGCCCCGCCCGTCATTCTTTCTGCCCACTTTCACCGACCCGACCCGCCCACGTATCGTCCAGTCCTATTCCACTCACACCTCCCCGCTCCTCCCCGCCCTTCCACGCTCAGCCTGCCCTTCCCCGCCCCGCCCCTACTCCCCCGCTCCGCCCTCCCCTTCCCCGCTCCGCCCCTACCTCCACCGCTCCCTCACTCCGCCCCTCCCCCACTCCGCCCCGTCCCCCGCTTCGCCCCTCCCCCGCTCCGCCCCTCCCCCGCTCCGCCCCTCCCCCGCTCCGCCCCTACCCCGCTCCGCCCCTACCCTGCCTCCCCCACTTCGCCCCTCCCCGCTCCGCCCTCCCCATCCCCTCCCCGCTCCGCCCCTCCCCGCTCCGCCCTCCCCCGCTCCGCCCCTATCCCGCTCCGCCCCTACCCTCTCCCCCACTTCGCCCTTACCCCTTCCCCGATCCGCCCCTACCCCCTCACCCGCTCCGCCACTACCCTCTCCCGCTCCGCCTCTCTCCATCCTCCGTCAACTCCTCTCCGCTTTTCCACCCTCCAATTCGACCTGGCACGTTTCGATCTTAATTCCTCCCGCACGCCGTTCAACCGTGCCTACCTGTGCCTAACCCCGCCTGCATCGGTCCCGTATGTTTGTTCTCACTCCGCCTCACAAATTTCCTTCTTTGACTTGGCGGCTAAGCGAGCTAAGCCGGTTAAGTGAGCGTGGATGGCGAGCGCGGCATATGGGAAGAATGCGATGGTCGAAAAGGCGGAGTGGGCTGCCTGAGCGAGAGAGCGGGGGGAGGCAGGTAGGGCGAGGGAGATGGACGCAGCCAGGGCTACAGCAGCAGAGTTGTTTGTTTTGTGGGCTCGTGGCTGTCGGTAGAGGGCCACGAGGCTCCAGCCACTCCATTGACTTATTAGAAGATTTTTCTCCTCGCGAACTTTCTCACAAGAAGGGTCACCTTGTCGACCACGGTCGAGCGAAACTTTCTTTGATGTTCTCTCCCTTCGCCGAATGCTCGCAACCTGGCGAATAACTCGAGGGAGACTCACGTTGGATTGATACGTTAGGATTTTTGTTTCTGTATGTGTTCTTCTTCTTCATTTCATGGATTAGGCAGACTTGCGTGTCCCGGAAACCATCTTCTTCTCGGACGACCAATACTCCTTCGGCCGGCTGGTTTGTGGTTCCTTGCCAGTCGAGGAATTCGGCTTCTGCTCATTCGCTCCAGATGACTGCACCAGTTCATTTTAGTGGCACTGACCTTCTTCTCGAGACTAAATATCAGTAACTCTTTACGTATTTCTTCACTCCTAATTTTGTCATCTAGAGTACACTCTTTTACAGCTCTAAGAAATCTCATTTCTGCGGCTCTCGCCCTATTTATTTCTCTTTTTGAAAGGGTCCAGATCTCGCTTCCATATAACAATGCTGGTACTGCCATAGTCTTATAAAATTTAAGTCTGGTTTATTTTCTTGTTTTATGTTTCAGGGTACTTTGGGTACTTGTACAGGGAACTTGGTACTTGTATGGGTACAGGGTACTTGTCCCTTGACTGGCTTGAACTTTCCACATGTGACTGTCGATAAGTGATTATGAATGAAGGTGGTGAATAACATTTTTGTTCACTCTTTGTATCTTGTCAGGGTTGTGTACATAAATATTTTTTTTACTTTCGTATACTTTCAGGATCAGTATCTGATAATTAAACGAAACAAAGCTGCGTCATATTTTACATTTTGCAATTCGGTCTCAATTCAAGTTTGTTGATCTCATAAATGAGATTACCCACATTTTAATAAATTATAACAAAGACCCAAAGCGTCAGAGCTTGGCCATAAACACAACATAAATATTGGAACTTGTGAAGTATTTTTCTCGAGAGGTTAAAATGTCTTTATCTTTGTGCGTGGTGTTTGATTGCATTTGTTTAAGTAAAATACCATATTTGAATGATATATTACATTATATCAAGTTAAATAGTTTTTTGGCGCCGACTCAAAGCGTCCCCGAAAGAAGTGAAAAAATATTACCCGCAAGCGATAAAGAGGTACTTTAGCGTCGTCTTTTTAAGAATCGCTTTTAACCTGACTAAAATAATAAACATTTCAATATCAAGTTCAATTATCAAATCCACGGTGAACATCAAAGCGCCCATGAACGAATTCGAAGCATAGATGGATCAGAGTACAGAGCAATTGAGCGTAAACTAGATGATCCGTTTTCGTTTTCCATTCGAGGAGACTATTGCTTCCGGGAATTTACTTAAAAATATAAATCGCACATCAGTAAAACAGTGATTCAACTCAAAAACGCACACGCTAATGTGTTTACCGCCATACTAATCTGTTACTTTCTTGTTCGTTGTTTTCTTTGTAATTAACTTGTTCAACTAATTTGAGTAAATCCATATTGTACGTCAACTTTTGCTCAGTTCATTGGTAGTTTTAATTGACAATTGCATGTTTTTTAGAAGAGCCACTTTCCTATGTGACGTGCGAAATGTGTCACCGCATTTGCGCATTCCCTTGAAAGCGTTTCTTCGAAAGCAATTTTCGCGCTCCAGCGACAGCCAAGTTTGTGCAGCTTCCCTGCGGCGCCGACGCGGGTGCTGCGCAGCGCGGAGACGGTGCCACTGTATCCAAGCGGCAGCCGAGCGGCGCTGATCAAATTCGTATCGATGCGCACTCGCGCTGGGCCCTCGACCATCTCCGCCCCGCCCCACCCCTCACTACGCCACGCCCCGCTCCGCCCTGCTCCACCCCGCTCCGCCCGCGCAGCCCCGCCCCGCCCCGCTCCGCTCCACGTCTGCCCGCTCCGCCCCGCTCCGCCCGCGCAGCCCCGCTCCGCCCGCGCAGCCCCGCTCCGCCCGCGCAGCCCCGCCCCGCCCCGCTCCGCCCCGCTCCGCCGCCCGCCGCCCACGCTCCGCCGCTCCCGCCCGCTCCGCCCCGCTCCGCCCGCACCGCCCGCTCCGCCCGCTCCGCTCCGCTTCCATCGCCCGCTCCGCCCCGCTCCGCCCGCTCGCCCCGCTCCGCCCGCTCGCCCCGCTCCGCCGCTCCGCCCCGCTCCGCCCGCTCCGCCCGGCTCACGCCCACTCCCACTTGCTCCGCCCGCTCGCTCCGCCCCGCTCCGCCCGCTCCAGCCGCTCCGCCCGCTCCGCCCGCTCCGCCCGCTCCGCTCCATGAGCTGCCCGCTCCCCAGCGCAGCCCGCTCTGCCCTCGAAGCCCCGCGTCGCCACACTCCGTCACGCGTCGTCCCGCTCCGCCCGCGCAGCCCCGCTCCGCCCCGCGCAGCCCCTCTCCGCCAAACGCAGCCCCGCTCTGCCCCGCTGCGTCCTATCCTCCCCCGCCCCGCCTTGGACAGCCGCGGCCCCCCTCGTCCCTCGCGCCACCATCCGCTCCGCTCCCAACCACCTCGCTCGGCCACTCCCATCCCGCCCAGTACCGCTCCACACCGCCACACCCCGCCTGGCCCCGCATCTCCCCGCCCCACCCCGCCCCGCCCCCTTCCCGCCGCGCCGGCCCTGCCAAGTTCTGGCTAGTCGCGCTCGCGCCAGCGCCCAGACAGACAGACGGCGCGTCCGGGGGGCTGGAGCGACGGAGAGATTTCATTAGCGCCGAGAACCCGCGTTCACCTTGTCGAACGGAGGAGGCAAGTTGAGGCGTAAACTCAGCAGCCGAATGAGACAGGGTGTAAAAGACAAATTACTGTGGCGCGGGGCGGCGCTCGGCTCTTGGCGCGGACTGTACCGGCCGCCCCCGCGCCCCCTCCTCTCCCCTCCACCCCTCCGGTCCGCCCCCGCGCGCTACCCCGCGCCGCCGAGCGAGAGATGTACGAGCTCTAATAGGGTTATACGCTTCAAACATTGGGCATAACTTGGCTCCCCGCCGCCGCAGAACTTGCGGCCCCGGGCCACGCGCCGCCCCGCCCCCTCCGCCGCCTCGCAGGATTACTCGCTGCTAAGCGGCGCGCGCGCGCAAGGGCGGTTGAGCGCGGGGGCGGCCGCCGCGGGGCGCGCTGAGAACGCTGCAGCGCTGGGCGCGGGCGATCGCGCTCGGCGCCGCGCCGCGCCGGCTCCCACTGCGCGCCCCGCTGCCGTCGCTCCCGGAGACGAAGAGTTGGCCCAGCCTCCTCGCGTTTTATGGGGAACACACTGTGATTAATTGTTATTTGTAGAGACCCGAAAAAAATGTAGTATGAAACGTCAAAATATGTAGTACATAAATATGTAATGAAAACAGTGTGAATATCTAGTAAATACGTACAATCGGATATGATACGTAATATTAAAATATTCTAATTATAAAACACATTTACATAATATGACATTTTATTTGTTTAAAAATATTCCTTAAGAAAGTTTAAAAATAATACAAAATATGGCGATACCTACGACCTGCAAGCAATGACTGCAACTTGCAGCTCTCTCGCCGAATCACACGTTGGCGATTCCCAAAGTTTCTCGGAAATTAAGGTTCAAGGTCACAAAACGCAATGTCAGTGATACTTTTCACACCTAAAGGTGAAAATGATCTCGGTCGCTGATGGGCACTTTCTGCCAATGAGATAATTGGAGTAGGTGCGTCTGTCAGTAAGAACATCACGCGCCTTCGTGTAGGATATACGAGTATTAAGGCGGCTCCACACATTCGTTATTCGGCGAACAGCGAGCCACCGCTCGCCGAATCCCAAGTGCTGTGGCTGAGTTGCTTGCTATTGGCCGAGTAACGAACGTACGGTGCTCGCCCTACTCACCTCATGTCGGTCTGTTGGACACATAAAAGGAAGCGAACATACGCCGAACACATCAGCTGTTTGGGATTGGGCGAGCAGCTGCTCGCTGCTCGGCGAATGCCGAATGTGTGGTCCCGCCTGAAAGGTATACCTGGAGTAGACAGTACACAGTAGTAATGTACAGAAAATCCTGAGTTTTTGAAAATACATATTTTCAAAAAATATTCCATAACTTTGAAGATTATTGATCAAATACAAAAAAAATATTTGTGAAAATAGCAAAATGTGTAATATGGTACTAAATATGTAAAATATATATAATGAAAATTTGGATATTGTATGAAGATGGCGACGATTTGTCAAGATTACAAATTTGAGAATGGTAAATTGAAAAACAAAAAAAAAAGTAATTAAATAAAATTCCCGTCTCTAGTTATTTATGCAGCAAGGGCGTTGTAAGGGTTCCAATGATAGAGCGGCGACAAAAAGCTTCAGAGCCTTTAGGCCGAAATACAAAACATCCGTGGTGCATACAAGATTTTTATTTTTTACTTCATTTTAATGATTCAGATTTACTTATTTACTAACTAACGAGGTGTTAACTTGACTTGATCTTCTCACATTTCCCTCTCATAATCCCCTTTCATTATTCCCTCACAATTGAATTCCCTCCATAAGAGAACTAGTAGCATCATTCTACTGATTTTATATTTCACTCGTTACAAGGACATTTATTGACCTAAGCCAATGGTTGCGTGATTTTTCTTCCAGTAATTAATCGATATACATACCTCCACCAATAATAAGAAATGTAATCTTGAAATGTGTTAGTACAAGATGTCAGCTCTTCTAACTCTTAACAGACGTAAAACAGTTCATTGAGTAAAAAAAGATTAATTCCTACTTCCAAAGGAACATTATGTTAAGCTGTTAGCACCTAAAGTGCTTCATTCTCTTCCATTACTAACCATTTCCAAGCCAAACACGTTAAATATCCCAATTCCTTAACAATCTGCTTTCTTTGTAACTCATGAATCTAAGTGAGGGGCAGGGCAGAGAGGAGCGGTTTGGGCATGGCTGGTCGGAGGAGTGAGGGGTGGAGAGGAGGGGAGGGTGGGGCGAAGTAAGAAATGCGGGATGGGAAGAGTTGTTCGGAGCGGAGCGGGGAAGGACGGGACGAGGAGGGCCGGGTCGGAACGGGGCTGGGTGGAGTGGGGCTGCGCGGGGTACGGACGGGAGCGGTTTGGGCAGGGCTAGTCGGAGCGGGTCGGGACACTGTGGAGTGGAATGGAGGGGGAGGGGAGGGCGGAGACGGACGGGGCGGGGGCTGTTCGGAGCGGAGCGGGGTTGGACGGGGTCGGAACCGGGTGGCGAGGGGACGGAGGGGAGCGGTTTGGGCAGGGCTGGTCGGAGCGGACCGGGACAGTGTGGGGTGGAGCGAGGAGGAGGGTGGGGCGCAGCGGGGCGGGGGCAGGGGCTGTTCGAAGCGGAGCGGGACGGGATGGGGCGAGGAGGGCCGGGGCTGGGCGGAGCGGGACTGCACGGGGGACCGAGGGGAGCGGTTGTGGGCAGGGCTGGTCGAAGCGGACTGGGACAGTGTGGGGTGGAGCGAGGAGGAGGGTGAGGCGCAGCGCGGCGGGGGCAGGGGCTGTTCGGAGCGGAGCGGGACGGGATGGGACGAGGAGGGCCGTGGCTGGGCGGGGCGGAGCGGGGCGGGGCGGGCGGCGAGCGCTCATGCATTATTCCCGGGGGCGGGAGAGGGAGCGTTGCACTGCCAGTGCCCACCCGTGGCCTCCGCCCCCCAAGGACGCGCGCTGACGCGCGCCTCTCGCTCGTGGCTCAAGGAGCAGCAGGAGATGCTCTTCACCAGACGCATTCCTTACGAAAGGAAACAGCGACCTTAAAATGTAAGACTGATTGGTCAAATACTGTAAGGTTTGAACACAACATTTAATTTTTACTATGCCTGCCACTCTTTCTTCTTTGACATCTTCTGTATCTATAAATGGGTTATTTCGTCACAAGTATGTTATATCTACACAAAGGATTTCTTTTTAGATTCAGTATAATGTATTTCATTTATGACTTGTTTGTTAGCGAAATTTCTATATTTCAATCCTCGAAATTTGACATGTCTTTACTTAACAGCGTGGACCCCTTAGTTGAATGAATACTATAGGTATATTGACGTAAATTAATTCAATTCTGAAATCCTGAATAGAAGGCATATTAACTTCAAAAAACTTACACACTTACAGTGGAAATAATTGAATGTCAAGGGAGTGTAATCATTCCATGGTAGTCAAAATTTTAAAAACGACATATGGCGTCACTAATGAAAAATCAATCGCCCGTTGTTATTTGAATTGTTTTGTCATGAGACGCATGGATGTGGCATTTTGACAGCTAGTGACCAACAAGTAACACGGTTCAAGCCAGATGGACACAATACGAGCCAGAGCAGCAGCAACAGCTCCGCGCGGACTGATAACACAAATGAGCTCGGCGACCGTTGCAGCGCAGCCATGTTACTCGAACAGCACGTGCGCCGCCCTTGACCTGTGGGAAGGAATCTGTGCGTAAATGGGAAGCGATGTGACCGATAGGTCTTGTAGGATTCTGCGCTATGTCTCTCCGAATCCGATCCGATCAGACCAAAGATCAACTCCAGGGATAATTGGCAGTTTCTGTAATATAGAATTTGAGTGGCATGCGTATCCACACGGGTTTGGCCACGAAATGTATAACCATACCTAATGGGCAGATACGTATAATATGCTTCGGCTGCACAGCGGAGGGAAAATGGGCTACAGTATCGGTAGCGTATAAGCGACTCTGACAGTTCAATGCGCTGTTGCTACACATTACTACGCACATGGTACCACATACATCACATATAAATTAAATCTCAAAAGCACTTACTGACACGTTATGACACGTCTTGATATCTGGCCATGCCCGTTATGGCCGGATATCAAGCTGGCAATGGCCAGCGTACTCGTGTTGATAAGATTTTTTACGTCTTTTTTCTTTGATTTTAGGGCATTTTAAAAGCATTTTCAGAGCATTTTTGACGATGTTTTAGATCATCAAAATCTACCCCCTAGTGATGATAAATCTTACCCAAACATCGAACCATCACCAACAGGTTTTCGATGTCGATGAAACACTAGACAAAAAATATCGATGTTTTAAATATGATAAAAGAGGTGGTATTTTTCCATCCTGTTTTCATTTTAATTATTGTACTTAAATGAGTTATATTTTATTCTTTGGTCGCGTATAAATAAAATGTTGAAAATAAACGTTATTGCATGTAAAGAAGAAATCATTATTTCTGCCCTTTATATATCCTCATGAAACATGAAAATATTTTGTTAAAATTATAATAAACTGAGACATCCCGGACAAATCCCAAAAGTACTAATCATAAAGAAATCTCTCCTTCTGGCCATCGATAACAGTGTTAGATGTCAGTGGTGCAATTCACAAAGAAAACAACACTTTCTTGAAATTTTATTTACTGTACATTATGAAAATTTTTTTAAAACATCGATGTTTCTGGAAAAATCGATGTGAACAAACATCGAACACAAAACATCGCTTTTAATATCTTTCACCTCGATGAATAAGCTGATAAATCATGAAAACTTAATTTTACGCGAGAAAGAAAAAACAATTGTCAACTGATGACGTAAATAAGTGATTAATGCTATTCAAACGAAACCTACACACAGATAGTTTCGTTTGAATATCACCTCATTATTAATCCCTGATTTACTTCATTTGAAAGTTTTTGCTCTCCTGTAAAATTATGTTTTCATGACTTATCACCGGGAGCGGTGGCTCAGTGCATCAACTGACCTCACTGCATTGCCTCTGATCGTAAGGTCCTAGGTTCGAGTCCCGACGACAGCAGGATTATCGACACTAGCCTTCCAGCTAGGTCGAATTCAGGCGCTGTCTGGAGGAGAATTCCAGAGGCCAGCTGCTCTGATAGGTAGTTTCCCGTAGTTTCTCCTATTAACATCAGGCGAATGCCGGGGCAGTACCCCAACAAACGGGCCATGGATCGCCCGCGATCTTTCCTTCCTCTTCCTTATCTCCCATATCCTCACCCCTTACACACACACACACACACACACACACACACACACACACTAACATGCGCTACCCTACTACACATGCCGAGAGACGGGTCGGGAACTTAGAACTTGTCCCGGCTGGAGCGGTGCCCCGCTGGTGGGAGATAACTGGTTGGGGAAATCCCCAGAAGTCGACGGCATATCGGCGCCGGATCCCGCCATCCAGAGGGGGAAGATCACCGCCACCTCCCAGTGAAGAAAAGGCACTACACTTACGGGACTAATGACCTCAATAGTTAACGCGCCAGGAATCACTAACAATAAATCAATAACTTATCAGCTTATTCATTGGCATCAAAGATATATCGCGTTTTCAGTCGAAAATATCGATGTTTTAAAAACATCGATATTTTTTGCCATCCCTAGATGAGGACGCAGGAGGGGCCAAAGCGAAAGAAGGGGTCGTGGTGTGAGTGGGCGGCGCGTGCGTGCGTGGGTGGGTGGGAGGGTGGCGAAACGTCGGATTGCGCTTATCAGTGCAGCGATAAGGGTGCGCCTGGCGCGTCCCGCTGCCTCCGCCATCTGCCGGGCCAGCCCACTGGGCGAGGGCGTGGGTGTCGAGTGCCGCTGCGATACCGCTTCGCGCGCCTGTTGCCTTCTCTGTAGGCGCATTCCCGCCTTGGGTTTCGGATTTCCAGCATGCCCATGCTGCCCTTATCACCGGTCCGGGATTTTCTTTCAAGATAATTTTGGTTTGGGTATGGGATTACTGATGGGAGGCATTGAAAAGAAACAACGGAAATTTCAACGAAAACTTTATGGAATTTTGCTTTTGGAATCCCCAATATCTAAGAAATAGACTTTGTCCACAGCGAAATAATGCTAATTTACATTATTTGTATTTGTACAACCTTTAATAATTAAATAACATGTGTGTAATTTAACAAATAATATCAATTGAATTACAGTTTTCCCTTCGAAGTGGCTATTCAAGAAATCGAACTACCGTTTATCACACCCTTCAACCACAGTTCATTACGATTGTGCTACTAGTACAAACAACACATGTAAAGAGGGGAATTAAGACGATGGGATCGATAACATGCACTATGTATTTTGAGGTTCTGTGAGGCATGGCAACACGAATCCGATACAAGTATAGTCAAGTATGCAACGGTAAGGAACGTTAGCGTAGGACAAGACGTTATCTGAGGCTTTTAGAGCAATTCACAGAAGTCGCTGTACGAGGCGTCGCTGAGAGGAGGGTGAAACGGAAGTCGACTTGCGGGGGGGAGGGGAGGGGAGGGGACTAGGACTCGGGAGTCGTGCGGCGACGGCGACAGCGCGAGCCGGAGCCGGATCTCTGCGTCCCACGCTGTGGAAGTCCCGCTCCCGCCTTACAGAGACGGCGAGCGCTGCCAATACAGTCGTCGCCGCTAACGGAATCCACACGGTTCTCTCTCCTGAACCGATCCAGCAAACAGCGTTGGAACTGCACGACGACGCCTAACTTACAAACACATCTATTACTGTATCTCTAGCAGTCTAGCATATGTTTTCGACATCGTCGCTGATACGATTTACATTTGACGATTCTCCTACGCAAGTCTGTCACCATTTAAGTGATGGTGCGTAATATGCACGAAGCAAGATGATGGTTACGGAGATAGGAGTAATAATGACGAATGGGAAGTTACGGAAGAATATGCAAATAGCACACGAGAACACATGGGAAAAATTTTTCATACCGCCACAAACCGAGATTTGAAGCGGTAGAGAGGACAACCGCACAGCATTGCCACCGGAACTCCGCTGTCCCCGGCGCGACGTCCGCAGCCCAGACCCTCGAGGTAACACGTCACCCTCTGCTACGCCTTTCCTCCCAGCCAGCCCCTCTCCCACCCTCTCACTCGCTCTCACGTCGTCCTCTTGTTCGCCCTATGGCTTGCCCTCTCTCTCACCCACTCTCTCTCGCCCTCTCTCTCACCCACTCTCTCTCGCCCTCACACCTACCCGCCCGCCCGCCCTCCCTCTCGCCCGCCCGCCCTCTCGCCTTCTCGCTCACCAGCCTTCTCACGGGCGAGTTAGAAGCCCGCCCGTCCTCTCGCTCACCAGCCTTCTCACTCGCCCGCTCTCTCGCCCACCCACCCTCTCGCCCGCCCTCTCGTCCACCCTCTCGCCCGCTCTCGCCCGCCCTCTCGCCCGCCCTCTCGCACGCCCTCTCGCACGCCCTCTCGTCCGCCCTCTCGTCCGCCCTCTCGTCCGCCCTCTCGTCCGCCCTCTCGCCCGCCCTCTCGCCCGCCCTCTCGCTCACCAGCCAGCCAGGCACACCCAGGCCATCCTCGCCAGCGCGGCGCGGCGCGCCGGAATTCGCGTCCGAAGCCCCGCAGCTGCGCGCGCGGCCGCCCCAAACGAGGTCAGGCGCCGCCGCTGCCTGCGCCGGTCCGGCACGCGCTGACGCAGGACGCGTCTGCCGCCCCCGCCCCGCCCCCTGCGCCAGATGCGGAGCTGCTGCGCCAGCACTCCCAGCGTTCGCCCGGCCTTTTTGCGCGCGGACTGCGCGGACGCGGGCGTCTGCGCGGACTTCGCTCGGCCCTCGGACGCGCTGCACGCACCGCCCGCACCGCGCACGGCCTGCGCCTCTGCGCAGACTTGGAGAGGCCCGTCGTTGACAAGGACGCTGCAGAAATTCGCTTTCATTTATGTACCATCGTTTTCCCCTTTTTATTTATAATACATACGGACTTGACAAAGCCAAAGTTATTTTCAAAGTGAAGTATGTTCATGAAACACAAGTTTTCAGGAATGTTATGTGTTAACTTTCACTAGTAGTTTCTCTTGCAGTTCAAGAGAAGAATTGTCGGTTTTCGGGAACGTCATTTTTCTACACAATATTGGACAGCCTGGCAGACAAGCAGGTTGAGAATATATATTAGTAACGTAAAATTACAAAACAAACTGAAATAAAATACAGCACTTTCAAAATAACTCTTTAATTGTGGCCGAATCAGAAAACGCGAGATTTCTGGTTGCAAGTAATTACGTCCCAACAAAATACCGAATAAAGAAGAACTGGAATATAACATGTTCAGAAATCCATTAGGGTTACTGGTTACGTGGACCTTATGTATATAGTTTTTCAGTATTGTTTTGTCGGAATAGGATGATTCTTCGCAAAAACATCTGAAGAGTGAAACGGATGAGACACCATCTGGCAACAAATGGTGCATAGCTTGTATGCTCACTTGGTGAGAGAAAAATTCGGGGGGGGGGGCAGTGGCCCATAAAAAACGCGCCCGCGTCGATGGCGAAGGTGCTGTGTACCCCTTTTGAAGGCACACAGTGTGATTCAGAAAATTATCTTCGGATTTCTGAGTGAGCTGCGAAACATCATATGTGTGTAATGCCCTATTCTTGCTAAAGTGAAAGGGTATTCCCGCCAGCGAAGAACAATGATGAACCCCACAGTCGTAGAACTTTTCATACACTCGACCAGAGCCACCACCGCCCGCTCTGCGCTTTTGCTACTTACGAAGGAGAAACATCGTACCAGAGCGATGATCCAGAGAAAGTTGCGTAAGTGACGGGCTTTTAACATTGTGTCTGCGCGACACTCTCTACTTTTATAATTCCTCGTATTCACGTCCTCACCTCGCGCTTGGCGTGTAACTAACGTCTTACGCTGTCTACTTCATAAATGCGTCATTGTGCGTCACCAAAAATTCAACATTTTAATGTGGATAATTGGCATTCTTAAAGCGGTTCTACTTTAAGCGTCTTTGTATAAATTTCCAGAGAATAAATTTTGTTTTAAAATCCATTGAACAAGTTAATACAAGTACTTTCCAAAATGTTTAATAATATTAGAGATGTGAGCAAAGCAATGGTGACAGCAATACGAAATACTTGCAGACAAGATCGTAAAGTCGCAGACAGTGTGTTAGCTTTTGAGACTTCCATGAATTCCTGTCAAAAGAACTCACCTTGAGCATGTAAGCGATTTGTAATTTAATTAATTCACAAAAAATAGGAATGTCTGTGTCATATGAGGGAGAAATATACTCCGCGCACTTTATCCTCATTTGCTGAATCCCCTTCTCATGTACTATATTTCTTGAATTATGAATGAAACAACTAACGAGCGTGGTTGGCAAGATTAGGAAACTAGAAAAGTAGTAGTAGGATAGATAACGAATTTTCAATTGCAATCGAAAGTGTGTGTAGAGGGATAGTGAAATGGACAAGAACGAGCAGAGTGCGTTGATTGTGGCCCATTGTTAAGAATACAGTTCGTAAGCAGCATCAGTCTGAAATTGATTGGTGGAAAGGCTCGATTGGTTGGTTGGTTGGTTGGTTGGTTGTTAGTGATTCCCGGCGCGTCATCTATGTCGGTCATTAGTCTCGTAAGTGTAGTGCTTGTTTTTATCGGGAGGTGGCGATGTTCTTCCCCCGCTGGATGGCGAGATCCGGCGCCGACGTACCGTCGGCTAGCGGGGTTTCCCTCTAACCAGACTCTCCCACCAGCAGGGCATCGCCCCAGCCGGAACAAGCTCTAAGCTCTCGACCGCTCTCTCAGCATGTGTGGTAGTGTAGTGCATATTAGTGTAAGTGTGTGTAAGAGGAGAGGATAGAACAAGAAAGAGATAGGAAAGATCGCGCGCGGTCTATGACCCGTTTGTTAGCGTACTGCTCCGTCATTTACCTGGTGTTGAGAGAAACCACGGAAAAATACCGATCAGAGCAGCTCTAGAATTCTCCTCTAGACAGCGACTAATTTCGACCTAATTGAAAAGCTAGTGTCGAAACTCTTGCCACTGTTGGGACTGGAACCTTGGACCTCCCGGTCAGAGGCACTGCAGTGACATCAGTTGCACTGAGCCACCTCTCCCGGTGGAAAGGCCCGAGATATGCAATTCAATCTCCGAGAGCTCCTCGCCTGTTCGAGATAGGCAGTTGCTTTTCCACTTGAGTTGCCTCCTCGCATTGCAGCCGATCGCTTCCAGCCGCGCCGTCGCCTCGTTGTCGTCGAAGGTGGTGGCGGCGACGGCGACGGCGACGGCGACGGCAACGGTGACGGCGACGGCGACGGCGACGGCGACGGCGACGGCGACGGCGACGGCGACGGCGACGGCGACGGCGACGGCGACGGCGACGGCGACGGCGACGGCGACGGCAACGACGATGACGGTGACGATGACGGTGACGGTGACGGTGACGGTGACGGTGACGATGACGGTGACGATGACGATGACGATGACGATGACGACGGGAGTGACGACGACGACGGCGACGACGACGACGACGACGACGACGACGACGACGACGGCGACGGCGACGGCGACGGCGACGGTAATCGTGACGGAGACGGCAGCGGCGACGGAGAGGGAGACGGAGACGGTGACGGCAGCTGCGACGGCGAAAGCGTCGGCGACGGCGACGGCTGCGGCTGCTGCGGCCAGCCGCTGCGCGCGCTTCTCGGGGAAGGGGCTGAGCGAAGCGAAGGAAGCGTGGTAGAAGGAGGGGCGGGCTGAGGGCGGGGCGGGGCGGAGTTGGGAGGGCGTGGGCGGCAGCGCACCTGGCGAGCGTGCCGTGCGCCGCGTTCCGCCGATCAGACACACACACACACACACACACACACACACACACACACACACACACACACACACACACACACATACGAACACATGCCTGCGTCCGAGCACAGTCTCCCGGGCCGCTCAGCTCCCTTCTTAGCCCTTGCTTCCTTTACTTCGTACTGCTGCTAGTTTTTGCTCTATTTAATCTTTATATTTAAAACGCTAAGGATTTCCGCTTAGAAAGAAGTTCGAGCTTTCTACTCAACTAAGCTAAATTACGTGATTTTTTTTCTTTAAATGAAAAGTGGTTGATCCTAGATCTGTTTACTTACTCCTATTAACCGGTTCTGTAGTATAAACTCTGAATGTTAATAATATATCAAATTAATAGAATGTACGTTTATCTGTCGTCATGTGTTGATGAAATCGTTTTGTTACGCGAGATGCAATCGAGCTATCGAAAACAGTCAAAGTTTCGTCGTGAGCAAGCGTGTCAGTACTTGAGAAAGTGAGGTTATACATTAACGAGGCGAAGATAGGGAGTTTGTTGGAAGATCGAATGGCTTGCAATCCAAAGATTAGTGGGTGGATATAAATCCAATGCCCAGCAATCATTTGACATAAGAACCCTTTTATTAAAAAAAATCATTATAACACAATGTGATAAGGTTACTATTTTAAGTGGTGCATTATTTTTTTTAAGGTAAGTTGGATAGCAGAAATTATGCTATAATCCACTATAACATTCACATACAGATGTTGGTAACTATAAACATTTCAATTACGTTTTCAGAAATATCTCTAACTCTCGTGTTCACAGTGGATAGTGATTGTATTGTTTGAGAAGGAACTAAAAAAAATCGGAACTTCAAAATATAGAGAGATAAAGTATTTTATAAGACATAAATCCTGTAATACTAGCTACTACAAATTTGAAACTGAAATAGTTATCTTTCGATCTTTTTTCGTTAAAAATATTTTTGTTTCTACTGTAAATTTGAGAAAATCGTAATTATGGGGGGTTGCTAGTCACGATGTCATATTATGCTAATCATAGACCACTCACTGTTTTACCTACAGATCGCATTGTATTCTTATTATAATGCCTCTAGAGCGATTTACAAGTTGAAAGTAGTAACGTTCATCATTTTCCACCCTTCTTTTAGGTAAAAAAACTGATATGAATCCCATAAGTCTTCTGAATTATGAGAAAACTCTTAAAATACTTCAACAAATTGTGATTGTGGTTGATTTACGATATATATTTAAAAGTTTTGAGCTGTGGGAAGTGCTTTTTTATTACCTATGAGAGCCAAATAGCCCGTTAACCCACAGTCCGCAGGAAAGATCGATCTCTGTTGGTTGAAAGAACAGAAATTATCTACTTTTCAATTTATGACATAACTTCTTCATATAATGTCGATCTAAACGGAATAAATAGAAATGAGCTAAAAAACGTTCATTTATTGCATAATTATCATTATCAATGTCCCAATTTAAACTCTTTACCAGCACAAGTAAAATGAATGGCTATTGCCACATTAAATTTCCAATGATATTTATTTGTGCTTCTAGAGGATTCAATTTGCGATGGAATTAAGACATGCAAGCAAAGAAAGAAAAAAAAATCAATAATTTAAGACGAGTGAAATGAAAATTCCAAAATACAGCTTCAAAATGTAGGCTTGTAGCGAAAAATAACGGTCTTCTAGCAAAAAATTGTATATTTTCACTAAAATAGTTTTGTGAACTTTTGGAGACACTTACGTAAGCTACTCATTGTAATGTGAAACAATTCTATATGAAAATATAAATGTTTTTTCAGCTTTTCAAGAAGTTTCATCTTCTTCCAGACGTGGAATCGTCTAGACACAAGCAAATATGGAAAATTTGTAGGAAAAACATGCGATACGTAACTTCTGATTTTTAACAGCAGTTACTGCGGAGTTACATTTACACGAAATGGTAATATAGCTGTATACACGATCCGTTAATCTGCGCGAATGAGGGAGAACATTTTTACGTTGGGAACGACACAGCATTGTGGGATGTGTTGTAGCAATCTCATTAATTATGTTTCAACTCGGTATTGAAAGTTGTAAGCTACTTCACAGTAGACGTGTTTCCCTTAGGCCCGCGCAGCCAATAGACCGCTTACTGGATATCCTAGCTACAGAGAGTAATCTCAACCGCTAATAGGGTGTTTGTGCACCCTCGAACGTTAAATTACTATCGATCTTTTGCGCATGCGCAGTTCAAGTTTCGCATCACTTTAATGCATCTGCACATACACACTCGATAGTGCTGTCCGCTATGGCGTCCACAGACTTCACTATCCTCTCATCCGATAACCCCGTTAGGCAACATTGGGGAGTGAAGAGAAAAAATGATAACAATTAAAGATTGATGGATTAATTAGTAATTCCGGGCGCGTCAACTACGGAGGTCCTTAGTTCCGTAAGTGTAATGCATATTTTTTTTTATCGGGAGGTGGCGGTGATCTTTCCCCATTGGATGGTGAGATCCGGCGCCGACCTACCGTTATCGACCTACCGGTACCGATCCGGTTTGGCTAGCGAGGTTTTCCCTAATCAGGTATCTCCCACCAGCGAGGCACCGTCCCAACCGGGACAAGTTGTAAGTCCCCGACAAAACAATTAAAGGATTATGGAGACTTTGGAGTATATTAATATCGGTTTTATGTAGATTGCTGGATTCCAACAGACTCAATACCGCACCTTCTGACAAGCGGATAGGAAATGGCTGAATCGGCGCGGCGGTGCGAAGGAATGCGCAGCTCTGAGTATCCAGGGTCTCTACGGCATCCTGCGCGCGCGCTCCGTGCGGAATGAGGCCGCAGAGGCTGTCGCAACGCGGCCGCCGTGCGGTGCAGCCGCGCACGCCACGCCACGCCACGCCACGCCGCTCCGCGTCACCCCCCCTCTCGCTCATATCCGTCCCCCACGAACCCGGGCAGCAGGTGTTTCCTGGAGCGACGCGCACGGCGCGGCGGCGCCCACGCGTCCGATGCGCGCAGCCCGCCCCTCCCCGCTCCTCACTTTTCCGCTGCGACCCGCCCTGCCCCGCACCTCTACGTTCCTCTCTTCAGCGCCACGCCCCGTTCAGCCCCGCTTCGTCCCGTCCCGCCCCGCCCCGCCCCGCCCCGCCCCGCCCCTCCCGCCTCGCCTCGCCTCGCCCCGCCCCGTCCGTCCGTCCGCCCCGCCCGCCCCGCGTTCCGTCCCGCCTCGCGCCTCGTCCCGCCTCGTCCCGCCTCGTCCCGCCTCGTCCCACCTCGTTCCGCCTCGTCCGCCTCCCGCCTCGTCCCGCCTCGGCCTCGTCCCGCCTCGTCCCGCATCCCGCCTCGTTCCCGCCTCTCCGCCTCGTCCCGCCCGGCCTCGTCCCGCCTCGTTCTGCTCATCAACCCTCTGCACGCCCTGTCCCAGGCCCGGCCCGCCCTGCCGTTTCCCGCCCCGGCCTGGCCCTGCCTCCGCCCCTCTTCTCGTATCTATAACCTACCACACTTTTTTCCTCATCCCGCTGCTCTCCATCCCGCTTCTATCCTCCCCGCCCCGTTTCCCTCCACCCTGCCGCCCTCCGGTCCTCTCCGCCCCCCTCCCCCACGCTCCTCTTCGCCCCGCTCCTCTCCTCTCTTCTCCGCCCCGCTCGTCTTCTCTTCGCCCCACCCCCTCCTCTCCTCTTCTCTCCACCCCTCTCCGCCCCTCTCCGCCCCTCTCCGCCCCTCTCCGCCCCTCTCCGCCCCTCTCCGCCCCGTCTCTCATCCCGCCCTGCGTCGCATCGGTCGCGCACGCCTTGTCTCGCGCTCGTAAAGCGCAGAACAAAGGGAGGTGTATCAGCGAGCGGCTGCGTCGCGTCCGCCGCAATTAAATGCAGCGTTCCTCCACCTCTGCCCCGCGCCGCCCCCGCGCAGCTGCACCGGCGACGCAGCAGCAGCAACAGGAAGCAGCGGCCGCGTGACGCATGTAGGAACGCTGTTGCCTTACCACAAGGACTTGCTCTAGTTCTAAAGCATAAATTGCCACTGGATGATACCGCTGCCAGAAAGGGCTTGGGAAACGCATCTCCGAACATATACCAAAATAATTAGTACTGGCATTCACTGTTCGTTTTTCGCAAGGTGGTTCTTATTTTATTCAATCGTTGCTTGTGAAGTACTTTTGAGAAGTGTGTGTTTCAGAGCTCTGCCTGCAGGCAGATGGGTTAACCTTGCCGGCAGCGAGTAACTGGGCCGTTAGGACTTTACCAAGCTAACAGGTAAGGGAGCTTGACCCAGAGGGGAGCGAAGGCTCCCAAAGACGGACGAACTTCCTGCTTGTGTAGTACTAGGCGCATTGCGTGTGAATCGCTTTCTGCTTCACGAAGGTTGTCAGGACGGAAACACGGAGCCTCTTCTGCCTCGTCGTCTGTACACTCACTCATACGCTGCGTAGACTCGGCTGATGTCTGAATCTTTGGCGCCAGAAACCAGAATAGTCGTGCAAACGGAGGCCTGTGCATTTCTGTTCAACTCTTGGGCGCATCTTTGGGAAACTGTGATGTGGAAAACTAATTGAAACATGTTTTATAACATTCTCCCGTATCGAGAATTTCTTTTTATGTACGTGGATTCACGTATTTTACATTGTAATTTTGGATTTGTGAAGACAATTTCAGAATTTAGGAAGCAATATATACATACGACAATGAAAAATTTTTTGAGAATAAATTCTTTGTGAAGTATTCATAAATAAAAGCATATTTAATCTACCTTAAAATCCACCAAAAGGGGCCGATTTGAACTTTATTCAGTGGCAGCAAAAACGTACGCTAACTTTGAGGGAACATTGACTGTGTGAAATTATTTAAACAATTACTGACGTCTTCCCAGTCCTTGACACTGCGCACCGTAAGTGACGGCAATGTGTCGTGTTGCGTAGATGTTTGAAAAAGGAATGACAAAAGAGGCAAAATCGCGAAAAGAGCAACCGAAACACCCTTGTGGAGAATCAAAGCAAATACTAGTTTTAAAAATGAATTGTGTACATGTTAAGAGATTATAAAATGTCAATTTTCTCCTCAAATTCAAAAAATAGTTTTTAAAGAAAAAGACTATAGGAGGTTAACAAATGATGTCCTTCTCACTATCTCAAACAAGAGATAAAAACATTCTAGAGAAGTCGAGAGCTTAAGTTAGTCTCTTGTAGGCCGGCGCTTTAATCCGCCTCGCGCTGAAAGATGCAATACCGGCGCTTAAACATTGGCGCTAAGGGCGGGCATCCGGGGCTCTGAAAGTCAGGCGGCAAAAACCGGAAACACGGAAAAAATTGAAAAGAAATATTCATTGCAGTAAAGTATTCTATTATTGAACTGTGTCAATAATTTAAAATCTGTAACCAATTCGATAATCATAACTTCATATGCTTTTAATATTTAATGTATTGTAAAATGTATTGATTTATATTGTATTCAATATTATAGATTATATTGAATTGAATACAAACTTTTTCTGACCTTGTCCTGAATGTCAACTTCATAATTTGAATTTTCTTTATTTGTATTTCATATTTTGTAATTTCAATTGCTATTGGTCTGTAACTATTATACTTTGAAATCTATCTATTATTTATATTAATTCCCTCAGCCGTTGCATTTTATATTTTGTAATTTCATTTGCAGTTGGTCATTAATAATTTTAATTTTAGATGTATCTATCATTTATATTAATCCCCCTTTGGATTTCATATTTTGTAATTTCATTTACTAATTATTATAATTTTAAATGTATCTATTATTTATATCAACCCCCCCCCCACTTTGTATTATTTCGTATTTACTTTGTATTTTATTGATATTTTTGTTTATATTTTTGACTGATGATCAAGGCAAAGCCGTCAAAGCCATCAATCATCATCATTTTAAGCCGACTCTCTAAATATATGAATTAATTAAGTTGATTAAGATGACTTACATTATTTCTTCTTGTAATTACATCAACAATACGCCATCAGAATTCCTTAATTTAATCATACGGAGTCAGTACAGCACTATCATATGCACTATTCTTAGTTTTCCAAATACAGAGTCTCAGTGTGATGGACGCAAAGTATACTTGGAAGTAGCAAGACGTTGCGGTAAATGACATTAAAGAGGACCATCCTAAAAAGTTTCGTATGAGCGCACGTAACCAGCTGTGAGAAAGATGTCACTGTATGAGATTGAAGTGGAGATTTTTGAGATAGTGAATGGTGTCAGATTTCCAATGGAATAATTATAGATCCAACAATATCGACGACGACTAACGATCTGTGTTCTGATCGGCAGTTTGTCGAGGTTTCTCCTATCGACATCAGGCAAATGCCGGAGCAGTACCCTATCAAACGGACCACGAACCGCGCGTGATATTTCCTTCGTCTTCCTTGTCCTTTCCTCACCCCTTACTTAAACACACTGACATTTACATGCACTATGCTACCACACATGCCGAGAGACAATTCGGGAGCTTACAGCTTGTCCCAGCTGGAACGTTGTCCCGCTGGTAGGAGGTACCAGGTTGCGGGAAACCCCGCAAGCCGAGGGATGGGTCGGCGCCAGATTTCGCCATCCAGCGTAGCAAGAAAACAGCAACATTCGCGATAAGAAAAATGCACTACACTTACGGGATGACCTTAACAGTCGACTTCCTCGGAATCACTAATCAATCAATCAATCAATCAAAAAAGCGAAAGTAAAACGGCATTGCCTATCACATACGATCATTTCTCACCTTCTGCTCTGCTTCTGCCACTCTGTTCCACAAAACTTGCCAAGATTTGGTATGGAATCGGCCCCGCGATACAGATGGCTGCGAGTGCCAGGGAGCAACGAGCCCTCCCTCGGTCTTGTTGATTAATTATCCTCCTTCCGTCGCTCGAGGATTTTTACTCGGGGAGACGAAGCGACGCTCTTGAGAACTCGCATCTGTTGGGGAGGATGTTTGATGTTGGATGTTTCTTCGGGAAGTTGTGGTTGAGTTTCACATCTACCTCTGCCGGATGCTGGAACGACGCGTAGCCGCCGAAGAAGGCAGTTTTTGGTCGCGTACGTTCCCAAGAGACGAACGTTGTTTGTCGTTCGCGTGCAAGCCGTGTGCCCAAGACGAGGGAAGAAAAAAACACTTTTATTAACTCTCTCGGAAGTTGAACGTCATAGTCGAGTAGAATCAAGTTGTGGAAATAAAATACGTTTAATATTTCTAAATACGTATAATGATTGAGAAAGTAATGTGGGAGGAAACCCATTACTATTAATGTTCTCTGACAAAGGTACAGTGTTTATTCTCCCTGATACATGCAAGTTTGACCTGAAGATTTGTCCATCAACAACTTTATTAAAAATTATTAATGACACTCCAGAGTAAATGGATTACGAAAGTTACTTTCTTCCTTAAACCACACTTGTACTATGTGAAATATTGAGTATGAATGTCAGAACTCAAGGCGTAGATATGTCCATTTTTTTTAATTCAATGAAAATTAAAATTCTGTAATTACAAAACCACTAATTCACGCTTAGCGCGGCTGCTACAGCATTATATATAATAGAAGATATATAATTAAGAGTAATAAAATATTCAACTCAACTGTCCCCAGAATTTCATAGGCAATTACATTGGAAATATCATTCATAAATATTTCGCACACTAAATTTCTTCTAGCAACTATGTAACAAATGTATTTAATTTTTTTGTATAATTAAAAACATAGTAATATTTGAATTCACTTAACATAATTCGTCTATTCACAAATCAGATGAAATCTGCTTCGAATTCATTTAAAAGCACAGCGAAACTATTCGGTACTCGCTGATTCCTTAAATTTTTATTGCATTTTATTTTCAAATAATCTCATTTTAGTAGTTTTTAGTACATCAATAGTTGTATTATTATTAACCATTGTGGATTCACGATCCTCTAGGAAACTTGAATGTTCTGGATCATGGGATGTGGTAACCGTTAAATTCAAAACATTAACATATTTCAGTTTCCCCAAGTCGGCAAACTAAAATGTGGTAATGTTTTCAATTAAACTGTAAAACCTGATTAATCACAATACGACAATTTTATGCACAAAGGTACATCGTAAATTTTTAAAATCAAATGTAATGAATAATTACGATGACTTGCAAATATCGACCTGTCAGCATGGCGAATTTGTGATCTTTCGGACGTGCTGCTTAATGTGGCTAGCTGAGCAGTAAAGTCCATTAAATATAGATATGGAGCCCTAACAGAAGTCTAGTTGGAGGTTAACGTGTTGCGATCTATCTTGATTTTGTGAGCGGCAGACAAAGCAACTAACGGTGATATTCGCAGCTTGTGGCCTGCGAGAGCCATATCCAAAATGAAAATAGTGCACCCCGCAATGGATCGTCCGACCATCAATTATGGGACGCGCAAATTGGAAAAAAGGTTATAAGCGACTGAACCCATCAGTTGTAGTCTTGCATTACGGGCGGAGTTATTTGTGTGCACTAACGATTTTCTATATATTAACTCGACACATACCATTAAATTGTGAGTCAAATATTCTGAAAAGTATTTCCATTAACTGTGACAATTTAAAAATATCATGTCAGCAATACGTTTATGTGTGATGTACAATTTTCAAGATAGATCAAGGAATATAAATGATTTTCAAAAAGAAAAAGTATGGCATGACGGCATACTGTGTGATAAAATACAATCGTATCGATTACATACAAAGTTTTACATACAAAATACTACCACATTATACTTTAGTAAAATATGACATTGTTTTGCATGATGTATTTTTGATATTTCATTGCCTTCTCTGACAGAAAAATCACAGAGCGCAATAATCACCTTTTTGTGAGGAGAAGGGACACGAACTTCTAAACATTTATCAAAGACTATCAAAAAGTTATGTCTGTGGCCTGCTGCAGAGACTCTTCAAACTATTTTAGATTTTCTGCGAAATACCTTAATATTTCGGATGCAGCGAGCAATAAATTATTTTAATATAGTAGCCGAAAGTTAACGTTTCATGCAGACAAAATGGAGCCGTTGGAAACGCATGATTTCATTGCAAGCGAGCTCATTTATCTTGAGAATTATTGTTTTTAGTGGCATCGCAATGAAGGTTCATTAGCATTATCTCTAGTAATTCTACTCCCCTAGCCGGATGGATTAAGGCTGTAATTAATGATAGTACCAAACGTATCGAAACCACAGATCATAGAGCTCTGATAGATTAACTCTCCCAACCATATTGGTGTTTCCATTGAACGTAGCAAACCTCATTCGAATTGCTAGTTTAGACCAAGCTCAGTTCTATCTGTTCAGAAATGAATTTCAGCGCTACCCTTCTTGGATGATTGGTTCCGTCGCCCGAGAAGCTTTTAGTCTTGGGGTCGGTGCGAATGGGACTCGCGGGCCGTGTGCAAGCGCCCGAGCGAGGCATTGCACTCCGCGAGGCTCCCTGTGACGAATGTGTGTATGGGGGACGAACCCCATAGGCGCAGAGGCGCTCCCAGGATGTTTCATTCATAGAGGAGGATTCACAGGAGGGGTATTGTTGCAGTGCCCAGACGATTTGATGTTGTCTTATACAGAATTTTTCATGTATCCTGAGTATAAAGTGTATTTTATTTGTTGACATACAGTTGTTATTTATGACATTAACAATTGATATACTTAATTATCTTCTATGTAGTAGACACAAACAATTCGTAAAATCTTTATTTGCAAACATATATCATTGGCTTCTGGGTGGAGACTGATGACCTTTGAGCCCCCTTCCCCTCATTTGGGTGCGCCAGTGGGGGGAGAGGGATCAATTCTCTCCCCCTCCTCCCACATATTTCGAGCTTCACTGATTTTGTACAAAAATGTAAAATGTATTAATATGACGCAAAACTTCTGAATCCCCAACGAATAATTATAAATATGTAGAAATGTTGGAAAAAAAGAATTGCCCAATAAAGAATAAATCACGAGAAGTCCCCTTACATTCCACGAAATAATCTTTCAACCTTTTCTCGGAAGCTCCACATCAGAGAGCGTGTTTTGCCAGCGAGAGCAGCGCTGTTGCCAAGGCAGCCTCTTGGGGGCCAGTGTTTCAGCCCGCGCGCCTCGCTAGTTTGCTCTAGTGATTGTTCTCTCGTGGAGTGTTTCCCAATGTGCTCGTCACTCGTGCGGGTGAACTCCTTTTCGATCTGCGGAGTGTTGAATTGCCAGCGGCTAAATGGTTTGGTCCTCTGGATGTGAGAACTCTTGGGGGGATAAGTGTGGGTGAGGGGAAGGGGGAGGATTACCCACTTTTTAGAATGCGCAATATAATAATAATACTTATTATTATTTAATTATTTATTATTATTATTTATTTATTATTATTATTTATTATTATTTATTATTATTTATTTATTATTTAATTATTTATTATTATTATTATTTATTTTTTCACAGCTTTCTGGTACATGTTTGAGGAGTCATACAGATATTTCTATCAAAGCATGATTTCCGTACTACATTACTTTTAACAAAAATATATTTATTTTAAGAACTTATTAGAAGGTAAACATTTCTACAAATATAAATTTAAACACTTAGTTTATAAATTAAAAAGTATATAATTCTTTAACACAAATTTATTTAGGAACCCATAAATCTTCTGACTAAAGAACGTGTGCTCAGGATCACAGCTTTCTGTAGATTGATGAAAATATTCGTCTCGATCCCCAGTTTTTTCAGAGAGTGCTTCAGGACGGTAGGTATCACACCTGTTGCTGAGAGGACGATCGGCACATTATTATTATTATTATTATTATTATTATTATTATTACTATTATTATTATTATTATTATTATTATTATTATTATTATACCTTACAAACTTTGAAGCAAATATGTCTTCATATAGAGTAGATTGAATTAGTTTTTTTCTTGCTCCCCCAAACTTAACCTCCAAGTTGCGCCCATTCGGACATCAGTTTCCTCCAGCGCCGCCTACTGCCGTCACTTCCACACAAACTTTGCGCTTCTGGAAGAGTATATAAGCAGGACAATACATTCTAGTGGTAATTTCTAGCATTTCATGATATCGGACTCTCCTGTAGCACTGCTTTAATCGGATTCTCGTGTCCTGTCCTAATAAGAAAAAAAGACCCTTATAACGACAGGTTGAAATTGTGCAGGGCAACAGCTGTTGCCACAGTGGTGTCTAACCAGGAGGTCCTATGATTGGTGACCCGACAAGTGGCGGACTTGCGACGCTAGCTAGTCGAATTCAGTCGCTTTCTGGAGGAGAATTATAGGGGCCGACTGCTTTGATCGGTAGGTGGCCGTGGTTTCTCCGACCATGCAAATAGAGCAGTACTCTAACAAACAAGCGTCGGACCGTGCGCGATCATTCCTTCCTCATCCTTGTCTCATTCTCTCCTCCTTCTCATGAACACTTACATTCACGCACACTGCAGTATCACACACGTCGCCACATCAGTCTGGAACGTGGAGGTTGTTCCGGCTGAGACAGACCCACGCTGGCGCGGATAACTGGAGGGTGAAGCACATGAAAAACAATCGCGAAGTTCGCAGTCGGATCTCACGTTCCAGCGGGGAACACCGCCACCTCCACAGATATTACATTCACTAAACTGACGTGACTAAAGAACAACGACCGGGAGCAGTAGCTCAGTGCATCAACTGATGTCCTAGATTCGAGTCCTGACGGAGAATTCTAGCGGCCGGGTGCTCGGTAGTTTTCCGTGGTTTCTCCGATGAGCACCAGGCGAATACGGAGCCCTAACAAAACGGGCCACGGATCGCGCGCGATATTTCCTTCCTCTTCCTATCTTCTCCCTTTACACACACACACACACACTGACACTAATATTCACTACACTACCACATATTCCGGGAGACCGGTCGGCAGCTTAGAGCTTGTCTCGCCATCTCCCGAGCTGAGAGCTTGTTCCGGCTGGGGCTGTGCCCCGCTGGTGGGAGAGTCTTGGTTATGGGAAAGCTCCGCTAGCCGACAGTAGGTCGGCGCCGGATCTCGCCATCCAGCGAGGCAAGATCACAGCCATCTCACGAGGGAAACATGCACTACACTTACGGGACTAATGTCCTAATCTGTTGACACGCCCGGAATCACCAACCAACCAAAGAACAACGCAGTTTTCACAGCGCTCGGAAACCCGAAATTTGTAATCAAGCCACTTAAAAGTGTTGTTTATGAAAAAAAATATTACCAATTAATGTTCTTAATTAATGAAAAATGTTTGATCAGTTCATTTACTAAAACTTGCCCCAATGGGGCGACGGCGCCGCCGCTGTCCTTTTTTACACCGAAAGACAAGAGGACCGGGAGGAAAAACAGCCCACGCAGCTATCTTGGTCGCAGCCGCCGCGTTTCCTCACAGAGCGATACAGAGCCTGAAACACAGGACGTTGAACTCAGACGGCTAGCAATGGTGTGAATAGAATGTGGGTTGAGAACGTTTTCGGTTGAAATCTCATTGACGCGTCTGGGGTTTGTGGTAGGTCTTTTGTGCTGACAGTGGTACTAACACTCTTCTAGTTCTTACGTAGTATTGAAGGTAATGCAAATAAAAAATGTTAAATTTCTTCAAGGAATTGTCACCCTCGAACAGCAATCGAACCCCGTTTCTGGTTTTCGCAACTTGTTCTTTGGAGACCCCGGTTCGATTTTCGGCCAGTAATAATTATTTGAACAAAAACACGTGTTTTACTTTAACAAGATCTCATCTTAGAAATATTTACTGTGTAGAACATATTTCCGAAGTAATTACCTCTCTAATAAGGAGTCAAGGTGCTGAAAATTGAAAAAATAAAAAAATATTAGAACAAACAACAATAAATAGTTTTGAAGCGAAAAAGCAAAAAGGATAAACGTCAACGCGAACGAGAACGCAGCGCGATACGACACGTGAGAATCAACGTGGGAACGAGATCCTCCTTGATACAAAAAGTTATATTCTTTAGATTTAAACAATTTGTTGTAAACATATAAAGTGCATGTTACACAATTGTTCGAATATGATTAATACGAAACATAAAGCTGAGTATTTCAAACAAGGCTTTATATAGTAATCGTCAGACAGTTGAAATGTTTTTAATACACTGTTTATTTACAACATAATGTACCGAAATCAGAGGATAAATAATAATATCCCAAATCCACCAATTGACCGATAGGAAAAAAGCAATAGATATGCCGCAGTCGTTGATCACCAGATGATGTCTCTAACAAAGCACGGTCAACAATCAATCCCAACAGAGCAACACCAGAGGCACAGTTCCAGGGGTAGAACGTACGGCACACTACCTCACACTCGATTGCTACTGCCGCCTAGTGCTTCTGCGCCAGGTGAGGATTAGAGCCGGACAAAACACATGCTATTATCGATTGTTCTTGCTTGCTTCCTTGTTTTCACAGTTGGAACTTTAAACACAGACTGGCGTGGAGCAATCGATTGTAATATCGATCTTCTTCGCATGCGCCGTTCCAGGTGAGCATCACTTTGGAGCATCTGCGCATGCGGAGAAGATCGAGATTGCTGCGGATTGCTGAACGCTACGCCGCGCTGTGCTCCTTGGTGGAAAGAGATGTGTGAGCAACACCGGCGTAACGATTTTTGCCCTTTATGTGGCAGCACCAGTTTGTGTCACGAACCAAGTGACCATAGCACAGGCACTTCGTTTGAAAAGCCAGACCAGACGTTGGCCACCATGTTGCATGGAGAGTGAGAAGTTTTGAGAAACATTTTGAAAGTGACATGAAGTGACAATTTTCAACGGTGACCAACCAAAAATAACGCGAATAAGATGTAAAAAATGCAATATTTAAAAGAAAGGCTTCATTTATCTGTTGCAATGACTTGTAACTCTGTGATAATTTTGGAATCTGACTGCATTTAAAATTCCCGCTCATATTGGGAAGCAAACTGGTGCCTGAAGCTCATTGGCTGAAGTCAGATACGATGCGCAATAGTTCACCCATCTCTGTCCATCATGCTGTTTGCTGAGCGGCGCCCTGCAATAAGTCCCTACACTCAGAGGTGAGCGCACTCGTTGTGGGCCTGTAAAGCAAGCTCCTAATCTGCGTATGAAAAGTACAGGTAGGTCTATCCGTAGGCTCAGAAGTATCGAAACCGCTCCTTCTCGCCTGTTCTTTGCAGTATCCATGAGTCGTGCTCTGTTCTCCGTTTGCTGGTACGGCGTGTTTCACTTGTAAGAAACACCTAGGAGATCGCAAACACAGTACAGAAGAGATTTTTAAAAAAAATAACATCACTTCCTTGCTCGCGGAGTTTCAGTTGCACAACAAACATGTAGAGGTGTGTAACGGGCCTTGTGCGTTGGATTTTTCATTCATCCAATCCTCCCCTCCATAAGTTTTTTCCAATATTTGGATTATCTTTATTGTTTTCATCCCAGCACTGAATTCTTCTACGTCTTAGTATATAATTCCGGCCCGTCTGTCAAAATATGTCCCTGTCAGTGTTTTTCTCTCTTCTTTACCAACTGGTTTCATCCCCTGCTATTTCTCATACTTCATTCGTTATCTTATCTTCCCAACGTATTCTCTCCCCTCTTTGTAATACCCTCATTTCCGTTTGCTGGTACGGCGTGTTTCACTTGTAAGAAACACCTAGGAGATCGCAAACACAGTACAGAAGAGATTTACAAAAAAATAACATCACTTCCTTGCTCGCGGAGTTTCAGTTGCACAAACAAACATGTAGAGGTGTGTAACAGGCCTTGTGCGTTGGATTTTTCATTCATCTAATCCTCCCCTCCATAAGTTTCTTCCAATATTTGGATTATCTTCATTGTTTTCATCCCAGCACTGAATCTTGAAACGCACTGAAACTTCTACGTCTTAGTATATAATTCCGGCCCGTCTGTCAAAATATGTCCCTGTCAGTGTTTTTCTCTCTTCTTTACCAACTGGTTTCATCCCCTGCTATTTCTCATACTTCATTCGTTATCTTATCTTCCCAACGTATTCTCTCCCCTCTTTGTAATACCCTCATTTCAAAGTCTCCAAAAACTTATTTCCTCTTCTTCTTCCAAGTTCATTTTCCGCTCCGTACATCAAAACATTCTACCACCAAGCAAAGCGTCATCAGCATCGAGAAGCAGAGTGAGCATATAATGCTTGACTGCAGGGGTGTCCAACGTGCAAGGCCTCAAGGGTCACAAGTAAAACCTTTAATATAGTTGCGGGCAATATTTTCGTTACTCGGGCGAACCACACGTGACCCCGTATTGTTGATCACGGCTGCTCTGAAATGGAGCGGGGAAGGGGTGGAACCATGCGTGATATCGGGCCCTAACATGCATAACGCTGTGAAACATATCGGAATGATTTTCAATTTATGAATTTACTAGAAAAAAATCCTTAAATCTAATCCTAACCTTTTATACATTCAGGGGGTATTGACCCCTTCAGGACGCGTGCGCTAGTCGCTCTGTGCTCTCGCCCGACATGGATGCAAGGGACCTTCACGTTTGGCTAATAATGTTTGGCGGGCCACAATAAGTGACATCGCGGGCTGCATGCGACTCGCGGGTCGCAACTGGGACAACCCTGCGTTAGCGGAATAGGTTGGCAGGTCCGGACGTGGGATGTGGAAGCTGCTCTTCGTGCAGGAAGCAACGCGCATGGGGACTCCGGCCCGAGAACAAGGTACAGCGCCTCCTGGACCTCGGACCTCGGCCTCCTGAATGGCAACCCTGGGGGCGGGCGCGTTCAGAAACGCGTGTTTCGGCGCTCGCCGGCCGCGCCGCCGCCGCCGCCGGAGCAAAGAATAATTAAACGCAGCTGCCGGGCTGCTGATTAAGAGATTAGAGCGTATTAGGACTTCCGGCGCCTGCCCTGCCCTGCTCGGCCCTGCCCGCCCCGCCCCGCCCCGGCCTGGCGCAGTGGCGCGGCCGCTCCGAACCGCCCGGGCGAAAGCGCACCCGATCTGCTCAAAAAGGGATTTTGACGAAAATTTTATTTTAATGCATCCACGAATGCGGAAGTTTAGCTCTCCAGGAAGAAATGCAGGTTTATTGGGATTTTAGTTCTATAGCAGATATCATTACTGTTTCAAAAGGTATTACGCAAACATTTTTGATTTTACGATAACAGTCTAAAGTTACGTTAGATTAAAGCACAAAAAAATTAGACTTCTAAAACTTTCAGAGTGTAATTTTATACTCTTAGTTATTGCCACATCGACAAAGAGAAATCTGACTCATTCCACTATAATTCAAGCCCAACTTCACATTTTTTGATGATTTGTAAGTTTATCTGAGAAATGAATTTGTATAAATTCGTAAATAGTCATGTGATATTTCTTGTTAATGGCAGAATACTACAATAGTAGAGGAAAGATACCATCTTCACATCAAATAGCATTATGAAGATTTACTATCATCTGCATTTTGAAACCGAAAACGTGTTTTCAAATGAGATAATATTTATAAATATGTCTATAAAACACTCCATGCGTAGTGACTTTTGGCACTGATACCTACTCTTACAATTCTAGTTGATGATTGAAATTAGTTTGAGCATCCCTTTCTCATAAATATTGAATAATAGTAAACGATCAAGGCTTCCACATTCGTATTAATGAAGTGTTTGCGCACTGAGAAAGCCTGCAGCCTCTTCCTAGGCAGTGTTGCCAACATTTCATCCAGAACATGCCGGGAAAATGTGAATTAGCACACTACTTCCTAAACCAAAGTTCGTGGTTTCAAATCCGAATGAGGGCACTGAATTTGCAAAGGGTAGAAAATCTTCAGTGTGGTATCACGCTCGTGGTATGGAAAAGAAATCTCATTGAACGCTTGAGATATTTAATTTAAATCATCCAAGAGTTCTCTGACACTCAAACTCGCCCAGACAAGAAACAACATAAGTAACTGACAAATTATGATTGAAGTCGTTATTGTGTCTGTTCGTGTCGTCGAGTAAGAGAATAATATTTCCGTTTTTAGGGAAGGTGAGTGTCATCGAAGATCAGCGATGGGCAAGCTTCTTTCAGGGTCCGGGCATTAGACATTAAACCATTTCGACCATGAGATTCATTCGCATCAACTTTCGTAATATTGCGATCCTGTTCAGGGTGAGTGCAATGAAATACGGGCAGCGGTTATTACAAACAATCGATTTTAATTCAGCACGAATTTCGTCCTTTGTACAATTAAATTATTGTTGCAGAACACCACCAATCGGGAAAACTAAACGAAACTGCGCATGGGTTGATGTCTGGGTTTTTATTACTTGGCAGTTACGGTTTTAAGGACATTTTAAATAAACCGCCGCCGCTGATTACTATATTCTGGGATTTCTCTGTTGTCCAAAGCGTGTTTGCGCGATTATTGATTTTTAATGGTAATTACCGGGGCAAGGAATAACCCAAATCTCTGATGAAACATGTAAAAAGCCTGTAAAAAGCCTCCTACTGTAATCGGGAAATATTAGTGTTCAAGTGATAACGGTGAAGGATTTTCGAGACTAGCTAGTAGTGTATAGCTAAATCGAATTCAGCTGCAGACTGGAGAATTTTCCCAGCTGGCTGCTCAGATAGGTAGTTCCCTGTAGTTTCTCCAATCAACACCAGACGAATACCAGAGCAGTAGAATAGCAAACTGGCAACTGACCGCGCTGACACGTAAGCGCCACTGATTCCTTGCTACACTACCACAGCTTTCGGGAGACTGGTCGGGAGATTAGATCATATCTCGGCTAGGCCGGTCCCCCACTTCGGGCGATACCCGGAGAGGGGAAAATCGTCAAGCTAACATGTGGGTCGACGCCGAACTCAAGTTTCGGTGACGGAGGAAAAGAGCCACCTCCCAGCTACATGTACTACATCCACGGTACAATACGCGATGTAGTTGACTCGCCCGGAATTTCGCAGTCCTCACTTTTCCACTCAGGTTTCCGATTCTGACCGGTATTACCATTTCTGCCGGGAAGACCGCTACGTTAGCAGGAATTTCGTCCGGACCAGAGGCACACTGCCCCTCCGCCTCCGGCCCTTCCCAGCCCCTTTCTCAGCCCCCGCCGCCGAGGCAACGGCAGGGCGCCCGCGCTGTCGCGGCGCGGGACAATGCGGCCTGGAGCGGCCCCGGGGCGTTCTAATTAACGCGTCTAACTCGCAGCCCGTTTCATAAAGCAAGCTCGCAAACGCCCGCCGCCCCGCGCGGCTGCCGTGTTAAAGAAATCGCGCGCCTTTTCATACCCGACTCCACTCCTCAACTCTTAATTGGTTTCTGCTGATTGCGTCCGCCGTGCCGTGGCGGGGCGCGGGGGCCTGTAGTGACGCTAGGAGCCTCGGAGCGAACGAAAACGGCGGATAAATTGCCACCAGAGGGCATAGTGTCGCCCCGCCCCGCCCCCTTCGGCGGAGGTGCGAACCTAGAGAGTACGCGAGGGCCCCGCGTCGAGAGGCGCGCGAGTTGAGTCAAGCGGTGGGCGGTGATGTGTTGGAGGGGACGGAAGCTGCTCCGCGTAGCTGCGAACAATACAGGGTTGCACAAGTTTAGAGCTTCTCGAGAGTTTGTGCTGAACGACCGCGTGTCGGCGATGGAAACGGCGGGTTGGGCTGCTCCTGTCCAACCCAATGTACCGGAGAAGATGGTGATCCAATGTGCAGCCCCGGACTCCGCAATAACTGAAATGAATTTTGTAGTGTTTGAAACTGAATGTTGAGGAAGATGAAGTCAGTGGATCTGCATCTGGAAATGCTATTATTCTTGTGAAAATTACGTACTAATTTTAAATTCACTTTTTTTCGGGGGGGGGGCTACTAGTACAGTGTTCAGACGAATGTCTAATATTTATTTATAAAGAATTTTTAATTATGCTGTATTAAATGTATTTTTATTTGTTTACTTATTGTCAATATATATGAAGTATACAATTGATATATTGACATTCGTTAGTATAGAAAATTAGTATAACCTTATTTTAGTAAAGCCATGAGCCTCCCCTGCTGGGTGCGGCAATGCACGTGTTCTTAATTTTTCCTGTAAATGATTCCCGTAAATGTGAGTATTTGTTTCGGCGTTCCCGTTGCTTAAATTCCACTCGTAGAAAACCGCGATGATATTGTGCTTTGTAGTAGGAGACAAAGCGGAGAAGTTCGCAAAGACAGTGCAAAGAACAGGAGGCAGTGTTTATCGCTCCTGCTCTCTGCCGGAGCTCCCTCCTCCGCCGTTAGTACATCCTACTCTCACTGTCCCCTCCGGTCTTCCCATAACGAACGCTTCTTTCATCGTGACTTGTTATACCGATCCCACTGCTGCTACCCTGACGTTCGACCTTGCAGTTTTCATCTCACCTTTCTCACCATACCTCTCCTATTCCGCCTCATCCACAACCCACTGACTCACTCTCACTCATTCTCTCATCGACTTTCACTCGCGGTATCACTCTCACTCACTCTCTCACTAACTCTTACTCTTTCTCCCTCACTATCTCACTCTGTCACTCTATTTCACTCTCACTCACTCTCTCCCCCTCCCTCTCCCTCAGTCTCTCTTATTCTCTCTGTCACTTCCACTCCGCCACTCCTTTCCCGTAACTGCCATCCCGCCCACCCCCGCCCCTTCGATTCAACCTCACCGCTCCCATCCCGCCGGTCGCAGCGCATCGCTCTCATCCCGTCGCTCCCACCCGGCCACTGCGCGCTACGTCAACGCCGCGCCGCCCCAGCAGCGCCCACCGCTGCTCTCACGTGCGCCGCTCACGCCTCCTTCCCCTTCGCCCTTCTCCGCCTTCTAATTTTGCGCGGCGAGCGCGAGCGCGAGTGCGAAAGGGCAGTCGCCTTCCGCGCGGCCTCCCGGAGCCCTCGGCGCACTAATCACGTGAACGCCCAGCGAATCAAAGAGAGCCTCCCTCTCCTTGCGCATTTGCGTTGCCCTTCTGCTGAACGGGTCGTTTACTTTCCCCGGCTCTCTAGAGCACATGTAAAAATCTCTAATTCTGTTATTCTTATGTTGAAGGCAAACGTTCCGGACTTTTGATGAATGAACAAAATTTAGTTTGTAAATGAATGTCGTTATTCAGATTTTCATTAAGTTCAATTTTATAGAGTTTTGGGGATCAACAAGGCATGAAGAGTAATAAAATATTTAAGTGTTTTTCAAACGTAGGTGTTGATGAGTTCTAAGGATGAATACCTTAAACACATTTGTAAACTTTTCACACTATTTCCTTTGATGAATTGTGCATTCGACTGTGATTGTGATTGACTGACCAATTGTCCGCTACAACAGTTTAACAATTATATGCAGGAGAAACAAATAATTGAAACGTAACATTCATCTATATTTATTTCAGAATTCGATTTCATCACAACACCAAAAGTATTTTAAAAAATTCAAGTGACCTATCGAAGTGAAATTGAGGCGTTGTTTTGTAGTATTTGTTTATTTAAGCAAAAAGCTTTTTCGACAGTCACACTTGCTAGGAGATCAATCGGGAGCTTAGAGCTTGCCCGGGTCGGACGATGCCGCGCTGGTGAGAGATACCTGGTTGGGAAGAAACCCCGCAAACTAACGGGTAGGTCGGCGCTCGATATTGCCAACCAGCGGGGGAAGATACCCGCCACCACCCATATGCACTACTCTTACGCGACTAACGACAGCAGTTGACGCGCCTGGAATCAATCAGTCAATGAGTCAACCAATGAAACCAGAAGCAGTCAGAAACTCACGCTTCCTTTGACCTCCGCACCGAGCGCCACCTGTGCGCAGGGCGGGAATGGGGTGGCGGACAATGGGACGGCGGTGGCAAATCAGTACGTGCGGTCATTCGGCTTTGTGTCCGTTTGCCCACCGCCTTTTGTTTGCCTTTTGGAGCGTTGTCTTTGTTTAGTAATTTCGGCGATTGATCGAATTCGGCGCTGATTACGCAAAACTCGATTGCGGCATTTGCGGTTTTGTCGCGCGGCGTTTCTCGTCTAGTTTGAGCGATAGGTGGCACCACTGGAGCGATGCACCTGCCCGCCTGTGAAATATGGAGCTGTAATTCTTCGAATAAATTCATCAAACTTGTACCGAAAATCCGGGCGATGAATAAAACATAAGGGAATGCGAGAATGAATATTTTACGAAATTTTGCGGCGGCAACGATGTGACAGAATTTTAAGCGTGGTAACGCCCACGTTTGAATGCACTACTTTGCACTCAAGTGATCACATTTTTGTAGAATGTGACACAGCAATACACAGCACATTCCACGGTTAAAAAAAGCAAACAACCTTTTGTAGAATGATTTAGTTGAAGGAAGATTAATTAAAACAAAATTAATTAGACGTTTTGGGTTCAAATCCAACAATGAGTAAAATATAGATTGATTTAATTCCTGTAATAAATGAACAGTAATGGATATTCGGCAAGAGAAAAGGAAAAGACAGTTGATCTGTTTTATTTCTTTCTCTCTCTCTCTCTCTCTCTCTCTCTCTCTCTCTCTCTCTCTCTCTCTCTCCCTCTCTCTCCCTCTCTCTCTCTCTCTCCCTCCCTCTCTCTCTTTTTGTCGTTCTCCCGGTCTCTCTCTCTCTCTCTCTCTCTCTCTCGCTCGTTCGTTTTCTCTCTCCTTTCAGTAATATTTTTTTATCTTAGTGCATCATTAACGCTCAGACAATGTTGCAAATACTCCATAGGCAGGAGCTACACTTCAGCTGTTGCCATCATGCCCCGCCATTCGAGATCACTATGCCCTGTGCCTAATATTTTGATGCAAATACATGTGGGATTGTACAATATGTTTACTAATTTTGTCGCGCCAAATGGAGCACGCGTTTTTCATAATATTGATATAAACTGTAACATCAAGGAGATGCCTTGAGGGCGGGTGGGTTCAAGACGTGGGATGCGCAAGGGAGGTACTCGGAGAAAGGGGGCGAGTAGACGCGTCGCTGAGGCACATGAATTGGTAGCCTCTTCTAGATGGGATACTGTGGTTGAAATTCTTGGTTGTCCAGGATTTGTGGTGAATGAAAGGTATTGCTGGTTTTTGTCAAATACTTCTTTGCCTTTCTACCAATGGCATAATATCAAAGCTCATGATTTGCAACATAAGCTTTCTCTACTAATTTTGGTCGGAATTCCTCCTACCGTTGTTGCATAATCCAACTAAACCGAAGATGTCTATTGGTTTTACTTATTGCCGCTTATGAGAGGATTTTTTTAAGAAATAGTAACCTACGGATCCATCCATGCTCGTCCTCTTAATTCTTCTGAGTGAAAACTTTCTGTTCTCCATGAATATTTCCAGTGAGTTTCAATCCACAAACTGAGGAAGAAAGGAAAACAGATACAAATAAATTGTCTATTTAAGAGGAACAAATTGTCGACGTGTTTGACATATGGGAGGTTTTCATTCTAAGACTCTGGGCATTCTTACTTTACAACCAAATTTCACTCTTCCTTGCCCACTGAACTTCCACTGAGGGGGTCCTGTATCTGGTGTGTGGACGTGGCCGCATGTGGCGGCCGTCGAGGGGCTGAGAGAGCCGTTGGGGGTGGATGGCCGCGGCCGTGGGCTGCTGCATCGCTGCAGCTGCGGCTGCGGGCGATAGCGTATCGCGTGCGGCGGCCTGGGCCATCCGATAGCCCCCTCGCCGGACGCGCCCCAGCCCTTCGCCCCGCCCAGCCCCGCCCAGCTCCGCGCGGCCCAGCCCGGCCCCGCCCCCGCGCGCGCAAGATGTGGTACGAGGCGTCTATCGCGCGCCGCGGCGGAACCTGGCACGGCCGATACATCCGCCGCCGCGGCTTCCGCCACTCCGCCTCGCGCCGCCTCACTCCGCCACGCTCCGCCACGCTCCGCCACGCTCCGCCACGCTCCGCCACGCTCCACCGCACTCCGCCGAGCCCCGCCACACTCCGTCACGCTCCGCTGCGCTCCTCAACGCTCCGCAGCGCTCCGCCACACTCTGCCACGCTCCGCCGTCTACGCCACGCTCCGCCACACTCCACCACACTCCGCCACACTCCGCCACGTTTCACCGCGTTCCGCCACGCTCCACCGCGCTCCGCCGCGCTCCACCACACTCCGCCACTTCAGCCCACCGCGCTCCAACAGAGTCCACCACTTCCACCGTGCGTTCTCCACGCTCCATCAGCATGCGTCATCATCGTTAACAAGACATCGAATTTACTAAGCATCACTGTTGAGAATGAAACCATCGATGTCAATAATGCATCGACCAAAAACGAGGTTTTTAAATATCGATGTTTTAAGATTGGTTTAATAACCTCTAACATCTTTCGGGCACAACAGTAGTTATTTATGCACCAAGTGTTGTAAGGGTTCTAATGATCGCCCCGCGACAAAAAGTCCTCGGGCCAAAGGCCCCATGATCATTAGAACCATTGAACGCCTGTGGTACATACACGATTTTATATTTGAGGTAATTTTAATGATTCTGTTTAACTTATTTACTTATTAACTTGTTGTTAACTTGACTCGGTTTGTCTTTTCATATTTTCCTTCCACAATTCCCTTACGTAGTTCCCTTCATAAGAGACCATATAGCACCATTCATCTGTTTCCATATTTGCCTCGTAAGCATGATCCTCACGGCCCAGGTAAGTTAAGCAGTGTTTATCGAACTCCGTATCGAAGGCAATAACTTACCAGTGAAATAATATATTTAATTTCACAGCGGGCGTGTTCCTTAAATTATAACGAAGATTCAACAGACAACCAAATCAAAAAATAATAAAAGCAATGGATGTTCGATGAAAATAGCGTTTGTTTGAATCGTAACTGACAATAGTACTATCAGTCATATTTTAACTTGTACACAATTGTGATTACGGAAATGTTTGATTCACAATAAAAACGGCGAAAACGTAAAACATCAAGCACGAAACATCGATGTTAAAAAACTTGGGCTTTAATACATAGATGTTTAAAACATTGATGTTTCTATAAAATCATTGATGTTTTGAACACCGCTGAAACGCCGAGTGTCGCGCCTGCCACCCGCGCCGCTCACCCCTCTGCACACGAGCGAAGCTCCGCTCGCAGGGAATTTTCGGTAGCACTCCCGCTGCCACACGCACTGCCCAACACGCCCGCAGCGTCCCGCGTCATTGTCTCATTTATTATAATAATAATAATAATAATAATTATTATTATTATTATTATTATTATTATTATTATTATTATTATTATTCACCAGAATAATTATAATTATTCACCAGAAACTGGCAGCGAAATCCAACCTACAAGGAATGACCTGCCCATATTACAAATATGTTCCCGATACTGTACTTGAAAATTCAAACTATAAGTTGTACTATGACAGAGAAATTATTACAGATAAAACTTCATCACAACAGACCAGACATAACTTTTGTAGACAAGCGGCAAAAGATTGGCTTTCTGATTGACATAACTGTTCCACAAACAGCTAATCTTCAAACAGCACATGCAGAAAAAATAACAAAGTATACAGAACTAGCAGCTTAAGTCAAGGCACTATGGCATCTCCTAAAAGTTCATATTGTTCCTCTGGACATTTCGTGCACAGGAGTTATACCAAATAACATCCACAAAAATCTAGAACTTATTCAAATACCAAAATATACCTATAAAGTTAAGCAAAAATCGATCATCTTAAACACATGCAGGATTGTTCGAAAATTCCTAAATTGTGACGAAACCTGAATTGACCTATGTCTTTATTATTAACCCGACGCAAAGTGAAATAAAAATCCGGTAAATACCGAGAAAAACAATGTATAACAATAATAAAATTGTCTTTATTTGTGGCGAGGCTCAGGCCTTAAGGCCTGTTCTTCCGCCTAACCACTTTAATTCATTTACAATTTGAAAAATTACTGTTAAGGGTTCGGATGTAATTAATATTAACTGACTTTTCATGTCGCAGAAGAAAAAAAATCAATTTTTGACTACCATCTACATTAATTTATCTGTATGAGCCAAGTGAATTTATTGTCATTTTTTGTTTATTCTTGAAATTTTGCAAAATGAAAAGACATGATGTAAGGAACATTCTTAAAAAATGAGATAAAAAAGAGCTCCCACTTATTCCACTTAGAATCAATAATTCAATATTCACCCGAAATGTCAGTTGTCATTACCCGACATGCCTCAACTGTGAACAATAAACAATAAAGGAGGGGGTTATTTTACATTTACGTCTGAGATGCAATACTAGGGACCATCCCGGCGCACTCCGTTCTCACCCCTGCGTCCCACTTTGTCGACGCGCTCGTCCCATCTCGACGTTCCACCTCGCCGCTCCCAACTCGTCATCACATTTGGGCGTCACAGCTCGGCATCATAACTCGCCGACCCACTACGACGTCCCAGCGCGTCGCCCCCACCTTGTCATCACTCTGGGCATCGCCCCTCGGCGTCCCAGTACGGCGTCTCCCCACCTCCTCATTACATCGTCGTCGTTTTGGCCGACCGCATCCTCGTACCGTACCGTCGACTATACTTCGATTTATTTAACGTGGCGCCTCAAGGTCACGAGCTAGAAGGCGAGGGGGACATTGTCATCCTATCGGTAGCTTCAATGCAAAAATTTATATCATAACGACGCTCCTGATTGATGACAGTGTCTCCCTCTTCGTCTACATCCTGCCCTTGCGGCACCACGTTAAATAAATCGGAGTATATGTCGTCTTCTTTTGCCGTCGCTTGTCTCCTTGTTTCGTTATTTCGCATTGCAGTGGGGTCTCGTTTTGTTCGATCTGGCTGTCCAACATCGTCGTTCCGTCATGCTCCCTCATCCCGAGTGTGCGGCCTCGCCCCGTCGCACGTCGTCCGCTTGACCTCGACTCGTTCGGGTGTGTTCTGTTCGTCTGCTGGAAAGCTAGTTCGTTCCGTACGTTCGCTCTCACTATCCCTCCTCCGTGACATATTCCCCTCTCCGCACCGGCGGAATACGCAGGAAGAGCCACATTCACTTGCCGCTCCGGATACGACGGCCATTCCCGCCTCACCTCCCAGCTCCTCCCCGCAGACCTACCCCATTCCATTCGCCCATCCCTGCAGTCCCGCCTCTATTGTCCCGCTCCTTCTCAGTGGAGGATACAGGATGGGCATGGCCCTCCCCCCAAAAGGTCTAGAGTTGTCGTTTGTTATCTTCCTTTATTTGTAAATATTGATTTAAATATTTATTTGTTAGAATTATGTAATTTTTTAAACAATAATATTGTGTAGGACCTCATATACGCAACAGAAACAATATACAATGTAATAACAAATATTTTTATTATTTAACAAATATCTATGATGCCCCCCCCCCAAATACCGAAGAGGTGGCTCAGTGCATCAACTGATGTAACAGCAGTGCCTCTGACCGGGAGGTCTTAGGTTCGAGACCGGACAGAGGCAAGATTTTCGACACTAGCTTGTCAGCCAGGTTCAATTCTGTGGCTGTCTGGGGGAGAATTGTAGAGGCCATCTGCTCAGATCCGTAGTTTTCCGAGGTTTCACCGATCAACACAAGGCGAATGCCGGAGCAGAACCCTACCAAATGGGGCCACGGACCGTGCACGATCTTTCCTTCCTCTTCCTTATCCTATCCTCTCCCCTTACACACACACACACACACACACACACACTTACACTAGCATGCACTACACTACCACATATTCCGGGAGACCGGTCGGGGGCTTAGAGCCGACAGGGGCGGTGCCCCACTGTTGAGAGAGTCCTGGTTAGGGGGAAACCCCACTAGCCGACGGTAGGTCGGCGCCGGATCTCGCCATCCAGTGAGGAAAGATCACCGCCATCTCCCGAGAGAAAACATGCACTACGCTTTCGGGACTAGTGACCAAAGCCGTTGACGCGCCCGGAAACACGAAAAATTCATTCAATCAATCAATCAATCAATCCGGATGACAAATCATGCACTACACTTAGGGGACTAATGACTGCATTAGTTCATTCACTAACAACCAACCAACCAACCAACCCCGAAATGTTCGGTTGGATCCGCCTCTGCTCCTACTACCCCGCCCACCTCTAAAACCCCGCCCGCCCCTACAGCACCCGTCCGCCCGCGCGTGCATCCGGCCCCGGAGGCGACGGCGTCACTCGATCGTTGCAGCAGCGCCTCTGCCCCGCTCCGCATTCCAGCGCTTGCTCTCCTCCCCTCCCCCCCCACCTCCCCCCTCCGTGACGGCGACACACTAGGTTCCCGGGGGAATGCGAGCCGCGCTCGCCCACCATCACGATGGACCTGTAGGCAAGGCGCACTCTCGTTGATCTCAATCACGTCGCTTGCCATGTGGGACAACATTTGAATTCCGGACCTAGTAGATCGTATTTCTGTTCAAAACTGTTTTTTAATAACAAATTTCGGCTAATGATGGCTTTGATATTTGACCTTCTTCTCTGTCTCTTTCGGCTGACGCTCGCCCCTCCCCCGACTCTCGTGTCTTCCACGCTACTTCATAATCTCTTCTTACAGTCTTTTGTCAGTAGTAATGGAGATTCATCGCATGCTGGAGCTCATTGAGCAGTATTATGGTAAACCAGTTGTCTGACCAAGATGTGTTGTACCATACCTTGATCACGTTGCACCAAACCTTGAACGAAAATAAATTATGTTCTAAAATATCTTTCAAAGAACCATCGTGTATTTAATTACTTTGCTGTATTCATGCCATTGTTATGCGACCCATTGCATTATAAAAACGATAACTTTTATTTTGTGTTTAAAAATACGTACGTGTAATTAATTTCTTTGTAATGTAAAGCAGAGATATAATTCGCTCGATTGTCCTAGCAAAACGAGATTTTTACAATTTTCTTAAAATCCATGTTTCCATTCATCCAAAAATTGCGTTTAATATATCATGTTCCTCTCCATTTCCTCTTCTTTTAAGAAATTGGTTTCATTTTTTACTTTTATCTGAAATGTATTCGAACAAAGCAAATCAATCTTTGGTTTAAGTACTTATATTTGCACCTATTTTCAGTGTAACCTTAAAAAAAACGACAGCAACATTTTTAACAGCCACATTTGCCCGTCACCATTGCTTCTTTTTAAATGTTTTAACTTTGTAGGAGAAACTGGTAAGTATTAAATAATATCGTTTTTGATGTTACAAGTTCTTGATAATTATCGACACGTAACCCTGCAAGTAGGGACAAATACAAATAGTAGTTAAAAAAGCCTCGTTTTCGACTCTTCCCATTTCTCATTCTTTTGTTCCTAAAACACGTAAATTATCCTCAGCCGCAGTTGCGGAACCGCGGGCACGGACGCCGAGGCATATATCTCGCGGAATTGTATTTGATTTATACGCAGAAACAGGAACTATTTACTTTAGTGCGCGATATCCTCAGTGTTTCTGGCGTTTCAAGCGTGCTCTCTCGAAAGAGAGAAAGAAGCTAATTTGTTATTCTAATATATATTACACACACAATTTTCCTCTCGCCCAGAAGCATTTGTTTGAGTAAGGAGCAAACGTTATTTTTCAGCCCTAAAAAGCGTGCGCTGCTCTTCATTGTGGAATCTGTTAACGTGGGGATTTCTCGCGGCACGTGTTACGGCGGCGGTCGCGAGATATGGGCGTGATAACCGCGTACGCGGAGCGGAGCGGAGTTCGCTGCCTCCCGCGTCCCCGCCCCTCGCGTGTGACCGCACGGAGTGTAAATTAATACCAAAGAATTACGTCGCGCATGCGCCGTGTTATCTGCATCTTCATAAACATCTGCCGCTGTAATTACGCTCCGTGAGGGGGGAGGGGCGCTCTTTATAAGGGGGTTGATCGTTTTTTACGGCTCGAGAAGAGATGAGGTACCCGTGACCACGAGTTGCAGGAAGACATTTTGGTCTTAAATACGATTTTGCATTTTTGGGGGTTTGTACGAAATTAAATCTGGGGAATTAATTTTTGTGATTCTGAAATATGTGAAATTTTCGGAGTTTTTTTTTTATCTCATACACATGTATTTAATTACCATTTTCTGTGTACCAGGTGAATTGCTTAAGTTATGTATTGTTCTTTATCCTACCCTTGTAAAAATATTGTTAAAAAACACGTTTTTTAATCGCAACATTATATTCAGATTCAACTGCATTAACCTGCTTTGTACTGTAATGAATAATATGTATAAATCATACAAGATATTCTTAAGAGATAATTTTCAACCTTGTAATACAATTTGAAATGGGGACTATAGGTTCAACGTTTTAAGGTAAACTTTTACCAAACCCCTCATGAAAAGTTTCATTAATACGTTGTTACAGAGGTGTACATCATTAATACGTTGTTACATCTTTGGTATTATCTTTTGGTATAATTAATTGGTTATTGGCCTTACCAAGGTGTTATATACAGTTTATTGACTAAACCACTTTTCGATCGCTTATCATTAGAGCTGGCTACAGCCATAGGGCGAAATAAAACGTTCTTCGGACGTGAGTTATCAGAAATTCGACAGATGTAGAAAACATTTGAAAACTCACAAATCCACATTGTGTCATTAGATTCTTAATTCTCATCTCCATTGTTACTACATTGTTACTTTTTTACTAAATGCAAAGAGTAAGAATTTTCGAATTTCCATATGTCAACGATACAACAGAAATAGAAGCATCCAATGATGCAACAGAAATATAAGTTAACTATTATAGAAAACCATTTCAAAGCCACTGTCACAAAAAAGGTAATTTACAACTTGCATTTCTCTGCGATTTCTCTCCTTCCTGTTCTCCACAAGCGAATAAAAAAACTGAAACAATAAAAAATAGGATCTTAGATCAACAGAAGCTTTAAAGATTATCAGACTAAAAATTAACTACTAGAATCAATGAGAACGAACAGGTTTTAACTACTCGCAGAGTAGATTTAAGATATAAATGTAATTATTTTCTAAAGTGTGACTACTTCTTTCAAGTTGTTACGCCAAATCTTAATATAAAATCGGCTTAGTTCTTGCAATAGAAAAAATAGCAATAAGCATGTAATTATTAATAACAAACGTCCCATTTTTGTGCTTTATTTAAAACGGTGATACATCTGAAGTTCCGGTTCTTGCGAAATTCACAATTCAGACGTGTGTGTTTTGAGGGTACTCGGCTTACCAAGGGTCTGTCCTCAAAGTTCCGTATCATCAGCGCCACAATAAGAGTCTGGATTCAATGGACATAAACGATATCCGCACACACTGGTGCACTCCCTTCAATGCTGGCGATGCGCCCATGTGGGATGTTGCGTACGCCTTATGCCCCGACTGCTTGATCTATATCCGCGAACAATGTCCCATTACGGAAACAATCCTTCGCTGACGGTGCTTTGTGTCTCAATGGATGCGTCCTACCCGATTCAACATTGTTTCGCTGTTAGACGATGTCAGATTGTGAGGAATCTCGAATTTCACTTGTCTATTCTGGTTGCCAATAACGTCAGACAAGCGTATTATTGCCTCTCTGCTGTGTGGTTTAAGTATGTTCGTCGTGTTTGTGAGATGCCGATGGCTATCCCGTGTTCATACAGGTGAAGACGAGTCTGCTGGTCTCTGCGACTGTTTTTAAATGAGATTTGCGTTTAGTAAATCTCATTTTATTTAAAGCAGAGTGTAGACCGCGCACTGACAAGAAAGAGTTCTTGTGAGAATCATTAAGCATTTTGTTTGTATTTTTTTTTTTTTTAGAAAATTTCACGAAATCCAAAATCATGGAAGCTTGAGGTCAGGGTACATCTACTTTTCTTTTGTTCTGTTATAATACAACACACTATAAACTCTCTTTTCTTTGTGTTTCAGGTAAGCTGTTATGTTGGAGAAATGATTGCTGGTTCAGTTAGAGGTGATGTATTTTCCTTTCGCAATACTTTCATTAATATGAACTAATGCGTGTTCTCTCAGCACATTGGGCACATGTTGGTATATTTTCACGTTCGTAATATTTTTACAACTTCCAAACATTTCAGGCACAGATATGCCTAAGGCGCACGGCGGGCAACCACGAAAACTAGAATTTCAAAATTAGTCTTTACCCAAATGCGAAATGGAAGGAAATTTGTTACAAATCAGATATTGAAGAGAAGAGGTATGTTAGTAAACTAATGGTAAAAATGTAGAGATGTGATTTTTAATTTTCCTCCTCACACCGAATTCGAACCAATTTTGTTCATAGTATGTTGAGAGCCTCGGTGTCTAATGCATTTTGTTTACGAGTTATTCACAGGGAGGATGCCGATGGCGAAGACCTTAAGTAAAAAGACATTCGGATATGTAAAAAGAACAAGTCTGCACAATTGTATCCCAGTACTATAGACTAAAAGGACATGAGTCTAATGAAGCCAATTGTAAAATGATAGCGACAGTACGATTAGGTTACGTTACGAACGGCTAATATCAGCAATTAAATTACGAAAACCGTTCAATCAAACACACTATCGAATATCAGAGTAAAATACCAGTACTCTATAAATATGCATAGTAAATGAATCGTTTTAAATTTAAAATCATACTTTTAATTCAAGCGGAGTGAGTGACATGCAAAATAGGCTCGGCACGGACAGTATCGCGCCGGTGCGGGTTGGCGAGGCCGGGACGGGTGGCGGTGGCTCCCGCGTGCGCCGTGAGCAGTGAGCTGCCGTGAGCGTGGCCGGTGCGCCGCGCCAGCGCCAGCGCCGCTAATCACGTTATCGCGACCGCATCCGCTTTGTTTGAGTCGATCGGTCACCCGCCGCCCCCGCCGTCCCCGCCGCCCCCGCCGCCCCCGACGCCCCCGACGCCCCCGACGCCCCCGACGCCCCCGCCGCCCCCGCCGGAGGGACGCGCTGCGCGCTCGATGCCAGAGAGAGAAATTGTGCAGGACGAAAAGAACGATGGGTTGGAGTAGCCCTTCGTGTACCCAGAGTTTGTATTTCCTTCAAGTCTTATTTATATATTTGAATAAGATTCATGCAGAAACATATAAACTGAAATGGTTAATCAGCTACATTTTATAAATAAACACATATTTGTTTTAGCTTTTATGACGAAAAAAGTCATCACAAAATAGTTTGTAAAATTCGGGTGAAACAGAGAATATGTTGGGAAGATTATCACAGTTTTCACCCTGAAGTCTTTTTAATTTCACCATAATGCAAAAAATGCGTCCCCACTTAATGTCATTTTCCAATATAACACTAGATTCGTAAGTGTCCTCGTACTAGACCAAGTAATATACCATATTTGTAAATTTGTGTGTCCGTCAATCATTCCTACGTCTGTTACTGTGTATAATTTTTCTCTGGCAAGATTTGGTGGCATTTTCAGAAGTGCATTCTCTTTACCTAACCGCAGTTGGCGACTGCCTGGGCAAAGTGGGCTCTTCAGTTACCGTTTACATATTTCTCTTTGTTCTACTCGCGTGGTTGGATCTAAGGATCAACGTTCTTTCTTTCCTTAGTTCTCTAACAACTTCCGTTACTGTAACAAGTTCCGTCACTCATTGTTTCGCATTACACGTAACTTACAAAACGAACACTTACATTTCCCGACACTTTTCATTTCAGTCATCCTACATGTATTAAGAGGTAGATATCTTCTTTCCTTTTTTGTCCTTTTAAAAATTCCCCGTACGTATTGTGGACTAATTCACCATTTCTGGGCATTATTATTTCTAATTTACCACCGGTTTAATGCAGACAATGAGACTGCATTCCGGAGCTTCGCCCTGCATAGAACACGACCTATTCTCTTCTAGATTTATTTCTCCACATCAACTCTCAGAACCAGCTCCACGTTGGATTTCCTTCTTCCTTTCTACTTGCTATTTCGCCCTCCCTATTTCCATTAGATCTGACTCCTGCTCTCACCAACCCGTGAAAAACTTTTTGAAAAGAAACCTATTTTCTTCAGATATAAGAAAATCGATACATTGAGTTATAGGAGTGAATCGAAAAGCGCAACGCTTATTTTTCTGGCTAACGCGTCGAAGACGAAACACCTTCATCACCTTTGCCTTTGCATTGGCTCGACCTATACTGTAGTGAAAACCGCAAACTCTATATGTCCTGTTGGAGCCGAGAGATTCAATTGTAAACTTTAACGTATTTATGGAGATAGCCACTGGTGCCCTAAAGCTCAATTGACGTGAATTTTATTTATTTTATTCTGTCGAAGTTTTGTTATTAATCATGCGGTAAACAATGACTACGATCAAGGGATTGCAAATTATCAATTCTTTATCTTTTAAATATACTCGTTAACCCAACAAATGTACTGTTCAGGTATCTTCGAATTTTTATTTCTAATACTCATGGCAGCCACGTAAATTATCTGTATGTATGTATTTCTAATTCATTCATTAATGAAAATTGTTCGCTGTCAGTGCGTCGTTTCTGTAAGCCCAGCAGCAAGACCGTTTTCTTTTCCACAGCAAATAATTCAGCGTCATTCATCGACTTTTTCCGTCGCACGCCAGCCCTTGGCTGAAGGCGAGCCTCATTGGCGACGCATCGACTCCCTTCTAAGGGAAACAGCATAAAACGAATCCTTTGAATCAGATCTTTCTGATTTTCTGTAAGCAGAAATGTTCGGGAAACAAGCTTTTTTTATCAGAAGTCCGCCACATGAAACGCAAACTCTTTCGAAGTGCGACGGCGAAGCGATAGCAACACTATGCCATTCGCTGTGCTGCTCTACCGTGAACATTGGAGTACCTCTATCGAATGCAAATGTCACGGAAAATTCGAATGGAACAATGAAAGTAATTAATTTTAGTTACGCGTACGATGATGTACGGAAACGAATTAGAAACATGCGTAGATAGTAATGCTGCCCGTGTCACAACTAATATACTTTTTCCACGACTATTATGCAATATGGAGCTATAAATGGAAATGTATGTCAGCGTACTTCCGTCTGTTTCATCGCAGTACTTCCCAGTGCGACGTTGCGATGGCAGCGATAAAAGCAGGCTGCGTTTTTGTGCGGGAGCGCGACAATCGCGACCTAGCGTGGCGCAGAGCGGCGCGGCGTGGCGCAGGGCCAGGAAGGGAAGGGTCGCTTCATGAAGGCGCTTCTCGGCCCTTTGACGGCAAAGTGAATTAGCGCCCGAAGCCTCAGCCGTCGCTCCCTCGTTGCGCTGCCCCCTCTCCCTCCTCAACATCGTCCCGCCCCCTCCTCGCACCTCGCCACGCCCCTCACCACGCCCCTCGCCTCGTCCCTCGACCCTTTACTCGCACCGCATTTCGCCCCGCACTTCGCCTGGCACCACGCACCTCGCCACGCACAGCCCGCACCTCCCCCCGCACCTCGCCCCGCACCCGCCCCTCTCCTCGCCCTGCACTTCACCCCGCACCCCGCCCCACACTCGCCCCGCACCTCGCCCGTACCTCGCCCCGCACCTCGCCCCGAACTTCGCCTCGCACCTCGCCCGTTTCGTCCGTCACTTCTCCGTTCCTCGCCCGTCGGCCCTCCTCCCTTCTTCGTCCCTCGCCCGTCTCTGGCCCGTCCTTGCCCGTCCCTCGCCCGTCTCTGGCCCGTCCCTCGCCGTCCCTCGCCCGTCCTCGCCCGTCCCACGCCCGTCCCTCGCCCGTCCCTCGCCCGTCCCTCGCCCGTCCCTCGCCCGTCCCCCTCGCCCGTCCCTCGCCCGTCCCTCGCCGTCCCTCGCCGTCCCTCGCCGTCCCTCGCCCGTCCCTCGCCCGTCCCTCGTCCCTCGCCCGTCCCTCGCCCGTCCTCGCCCGCTCGCCCGTCCTCGCCCGTCCTCGCCGGTCCCTCGCCCGTCCCTCGCCCGTCCCTCGCCCGTCCCTCGCCCGCGTCCCCGTCCCTCGCCGTCCTCGCCGTCCCTCGCCCGTCCCTCTCGCCCGTCCCTCGCCCGTCCCTCGCCCGTCCTCGCGTCCCTCGCCCGTCCCTCGCCCGTCCCTCGCCCGTCCCTCGCCCGTCCCTCGCCCGTCCCTCGCCCGTCCCTCGCCCGTCCCTCGCCCGTCCCTCGCCGTTCGCGGAAACTAACAGGGCACATTAATTTTCCTTGGCGCTCAAAACCGAGCACAAATGCCCAATGGCTGGCGACGAGAACATTGGATTGGAGTGGACCGCACAATCGGAATAGTACTCCTTTTGAGCCAGTTTACATGCATTCTTTTGTCGAAGATTTGAGTTTTAGCGAACGCGCGCTAGCGTATTGTGCCTTGTGGAATCACAGGAGCGTCACATTTTTTCATTCTTTCGTAACACAGTGGAAACGTCAGCAGAGCTCGTTTGGGATGTACGCGAAACATCTGTACTTAGGGCAGGGAAATCAATTTTCTGACTGATTCACCAGACTTCCGCGTTTTCAGATCTCGCCAGTTCCATGGCTGCCATTATTCCCAATCGTACTTTTAAAAAATGAGAATCAAAGAAAGTGCATCTGTAAGTTGCATTGCACCAGCGTTTAAGCTGACACTCAGGCAAAACTGGTTTATATTTAACACTAATTATATACAGTTAATACTGGCTCTTGTGTATATGAGTGACGTTGAAACAACAGAACTCCATAAACACAGATATTTTCAAAAAATCAAGATTATTAAACCACTTCATTGGCGAATTAAAAAACGTGTCCAGACTGTATTTGGTCTTTTATTTTAAAGACATAAAAATGACATACCGTCATAAGATACCATACTGAGTGAGATCTTCAAAAGCTTTTATCAGTTGCGTTCCTTACAGTGACTTATGCACATTGGTACTCGTATTATGTAATTCATCGGTTTAAATCTGACCAATGTTTGAAATATTATTTATTTGTTTTGACATTTAGCCTGAAGATGGAAATAATTATTTTTCGAAACGTTGCTATTCCTATTATGTTTCACATTTATTGCAATCATAGTGTAAGTGTGTGTGTAAGGGGAGAGGATAGGACAAGGAAGAGGAAGGACAGATCGCGCGCGGTCCGTGGCCCGTTTGGTAGGATACTGCTCCGGCACTCGCCTGGTGTTGATCGGAGAAACCACGGAAAACTACCGATCAGAGCAGCCGGCCGCTAGAATTCTCCTCCAGACAGCAACAGAATTTGGCCTAGCTAGAAAGTGAGTGTCGAAAATCCTGCCGCCGTCAGGACTCGAACCAAGGACCTCAGGGTCAGAGGCGCTGCAGTGACATCAGTTGATGCACTGAGCAACCGCTCCCGGTCAAAACGTGATTGAAAGATCGTCAGTTCTGTTAGGAATTTCCTGTTGTCGGTTGTTCAGTGGCCGTGCTCCCCTCGTCGTAAACCGGTGGTAAGCGGGAGTTGCTGGCCATGTGCGGAGCAGGTGGCGCTCTCCCTCTACCGTGCGTGTCGAGGGAGGCGCCTCCGAGATGACGTGCGGCGGCGGCGCCACCGATGGCGCAGTGCGAAGTGTCCATCGGCGCACCGCCCATACGCCCGCGCGCCGCCTCCCCAATCGCCCCTTAATATGATTATGGGGCGCTATTTCGAGCGCTGAGCTGCCTGTCCGGCGCGGCGTCGTGTCGGCCTCCTGCGCCCCGGCCAATCGCCCGCCCGCCAGCCCGGGCACGGCCCCCTGCATAATGGGCGGCAAAGCGGCGGCGGCGGCGGCGGCGGCGGCGGCAGGCGGGCGGACAGGTGGCTGTGCGAGCCCTTCGTTACCGCCGCCCGCAGCGACGCGGTGGCGGCTGACCTCTGACATTTCCTCCTCGGCGGCCGGTGACTTCCAGGTGGCGAAGCCCCCCTGATGAGAGCTGTCGATTTTCCATCACTCTGCGGCGGTGTGCGAATTCGGAGGCGGCGACTTGTTTGGAAGCATCGCATCGTAGGGCTTCAGGAAGTACTCGTTATTAGGGACCAATAAATATTTGACAGCGATTTGCAGACGTGTGTGTTGTGAGAAGGATATCTTGGGAACGATTGAAATAGCTATTAATAATAATAATAATAATAATAATAATAATAATAATAATAATAATAATAATAATAATAATAATTATTATTATTATTATTATTATTACTATTATTATTATTATTATTATGATTAATATTATTATTTTAAAAAAATTTCAACCTTCCTGCCTTGAGCAATGTTTCTGGTTAAGTTATCGGGTATGCACTTCATCTACTTATTTTACTTTGGCAGGAGACACGGCATTTCTCAAGAACAACAATCTTCCCGAAACATTAAGTTCCATAAAATTTCGCAACTGCTTACATTTCGGCCATGATGCAACTATATAGGTGAAGCTACCCATAGAATACCCGTGGGTCTGGTTACATCGTGCACTCGACTACGATTCGCGGAATGGAGGTGCACTACTCCAAATCGCCTGGCAATTCTGTCGCTCCGAGATGCAGCTCTGGGACCACACCTACGTTATGCCGCTCGCGCGTGTCCTCCCACCCGCTCATCCATATAGCACCTCATTCCCTCGCCCAGGCATCGCCTCGACGGGCCCATCCACCCGTCCACGTCTACTTCGTCGTCCGCGTAGCTCTCAGCCACGCGTCACCCCTATCGACCTACTGTTGTCATCCCCCAGCCCCCTCCTCCCTCGCCCGCTCAAACGCTCACCCGCCCTCTCACCAGCTCACCACCCCAGCCAGACACCTACCTCACCCGCTCACCCGCCGCCGGGACAAGTTCCGCCAATCTTCCGCCCTCCATTCGCCACCATTCTCGCAGGTGCCCGCTTGTCTGCGTGGCCCATTCACACATGCGCGCACACACATATGGACCTACATACTTCACCCACTCCCCCGCAGCCTCGCCCTGCCTTCTCCCACCCATCACCTGCCACCCACCACCACGCTCGCCTGCCCGTCCTGCCACACATCACACCCGCTCAACCGCCGCCTCGCTTCTTCCCGCCCTCCTTCCAACCACCACCTCGCTAACAGTCGCTCGCTCGCCTGCGTGACCCATTCAAATGCCCACCATCGACCTGGATCTACCTTTCCCACTCGTTCGCCTCAATCTACTTTCCACCTTTCCTTATTCACTTCCATGTTCGCTGGTGCCCACTCGTCCTTGGGACCCATTCACATACCGCCTCCTGGTCGACCCCAGCCAGCTACCTACCTCACATGTTCGCCCTCTCCCCCACCACCTCGTCCCCTTCCCCCAACCTTCCGCCTTCCACCCTCCGCCAGGCCCGCAGCCGGCTAGCCCGCTTGCCCGCAAGGTTGCCCACCCGCTTGCCAGCCCGCTCGCCCGTCCGCTCAACCGCTCACCCACTCACCCACTCACCCGCTCACCCGCTCACCCGCTCACCCGCTCACCCGCTCACCTGCTCACCTACACACCCGCTCACCCGCCCACTTGCTCACTCGCCCACCCGCTTGCACGGCCGCTTGCCCACCCGCCTGTTTGACCGCTCACCCGTCCGCTCGCCCGCCCGCTCACCCGCCCGCTCGCCCGCCCGCTCACCCGCCCGCTCGCCCGCCCGCTCACCCGCCCGCTCACCCGCCCGCTCACCCGCCCGCTCACCCGCCCGCTCACCCGCCCTCTCACCCGCCCGCTCACCCGCCCGCTCACCCGCCCGCTCACCCGCCCGCTCACCCGCCCGCTCACCCGCCCGCTCACCCGCCCGCTCACCCGCCCGCTCACCCGCCCGCTCACCCACCCGCTCACCCGCCCGCTCACCCGCCCGCTCACCCGCCCGCTCACCCGCTCGCTCACCGCCCGCTCACCGCCCGCTCACCCGCCCGGCTCCGCCGCCCGGCTGCCGCCCGGCTCCGCCCGCCCAGCTCCACCCGCCCGCTCACCGCCCGCTCACCCGCCCGCTCCGCCGCCGCTCACACCCGCCCGCTCACCGCCGCTCACCCGCCCGCTCACCCGCCCGCTCACCCGCCCACACGCTCATACCGCCGCTCACCCGCCCGCTCACCGCCCGCTCACCCGCCCGCTCACCCGCCCGCTCACACCCGCCAGCACCCGCCCGCTCACCCGCCCGCTCACCCGCCCCCTTGACCGCCCTCTTGCCCACTCTCTTGCCGGCTCGCCGCCCGACCGCTGCCCGCCCGCCTCCAGGCCCGCGGGCGCCCGCCCGTCCGCTCGCCCGCGTGACCCGCGCTCAAGCGCGACCACCGCGCCGCTTCCGTCCCGCTGACATACTGCTTTTCTGTTTTTGCGTCCGCGGCGGCGGCGCCGCGCACTGCCTCGCGCCGGTTCCCGCTCGCCCGCACGCCCTCACGCCCGCACGCCCGCGCGCGCGCTCGCGTGACCTTCCCTTCCGCAAAATATGTTCCGTTACACAACAGCATCCTGTGCGGAGCGCGGCGGCGCGACGCGACGCGCGGAGTACGTGCGCTGCGGGCGACCATGCGCTGGCGGCGGCTCCGTGGAGCTGGCCGGAAAAAGTCTGGGATTTTACCAAACTTGGTACATCGTTTGCTCAGGTGTGCCCACCAAAAGTTTTCTTTTGCCCACCTACAAAAAAGTTACTTTTTTGCGTGGGTAGTCACCCGTTTTGTGTGTGGGTGGACACCCGTTTTGTGTGTGTGTGGACACCCGTTTTGTGGGTGTGTGGACACCCGTTTTGTGGGTGGGTGGACACCCGTTTTGTGGGTGGGTGGACACCCGTTTTGTGGGTGGGTGGACACCCTTTTGTGGGTGGGTGGGTGGCTGGATATCCTTTTTTGCGTGCGTGTACACCCTATTTTGCTTGGGCGGACACCCTTTTTTGCATTGGTGGGCAATTGAAATTTTTTGGGGGACTAATCTGGGCAAACGATGTATCAAGTTTGGATCTCCAAAGTTCTCCCAGGTTTTTTTCCGGCCAACTTCACGGAGGCGCGGTGACTGGGAAAAGGAGAGGGGGTGCGCCACGTGGAGTAGCGAGTGGACCTTCCCTCGTGCCGCGACCCAGAACATTATTCCTACGACAAGCCTAATAGTCTCATTGGACTATACAGGAGTTACTCTAAGATGGGACCACTTTGACAGATCGGGAAAGAACTGAACGACATGCAGGGAGATGGCATTTCATGAGATTCCACAGTTGCAGCAGAGATATTGTGGTCTCCATGATTATAATTCGGGATAGCAGAGGTATCAACCACAAATAGTTTATTAAAATATGAATTCTAATAAACAGAAAATTCAGCGATACACGTGTTTTGGTGCTTCACCCCATTATCAGTGACTCTACAATATTACGAACGAACTTATGAATAAACGAGCTTATGAATAAACCAAGATATACAGAAGAAATACATAATACGAATGATCACTAAAATTTATATAAATAGAGTACTTACCCTAGTAACATGGATTAAACACGTGGTAGGTCCTTAGATGGCGCCATTTTGTATTTCGTACGAAGAACTGCTCAGTATGTCTCAGTCCGTCATGTTCTCGCCGATGGCTGTTTAAGCGCTAGAATTCTCAGCGCATTCTCATTGCTGGTCCTTACTCCTACAATGAGTCTCATCTCGACCCTTCCTCATTGTCCTTATTTGCACTCGACTGAGAGAGATTGCTCAGTGCATCAACTTATGTCACTGCAGGGCCTCTGATCGGGATGTCCTAGGTCTGAGATCGGACATTGGCAAGATTTTTGACACCAGCTTGTCAGCTAGGTCGAATACAATCGCTGTCTGGAGGAGAATTTTAGGTGCCGGCTGATCCGATCAGTAGTTTTCCGTGGTTTCTCCAATCAACACCAGGCGAATGCCGGAGCAGTACCCTAACAAATGGGCAACGGACCGCGCGCGATCTTTCCTTCCTATTCCTTGTTCTATCCTCTCCCCTTACATACCCACACACACACACTTACACTAACATGCACTATACTACAACATATTCCGGGAGACCGGTCGAGCAGGCTTAAAATGTCCCGGGTGAGGCGGTGCCCCGCTGGTGGGAGATACCTGGTTATGGGAAATCCGCTAGCCGACGTTAGGTCGACGCCGGATCTCGCCATCCAGCGAGGGAAGATAACAGCCATCTTCCAATGAAAAACATGCACTACTCTTACGGGACAAATGACCACATTAGTTGGCGCGCCCGGAATCACTAACAAACAAACAACTATTTACACTCAATGGCTCCTGAGGACAGTGAAAGTGCAAAATTCCGTGCGGGCCTGTATCCTCCGTAGGTAATCGCGTGTCCTCCCGACGCCACGTTCGGTTTCCCGCACCGACAGCACTGGCGGGCGACGGGGAGCGCTACCAGAACTGAGCGCCGCCAACCAATTAACATTGTGAACTCGTGAAATGCCTGCTGACTCCGCACCCGCCGTTCTTCGCCCTTCGCCCATTCACGCCCCACTTTCTCCCCGCCCCGCCCGCACCTCCCCACATTTGGAATCGATGGGCGGTCAGACGATCTCGCCTACCCACCCCGACCATAATGGCGCAAGCGAATAGACGGGACAAAAACGATGCATTAGCAATTGTGTGCTATTTTGTGGTTGCGTGTACTTCGGGATCTGAATGAATCTTCACATTTTCTGCTTATTAGTCGCTCTCACTGCAATGTTGATTTGGATTAAGAATTTTGGAAAATGCATTTATTGGTGTGTCTGAACTTTTCAGTATTAAAATATTTTTGGGGCGTTAATTTTATGAAATGAGTATACCGCATATTGATTTGATGCAAAAGTTTTTCAAAAAAGCATTGTTGTTATTTGAACTTTTCGATAAATTGTTTTGATTCGAAGCTTAATTTTATCAAAAAGGTATGAGATACACATGTAACTCTAAAGTATGATATCCCTTTAAATAATTGCGGTATTACTTAACATTGAAACGCGTCGATTTAGCATTGAAAATTTACTTTTCACGCCATATGCATGGAGCCATTTCAGCACGTATAGCATTTTCCCCGCAATTAATTTTCATTAATGATCCACTAAGGCATTGTTGCTTTATTACTTCACGGGAATGAAATACCAAAAATACATGAGGTTGCATTAAATCTTCGCAAATGGCACATATTTCTATCGCCTGCCGGTGTGCGTATGACCTTGCCCTCATTGTTCCTCTGATTATAGTTTATAGATCATTTTACGCACTGGAATTTTTAAAGTGCACGAATCATAGCGGGAGTTTGTTATTGTCTCATCCATCATCAAGCATTAGGAGAGTTGTACGTAATTCCATGTAAAAGGCACTTCTATGCCGTAGAGAAAGTTCGCCGTCTCCAAGTTTGCATGAGACATGTAACTAATTCTTAATTCTCTCGTCGCAAATGATGGCCTCCAACGAATAACGAAAATCGTTCAGATCCACCTGGTTTAATTTGATATCACTAGCGTTTGCAAGGTTTTCGCCCTAACTGTTGCTGTGGAGTTGATTTGTGTCTTTTTATTACATTAGAATTACTGGAAAGCATTAGTTCAATTCAAATGCTCAAAGCAATTATTTAAATCGGCATCTCCTTTTACATCACTGTTGTACATCTTTGAGCGAGCCTTTGGATTGGCTGCTCTTGGCTATTTTATTTTGGGTTGTTTTTTTCACTCGCTAATTGACGCAGGTTATGTTATATATTGCACTTTAGTATTGTGCAGTCATTCTCTCTTTAATTCTTCTATATGTCACTAATTGTTTGTCGTGAACTTTATGTCTGTCGTGAAAGTTGTAATTTCAGGGTTTATTCAGTACTTTTGTATGACATAATTCAATTCAAACATGGAAGCTTAGTTAAAAATGTATTTGCTGAAATGGATGCCAGCATGAATGCAGCCGCCTCTTTAGTAATATACAGAAAGCTTTGTACGAAAAAGAGATAATAATGGTTTGCCATTAGAACACGTGTTTAGGAGAAATTTTACGAAGCGGTATTGCTACATCAGGAAAATAGTACAATGTTATCATGTGATATTTTGTCTGGTTTACCACGATTATGTGCTGGTGTGTGTTTTTTTATTCGTATTTTAAGAGATTATCCAACGTTGCCACTAAAGACATCACTTATTTTTTCGTGCATTTGAAATTTTCTGTCACACAATGTTTTTGTTGTTTTGTTTTTCCATTTTTACCGTTTAGGCGATGCAGTGACAGTCTTTTAAATGAAGGACAAAATGTAAATAAAAACAAGCATGGAAGTCACCAATGTCTGATTTTCCAACTCATTGCATGGTGATCTCTCCAATTACAAATTATTCCTTGATAACAATAATAGTTGTTAGTTAATGCCTTATTTTACGTGGCGGGGCTGGGTCATCGGAGCCCGCTCTTCCGTCTGACCACGCAATTTCGCTACGCTTCTTTCACCATCTAGCGGAGAAAGAAGGTATTGTTGGAGCGCATTCCGAGCAGGCGACTTGATTGGCTCAGAGGCTTCTTTTAGGGTCGAGAATCTTTTACATGCAGTAAATCTATTACATGGGACAGCTGGCTTTACTTCCTCTCTGAAGGAGAGGCGTGCGAAGGATTTTTCGTCCTTAAAATCCATGTGGCTTCGATCGGGTTTGAACCGCCAACTTCCTGACCACAAGCGATCCAGGTACTAACCGTTATACCACCGAATCCTTTTTGTAAAAGACTAATAAACTAGAATAAAAGACGTTACTGCGAGTAATGTGGTTCCTTTCACTGAAAGCTTCCAAGGAACGTACTTTTGTTTCTTCACCACAATCTCTCCTCGACTGCAACTTATTCGATCGTCTTTGGCGGGAGAGCGAAGTCAATTGACAGTGGCCACTTCATATCACGCGAGACGTTCGGTTGGCAGCTTTTGTGCGAGACGTCTCCTCTCTCTCAGACTTCCCCTCCCGCACGTCGTCTTGCACCCACGTGGGTCGGGCGTCGATCGGACCGCAAGGGCCTGCGGGCGCTAGCGGAAGTTGGTGGAGGAAGTCGATGCGACTTAGAAGCATGCTGGAATGTATCTGGGGCCGGGGGGCGGGGGAGCGCGTTTCTCCGAGTGCTTTCGTAAACCCAAAGGGGCAGAGCGAGGTGGGGCTGAAAGACGAGACTTTCGCGCCGTTTCGAGGAGCATTTCTCGCCCGGATGTCGGAGTCACAAAGAGCAACTCTGCTAAATGGCGGATTCGCTCTCCGGCCGACCTCCGGCAGCACGGCAAGAAACATTTGATGGTGATTTGAACTTCCGAACGTTGCCTAATTTTTTTCTTTTCGGTTTTGCCCTATATCTTGAATGGAAAGGAGTCTTGGGATCCTGAAAAGAAATTAAAATTTATGGTTGGCGATTAATTAGAATGGGTGGCATCATTAGAATGCAACTAAACCTAATTTCTTTCCTTTTGGTACTTCAAAAAAAAATACTTTATATTATTATTCATTTCTTGCAGAAATGAGAGAGAAAAGTGTGCTTCCGGCTTGTTTCATTGATTGATTCAGTATTCCAGGCGCGTCAACTGCTAAGGTCATTGGTCCTGTAAGTCTAGTGCATATCCTACCAGGAAGTGGCGGTGATCTTACCTTGCTGGATGGTGAGATCCGGCGCCGACCTACCGTGGGCTAGCTGGATTTCCTAACAAGAGTATCTCCACCAACGGGACACCGTCCCAGCCGGGATGAGCTGTAAGTTCCCGACCGGCTGTAGTGTGGTTCATGTAAGTGTGAGTGTAAGTAAGGGTTGAGGATAAGACAAGGAGAGGAAGGATAGGTCAAGGAATATCGCGAGCATTCCGTGGCCCGTTTCTTAGGGTACTGCTCAGGGTTATGGTGTTGATCCTAAAAACCACGTAAAACTACCTATCAGAGCAGCCGGCTGCTAGAATTCTTGTCCAGACAGCAACCGAACGACGTAAGCTAGCTATCTAGCCAGAATCGAAAATCTGCCACCGTCGGTTCTCAAACCTAGAATTCCCGAGTCACTAGGCACCGCTCCCCGGCTTTCTGAACGGTGTCTATGGTTTCTGTTGGTACCCCAGTACTCGAAGAAAATTCAAAAGCATCTACATTACAATTCAATCGCGCACAAATTGAAAGAAAACTATGCAGCCTCTGGCATTTTGAGAGGTGCGTAATGTCGTTTCGTTAGAAACACAGGGAATTCGAAAAAAACACACACAATTAAACAGTTTTGATTTTGACTGAAAAATGCTAACATTTTATTGTGTTATTACTTCTGTTATGTATCCGAGAGTTTGTTAGAAATTTCTCGAAGTCAGCGAAACCATCTGAAATTCAGATTTCAGAAGGCGTTCGTTCCACTGTACATTTTACCATTAAATAATACCCGATTACCAGTATGAGTTTTCATTGATTACTTTACATTATAGCTGTTTTATTGATTACGTTATATCATTAGTTCTTTTATATGATTCAAGGAATTTCTTCTATCCGGCATAGATTGCAGAAGTGGACTGGTTAATAGCATTTTGTAGACATTGTTCTATATTTTACTGGAGAGATTGTATCATAAAGAACGATGATAGCACATCCATCTGTTGGATAAACAATGCAAATGAAACTCTAGTATAAATGTTAGAGGTGACAGGTGTGTTTACTCACCGAAACAACGTTGAAACAATACCCGTTGAATATTGAAAGGACGATAAATTTGTACATGTGCAGATGTGCGACCGAGTGTTGAACCCATGTGTTCAAGAAATCCGATATGTTTGTAGTGTTTCGTAACTGCGCGGCCCTGGCACCGCAACTGGAGACGCCAGGGCGCAGTCAGGGTGGCGCGCAGAGTCGTCGCTGAAACTCCAGCCGCACCGGGCGAGCATCGCCCCGGGCGCGGGCTATCGCCCGGCGGGCGCTGGAGCGTGTTAATGCCAACGCATCGCCCGCCCCGCCCCGTCGCCCGCCCGGCCCCACCCACCGCCCCTTCCCCCGCCCGACCCCCGCCCGCCGGCCCCGCCCGCCCGCCCGCCCGGCCATCCCGCCCCGCCTCGCCTCGCCTCGCCTCGCCTCGCCTCGCCTCGCCATGCCCCGCCCCTCCCACGCCTTACCCCTCCCCGCCCTCACCCTCCACGCCCTCACACCCTGCCGCCTCACCCACGCCCAGCTCGCCCTGTCCCGCGCCCCACCGCCCAGCCCCGCCTCACCCCGCCCCGCCTCGCCTCGCCTCGCCATGCCTCGCGCCGGAAATAGGAGTGTCAAAAGGAAAATGGGAACAGAGTGTCGACGAATCCATTCAACATCCAAATGAGAATTCGATTGCCCTTCGCGCATTAAAGGGACAGACTCGGACCTTGAGAGGTTTGCTGTCGAAATAATCGCGGAAATTCGTTGGCCCGTTGAAGTGTCTGCCATCATGCGCATGCAATTGCATGTGAATAAAGCCATTACATTTTTTTTTGTAAGTATTGACGTCTGTATAAATTATTATTAGGGCGTTGGTGAAGAAAGTGGTTAGGAAGTTTATTCGAGAATTAGAGAGGGGGAGGGAAATAATGAATGGTATCAGTACGTCACATTTTTTTAAAGTCTGTGTAAACAAAATATATTGCGCATATATTTATGAGAAATTTAGTTTCCATGTACGAAACACCAAACAGAAACTCTAAAAATGTTAATCTACAGTGGTACATTAAAGCTAGATTAGAGGTCTCATGAGAATCTATGGCACGTGTATGACTTTTGATTTTCCGCGTCCAATCGTGCCTAATCTATGCTACGTGCCAATCTGTGCTACGTGTATGAGCTTTGATTTTGAAGTTGTTTTATACAGCCCTTATCATACAGAAAACAGATCGTTTGGTTCTTTGATCATCAACATCTTTTGGTCTATTCAAAGTTTATGGAATCCGAAAATTCACCCGAACTCCACGGAGAAAACTATAGGGCCTACCTTTCTCCTTCCTTCGTACAGTACGGGTAAAATTTTAGTTTGAAAGTAAGAGTGCCGACCTGGATGGCCGAGGAGGCTAAGAGCGAGTACCGACTCAGCGCTTCGGTCCGAAGGGTCGCGGGTTCGAGTCCCGCCTTGGGCATGGCTGTTTGTCCCTTGACTTTGTGTGTATGTTGTCGCGGAGGGCCTCGCGTTCTGCTGACCCCAGATCAGAGGAGCCCGCAAGAGTGTTTGTCTAGTGTATGGTCAAATATGCGTCCCTTCGGGACGTAAAGGGCACCCGGCTGTCGGCTGGATAAAAGCCCTAGGAAAAAAAAAGTAAGAGTAATTTGCAAGTACATTTTGTCAAATGCTTTACTTTCTATACCAAAACCCATTTCGTCACATGCCTTACTTTCACAGGATCAAAAACCTCGGTTTTCTCGTTGACGTGCCGTCGCAAACTGCCCTCAGTTGCATGGGCGGGGTCTGCAGGGGAGACGTCGAGACCGCAGGCGTTCAGCTGCTGAAATAAACCGCAGGGCGCGCGGACGTCGTCGGCAGCAAAGAGGCAGCGTCCATCCACCCGAGCTACCTTCGTTCGCAATTGAAGGGCTTATTTCCAAAGGGGCATATCTCCTTTTCCGTTTTTTATGCTTTTAGTTTTACGTATCAATGTATTTTTAAGATTCTTCTCCATGACGCTGCCAAATATTGTGTTCAGAAATTGCGTTTCCACTATGTTAAACTGTATCTGAAAACAGTTGAATTCTATCTTCTACTGTAAGGCTGGATGTGACACAGTCTAGGTGTATTGGACATGAGCTCTTCGATACGAGGGTCCTGTTTTTTCGAACTAACAATACTTCGATTTTTAATTTATTATTTTTTTTTAAGTTAAGGTCGGATCAACATCTAGGTCATTAGCGACCACTATTGGAGTTAACGTTACGGTAACTATGTAAATGAAACGAAATGGTGATGATAAGGGGTGAAAGGACGAACACAAGCGCAACAATGGCCGAGGTGGGACTCGAACCCGCAACCCTTAGGTCCGAGATCACTACGACATTTCTGCCTTAGCGATCTCGGTCACCGGGTCGGCATTTCGATTTTTGTTTTATCTCTTTAAGGAGTTTTTTAATTTGTTGCGGCTTCGGAACACTTTTCTAAGCCCCCCTTTTGGGTCATTGAGTGAATGGAGTAATGAAGTAATCATTCTTTAGTCAGACATCGTTAGTTGTCAATCATTGTCTTTTATCCTTTCGGCCAGAGGCTCGGTGCAGTTAGATCCTGGGGTTCCCAGACAGTCACCCGACCTGAAACCCTTGAAGTTTCGAATTGCTTCACCTCCGTGACATTACGGGGCGCAGTTAAGGAATTCGGCTAGCGAATTGTAGAGTGATTTTTCATTTCTCAATTTTTTCTCTCACGGTTCACTCCATAAACGAATCGAAAGTATTTTGTGGGGTTGGCGGAATACTACCAATCCAGCCATCATCATAACTAACATGTTTCCTATGTTGTAGGTTATCTTTTGTGATTTTTTAAATTATTACAAGAAACTATTCGCCTTTACTTAGGTTCATTCTTTAACGCTGAACGCCTTTAGCGTTAAAGAATGATTCCCTTGATTCCGTCCGAGTTTTCATTCCCGTGACCGACATTGAGAATCTCTAGGTGTAGTATCTTCATTTGTTTAAGTATTATTAACTATGTTAGTTTTCAACAGAACCTTCAAAACACGGAAAGGGAAAAGTTTTGTATACCATTTGTTGAAGCTTTTTAAATAATCTTTTTTCACTCCTTAAAGGAAAACTTTATCCATTGATTAACTTAACTTACATTGGTTAACTTAACATGGATACTGGTTACATTGTAAAACTTAACTAAAACTTTTCCGATTTGTGTTTGGTATACAATTAGAAAATTGAAACATCAGAACTTAAAGGAAAATGTGGACACTTGTGACAACATGAAGCTCTGTAAATGCAATGGATGCACATAGACTAACAAATAGGATTTTCCCAGAGCCATGAAATGTGTCTGAAATTCCACAATTTGAATTTGAATGAAACTACGAAAAGTAATTGCTAAATAAAAAAAATGTTGACGACTCGGGAAATATAAAATAGAGTCCAAAACATATGAGCATTAAACGTTTAAACGCGGCCGTTTGAATTAGAAGGAAACCAATCCCGAAAAGCAGCTCGGGGCTGCGGGGCAGGCAGTTGAGCCAGCAGCGCAGTGTTTGCCTAAATCCGCACCGCGCGCAAGCACCCGCCAAACAGTGGCCGGCGCAATAAAACGACCTCGCGCCGCACGCCCTCGCGTCCAGCGCGCAGCAGCCCTGAAACTCCACACCGCCAGCAGCCGGCCAGCCGCCGCCCGGCGACTATCGCATCGCGAGTGCTGGTGAATGTAAATGTCTACAGCAGTTTTCCCGCGACGCGGCGCTGGGCGGCTCGACGGCGGCGGTGGGGGCGGCGGGTGAGGGCGCGGGGGCGGGCGGGGCGGGTGGCGGGCGCGGGGCGGGCTGCCGGGCGGGGATTGGTCGGCCGGCGGCGGCGCGGGTGGGCGCGGGGGACGCGGCGCGCGCCGCCGGTGGGGATAAGACCGGGAGATGAGGCTGCAGCGCTGCGCGCCGGCCTCACAGTGGTGCGAGGGCGCGCGGCGCGAGGATGGACGGGCGTGCGCGCAGCGGACGGCGGCGGCGCTGGCGGCGGCGGCGGCGGCGGCGGCGGCAAGGCGTCGGCTGACCGGCGGCGGCGGCTCCCTGCTGGCGAAGTAAGTGCTGTGCGCGGTCGAATGGTGTGCTCTCGCCGTTTGTCTTCCGCGACAACGGTTCTAAGTGTAGGAGCGAAGATTTCGCAGTCGCTGGAACGTGTGCTGATTTTTTTTCCCGCTTTAAGAGTTCCCGCTCAGTATTCTTTCGTGGAGGTGCCAGTAATTCTGTCTGCAGTACGTGGTGGTGTGTGAGGATATTTTCCATCTTTTCCGGTGTCCTATTATTTTTTTTGCTTCGCGAACACCAGGAGGAAAGTTAGGACAAACTCTGACTTTAAAAGTGCGCGACTATACATTTCATCACAGTTTTTTCTCTTCTTTTCGTCACGTACTGTTTCGTGGGTGATACGAAGAGGCCATGGAATCTCCTGAGCTTTAATATAATGTAGCGTATATTCCTAAAGTAAATTTCTTCGAGAATATCGCGTGTGTTAGTGCGTAAAATTCACTCGCGCATGTAGATATTTGAAAGAGTTGAGTTAGTCAGCCGGACGATGCGAATATCGTAGCATTTTCCCTCGTGGTGTTAAGTTACGTAGTGTTCGAAGTACAGCGAAGTTGAGCTGTTCGTTTTTGCGTTCGTGTTCGAGTGCGGTATTGCCTGGGCGAGTTCTGTCCCGCTTGGAGTGCGTCGCGCTCTTTAGAGCGAGCCCGCCCTGTGGTGAAGGTTCTCGGTCTTCTCCCCGCGGCGTCGCGTCGCGTCGCGACGCGTCGGGTCGCGTCGTCCGCGCGTCGCGTCGTCTTGCCTTGGGTCGCGCCGCGCCGCGCCGCGTCTCGGCGCATCGCGATGCCCGCGGCGTCCGCCGCGCAATTAGCATGGGTCGGAGGGCGCGCGAGGCATCGGAATGACGGGCGCGTCCCCGCAGGTAAATATTGGGGCCGCGGTCGCTGGAAGGCGTCCAGCCAGCGCCTTCGCCGCGGCGGCGCTGCTCCGCTGGCTTCTGGGAACGCGCGGCGGCGGGGGTGGCGGCGGCGGCGGCGGCGGGGATGTAGACGGGGGCAGAGGCAGGGTCGAGGCGGCGGCGGAAGAGGAGTCGGGGAGGAGGCGGCGACGGAGGAGTGGGGGGTGGCGGCGGAGGCGAAGGAGGAGGTGGGGACGGCGAAGGAGGCAGGGGTGGAGGCGGCTGTTGCGCAGGCTGCGGTAGAGGAAGCGGTGGTGGTTCACGGCGGGGGCGGAGGCAGCGTGGAAGAGGAGGCGGCGACGGAGGAGTCGGGGTGACGGGGACGGCGGAGGCGAAGGAGGAGGCGAAGGAGGAGGCGGGGGTGGAGGTGACAGCGGAGGCAGCAGGGGCGAAGGAGGAGGGGGTGGAGGCGGGGGCAGAGGCGACGCGAGGGGGCGTGACGCGGGTGACGCCGCGTCCGTTGAAGGCTGCGGTGAAGCGTCCTCCGCCGGAGCTCCGAGCTCATGTTGTTTCTTATTTCTGTTTAAGTTTTTCATTTAAGGAATCGGAACAATTAATGGGATGTGGATATAAAATAAATACACGCTTGATTTAGCTTTACACCCGTGTGTTTTTTCTGAAGACACTTATATCATAATGCTCCGTAGTGTTTTCTTGTCGTATAGGACAGGATTTTATTTCATCTAGATTCTTTCATTTTCTGACCAATAGGGAAACCTACCCAAATAATTAACGCAAATTAAAATTGCTTCCTCTTGAATAATGTGTTCGTTTGTAGTTTTAGGAGATTATAAAGTATTTACCTCCAAATTTATTTTTTTTATTTTAGTTGAATTTCCTTTAGAAGGCTTTTCGGCTTTTAAAGTTGCTGGAAATTTTGTCTCTTGGAGAAGGGCAAGTGCACAGGACTTATGAATCTCCGAAGACAGAAACGGCCAATAAACAAGCAAACTTATTTTGAAGTTGTGCTTATTCTACCTTTAGTTGAAGCTGAAACTTCAGGATCAGTTGTATTACCGAGTAGAAATCGGAAAATATACAGAAAGCAGTACGAATCTAGGGAATTATATTTTGTTGGAATATATTTTTTATTAACGAGATTAATCGACAACCCTTGTCACAATCCTAATAATCTTCAGAAACCCTCCGTCTTCTAAATGTGAAGACTTGTCTCCGCACCCGGTCAACTTGCTTCACATCTTTTCATACAAGAAATAAGTTGATCCCTTCTCCTTTACCACACTTTCGAGTTGCGATGCTCTCGACCGTTCGCTTGTTTTTCTTTTCCACTTTCTTGCACTCAAAAATGCTTTGAAGATTTTCTCCCCCAAAAAATTATCAAATGATTTTGCTTTATGTTCCGTTTCCTGCAAGTACTCTTATTTTCTCTCCTTATTCATGTAGAACCTCCTTACACTTACTTTTCCATATAATTCTGGAAAGACTGTAATTCTTCTGTCTCAAGTCGGGCTTTGTTCTGTTTCCCTACCGTTCAGATTTGATATCTCTACGTCTAGAAACTTCATTCAAGAGAACTTAGTAACGTTTTTTTTATTTTCTATGCGCATCTTTTTAATTATTATGAAAAGTATACTTACCAAATCCTACGCTTCTCTTTAATTACGTTAAGACATGCATTGTTTTTCTCTAGAGTACAACGAAGTTTGAAAATATTCTGTTGCTTCTAGACACGCTCTGCCAATTCTGGTGTCGGTACATTTCATCAGTGCTAGAGACAGTAAAATTGGGCACTGAAGTTCATTTTCAAAGCCGCTTCCATTTCTCTCTCGCGCGTCCCCGACCTCTCCTCTTTTCTGCGCGCTGATTACAATCGTCGCACTTCGCTGTGCACACCGTTAGCAAGCGTCCCATTTCGCGTGTGCGAATTGGGCTGGGAATACGCGGCTGTGGCCTCGGAATAGAGATGCCCGGGAGGACAGCGACCTGCCAAAACAAATTGTCTGCTGTGTAGTACGGACTCAAATTCGATCCTAACGTTACGGCACGGACGGTAACGTGTGGCCACGGAATAGAGACGCCCGGGAGGACAGCGACCTGCCAAAACAAATTGTCTGCTCTATAGTACGGACTCAAATTCGATCCTAACGTTACGCCACGGACGGTAACGTGTGGTCACGGAATAGAGACGCCCGGGAGGGCAGCGACCTGCCAAAACAAATTGTCTGCTGTGTAGTATGGACTCAAATTCGATCCTAACGTTACGCCACGGACGGTAACGTGTGGCCACGGAATAGACGCCCGGGAGGGCAGCGACCTGCCAAAACAAATTGTCTGCTCTGTAGTATGGACTCAAATTCGATCCGAACGTTACGCCACGGACGGTAACGTGTGGCCACTGATTAGAGACGCCCGGGAGGACAGCGACCTGCCAAAACAAATTGTGTGCTCTGTAGTACGGACTCAAATTCGATCCTTACGTTACGCCACGGACGGTAACGTGTGGCCACGGAATAGACTCGCTCGGGAGGGCAGCGACCTGCCAAAACAAATTGTCTGCTCTGTAGTACGGACTCAAATTCGATCCTAACGTCACGCCACGCGTAGCATGTTCAGTCCACGCGTAACGCAGTCGAGTCGAGGGAGTGCGTGGGCTTGGGATGCTGCGCAGCCTGGAACAACCTCCTGCCCCCTCCCCGTGCCTATGCGCGCTCCCTGGGCCCTGTTCCGAAACGCAGCGCGCCCGGACGCGTCCTTGCGCTAAAAATACCGCGCGGCTGCTCCTGTGCGCGAGTGGCGCGCGGGCTGGCGCCGCAAGTGCGGAGAGCACTCCCGGCGCCGGGCGCTCTCCAGGAGCGACTTGCTCCACTTCGGTCAAGGAGGGTGACGAAGTCATTGCTGCTAGATTATAACAATTTTAAACTTTTATATTTGCGTATGTTTACGTAACACCTTATCACATTCATGGCTCTCTGTCGCTACCAATAACCGAAAAGAACTGGTGTTAATATGTTCTTATTTTTCAGTACTAACGAAAAATATGTAATTTAAGTTTTTAGTTGTTTTGCTAGTTACGGGGGTTGTAGAGACGCGACATGGGTTACAGTCTTATATGGTGATGGAGGTACGTATTAAACTAACCTTATATACTTAACTTAAGATCTATACTTAGTTCTAGACTTGTACCTACTGCATTATTATATATATATATATATATATATATATATATATATATTGGTTAATAGTCTCAAAACTTAAATAAATAGTAAATAAAAAATAAATTAAAAAGAAAAAAATAAATAAATAAATAATAAAAATGCTGCCAAACCGGTGGCCGAGATCGCTAAGGCAGTAGTGTCGTAGCGATCTCGGAACGAAGGTTCGAGTCCCGCCTCGGGCATGGTTGTATTTCTGTTCGTCCTTTCACCCCTCATCATCACCGTTTCGTTTCACCCTCATAGTTACCATAACGTTAATGCCAATAGTGGTCGCTAATGACCTAGATGTTGATGCTAAAAAAATACACTAACACACAAAAATAGATACTTTAAATTGTCTTTGTGATAGGCTCTTCAATCTTTGTAACAAATGATGTGGTCTTTAAAGTCTGGCAGCGCTGTTCAGAGACGACCTGACTGACTGTGCGTGGCGAGATCCAAGGTAGTGGGCAAGAAATCTGAAGGGTAGGAAAACATATTATATACTTCTTTATTTGCGTTTGTTTACGTAACACCATATCACATTCATGGCTCTCTGTCGCTACCAATAACTGAAAAGAACTGGTGTTAATATATTCTTATTTTTCAGTACTCACAAAAAATATGTAATTGAAGTTTTGAGCTGTTTTGCTAGTTGCGGGAGGTGTAGAGACGCGAGGGTTGTTGTAGTGCGCCAGTTAAGTCTCTGGCATCAGTAGCTGGTGAGAGGCTAGAAACAGAAATTATATTGCTAACACGAACTGTAGCAAAAGAAATGAAACAAATAAAAACATAAATTGCGCACTCACGACAATCATAACAGATTCTGCAAGTGTTGTCCTCTCTAGTTGTTTCCCAGTGATCTACTATCTACGAACATGAAAGTAATTGTTAATAGTAACTCCTGATTCGGCATTCCTGACGCACTGTATTTTGTTAGTAATAATATAAAATCAAAATATTATCATTGACAACAATTCTCTTGGTTAATTTTGGTCATCATTTGAGTAGTGTGTATATGAATTATTTAATTACTATCTTGATCTTCTATTAATCTTCATCTTCCACAACGAACTAATCAAATTCATAGAATATTCTGTGACATCAATGATCGGTTAGCGAACATTGGTTAACGAAAAACACCTGAACGTACTATGTTGAAGTGATCGGCTACTATTCTTGCAATTGCACCGAAGTATACAGCTTCATCCTGAAAAGTTGTGACCGATTTTCAGCCTTTTTCGTTTCACAAGTGCCCGGCACATCAGCGTCACCAATCGCCCGACCGAGTGAATGGAGCCCTTTCTTCGTTTGTGGCAGCGCCGCGCGTCGCGCCACGGTCGACTGGGCGCCCTTTACGATAGCGGCCGCTCACCGGATTTTATAAACCTCCGCCTTTAATTCCATTCGCGCGTGGGGCCCGTGATTTGGCTCGATTAAGCGTGCGCGCGCGTCCACTGCCAGATGCTAATTACGATAAGTGCATTGCTGAACAAAGTCGGTTATCTTTCGTTCCAGCTCGCTTTCATTCCACTCGGATACATTTGTCCGCGCGGCGGTGAAATTCACGGGACCTGCGTTTGTGCAGACACGTGCCCTGCCTTAAAATGATTCATTCGACAAAAACGACTCAAACTCCCTTGTTTTCCTGACACTATTTAATAATTCAAAATCATTCCTCAGGAGAATTATAAGACACACATTTCTCACGTTAATAATTTCTCGAGAAATCTAAACATGATGTGCTGTACTTGGACTGAGGATGTGTAGTTATTTCCAAAGTGTATAGTTCCAAATTTTATATCATGAGTAGATCAGAAATGCTCCTCATTATGTTGAAACTGATATTTAATAAACTGATATATGCACGTAGAAATCGAAAGAATTGTTAACTTAGTATTAAATAAATGGCGGATATTTCCTTCGTCGCTGCCTTCTTCCATGATCATACGCGGATCTTTTGAAAGATAGAACTCTCTAAATAAAATTAGCAGACGTGGCAAAATACGATGTTATGAATGAATGAGTATATATACACAGTTACGTTCTTACACTGTGAAACGTACGTGATTGTAATTTTTCCGTTAACATGTAATACTTAACATCAGTTAGTTTACTTCTCCCTTCAGTATTCGTAATCACTACAAATCGAGAAACCAACCAAAAATGTACCAGGCAGTTCATATTCTGATCCCATGAAGTCTCTTGAGATCTAAAAGTAATCAGAGGTAGAGGCAGAACACCCCATTGCCACCGTCACCAGATAGTCGTTTGCGACTGTCCCAAAGACTAGTAGTGTGTGCTTTATTCACTTTTTGTCTAATTTGTGATATTCAGGTTTGTCGTGTGCATAATCTGTACATTTAGCATTCAGCACTTATTTCGCACATTAAAAGCCGCGTATAAGACCATTTAAAAGAGAAAATGTTGTATCCTGTCGCTAGACTTGTTGGTGCATTTTCATTGCAAGCTTTGCCAACTCCATGCGGAGAGGGAGTTTCGCTTCGAAGTGAACATGACGTCACGGATGTGGGCACTGAGCAACCGTGGGGGGAGGGGGGCTCTGCAATACAACGCGACCTCAAACGTAGGCGACCAGACATTACGTCAACATTTGGGTTGCATTCATCTCTTCACTGCCAGGGCGCCGAAACAACGAAGAAATGAATCATGAGGTTAGACAAAACGGAGTTGGTAGTAGCTTTCAGAGTGTAAAATACAACGCTGATGTTTTAAAACTCTAATAACTTTACTGCATGGAAATATCGTTTTCCATGTAATTAAAAGCATAATTGGGATGAAAAGAAAGGGTTAATAGGTTATTCTGATCAATAGACCGGAATTTAACAAGCTGAATAGTCGATTATGATAAAGCGATTTTGATGGTAGTCACTGTTAACGTTTTCGCTTCATGTTTTTAATCTCATGATCCACAGTAATGATTAGATTAACGATCGGGTGACGGGTTGCAGATTTAAAATTATTTTTGTCAGAATTTCCGGAATTAAAAAATAATGTGATTTACTGTGTGTTACTATAATATAAACTGTTTTAACACAAAACATCTAATGCATCATATACTACATCTTGCCTAGTTTTTAAAATAATCTATATTAGCAATGATTTGTATTTCGTTTGCTAATGTAAATACGTTTCCTTTTACTAGGGAGCGAATTGTTTTTAGTTTTCAAATGTTGCTAACCTGGCTTGTTGTTAAATTTATTTATTGTTCAATTACTTTTAGTAAAAGAAGTGTCTGGTTTCGGGAACTCGAGGAAGCGTGCGCCGAATATATACATTTTCCTCATGCGTCGCTGCAATGTTGACCATTTTTAACGATAAAATAAAAAAATAGTTTCCTCCGAGCAATTTCTCACAGGAAGTAACACTTATATCCCTTTCAGGTTTACTGATGTAAAGAAAAGAAAATTAGAATGTGTCCTTCATTAGGAAATTTTCAACGAAGTAAATGATGTATTTATCGATTTTAAATATTTGTAGACCAGTGCCTTAGAGCGAAACTTTCTGACGTTAGGGTTATTAGTTTCTTCAGTTTACATTATTTCGAATATTTGAGATACAAAAGTCATGAAAGGGTAATGTTTAATAAGGTGACAAAGTGAGTAGCCTGGAGAAAGGGTCAAAGAAGCCACTGAAAGTGACGGATGTGCTAAGTTATTGTTATTCGAAGAAACGTACATTTCTATAAAGAATTAAAATGTCTCTATTGCTTCTAATGCGCAACAGACGATTTCAGGGGTATTCCAAGAAGCTGGGAGCCGAGTATTTTTACGCGCCCGGGTGAATTTTCGTTTCCAGCGGAGAAATGCGTTCTTATGACCTTCGTAGCGGCACATCCCGTCCCTTGAGTCGTCTTTTCCCTGGGAGGGGGTTCATAATTTTCCGAATTAATTAGTAACGGCGGGGGTTGAAAGAATCCGACCTATCCGTAATCCCGGTAATTGCTGTGGGCGGCCGCGGGCGCTGTATCGGCCGCAACTAATGGTAGCGGCTCCGGCTGATAGCGGAGGCGCGCTCCAGCTCCCGTTCCACCCTCCCCCCCGCCAACCACCACTTCCATCTCCCCCTTCCCCCTCCCCACTCCTCCCTCCCCGCTCCCCCCTCCCTGCTCCCCCTCCCCCCTCCCCCTTCCCCGCTACCACCTCCCCGCTATCACCTTCCCGCTACCACCTCCCCGCTACTCCCTCCCCACTATCCCCGCCCCCTCCCCCTCCAACCCCAGCTTCAGCCCCCCACTGCAGCCTCCCGCTCCAGCTCCTTCTCAACCCCCTGCTCCATCCTCACGCTCCGACCCCCAGTTCAAGACCCTGCTCCATCCACCCCCCGCTCCCCCCCAGCTCCTCCCCCGCTCCTCTCCCCACTCCAGCAGCCACGCTCCAGCCTCCTGCTCTAGCCCCTTGCTCTAACCCACCGCTCCAGCCCCCCGCTCCAGTCCCCCGCTCCAGCCTCCCGCTCTAGCCTCACACTCCAGCCCCCCGCTCTAGCCCACCGCTCCAGCCCACCGCTCTAGGCCGCATCTCCAGCCATTTGCTCCATCCCCTGCACCAACCCTCACTCCAATCCCCATTCCAACTCCCGTTTCCGCCCTTGCTTACTCTTGCATACCGCCTTTGTATTTCAACCGCTTGTTGATGTTTTGTCAATACCTATACTTTCAATATTGACAGGAACTGAAAAACAATAAATAATTTGTATATTTGTGGGCGTCACGTCTACCTAAGTTTTGGTTGCCTAGTGTAGGTGCAGTTTAAACAGAAAGGAAGAAGTAAAATTGTTGATTTCTTTCCTTCAAGTCTCCTTAGTAAACCAGTGCACTTTGATCCCCATTACGATTTTATTTTTATGTATGTTTTTAATATGAAATCTATGTAATACACGATTTTCAATACAGTGTCTTTTCAGTTTTACGGTGCCATCAGTAAGGTGGTTTTAGCATCTTTGCCACTGCAATATAGATTCAACCGGATCGATTTGATATTGATCTAATATGAAATTGATCAAAAATGAATTTTAGACGCAACTGCATTCCAGGGAATTTCCTGATTTGAACCTCTTGAGCTCCCGACCTCACTGCCTAATTTTAATTCCCTTATTCGCACCGAGCTTAAATATCACAACATCCCTTTCAACGTCTCCAGTTCCGCCCTTACACCGCCCCTCACACACCCACACCCACGCACGCGCGCGCACACACATACACACACACACGCCATTGAACGGGTCGGCTCTGCGCCATCAGCGATCCCGTTGTGAACGAGAGCTTATTCCAGGGAAATGCATGGACGGAACCCCTATTATTCCCTTGTATGGTGATATATGGGGGAGGGAGGCTGCTGGAGTCAAAAATATGATTACGAAAGAAAGGGTGCTGAAATTCACTGATGTCTAGTTTGACAGATATGTAGTACAAATTAGACCTTTGTTTCTAATGAAGTACCTACGGTAAAAAGAAAGTAATAATGTACGTAGGTTAGAACTGAAATATTAACTCAGGGAAAAGTTAAAATATTGGCAAAATCCTGATGCAAGGAGAATTGAGTATGCTGATTCAGAATCAGACACAATTGTATTACATTAAGTCGTGAAATTTCTCATTTGCGAGTTATCGTAAAGAACCTGATATTTTTTCGTTATTTTCCACAACTAATCAATAGTTACGACAGTGTTCTGCGCATTAATACTTTTTTACATACAGTGTCATTCAGTTAGCAAATACATCGCTGATGCTCCATTCAGACAGGAATATTGTAGGTATTGTGTAGTAAGTAATAAATTAATTTGAATTCACTGCACCTCGGTTCAGCATTGAAGCCTTTTGTGTGCTTGATTTGAAGTGAGTCGCTTAAAACAATTGAGAAAACGAAGACCTACAAATTACTGTTATAATAAATCTGCAATTGCGTGTTCATTTTCCGTCTATTCACAAAATCGATACGAGTACTGAGAAGGAATTCGAATATAAACATGTGACAATGTTGTTCATTTCATCAGTTCATGCAGCATGATTTGTTGAGACAAAGGTATTTTGCGGATATGAAACTCATTGTTTTTTTTGTTTGGACAATTGAAGCATCATTCCCATCATCAAATGGGGATCCACAAATAAGTACAAAAAATTCTCATATTTTACCCCTTCCCTCCTCTTCGTACTATTTCATAAAAAATCTCTATTTCGTGACAAAAAGTGTTTGTGTGCACAATGAATTCTCTTTGCAATTGACAGTGTTACAAGAATTATGTCAGTAATATAATAAATAATTAAACTTTTTTAAAGGGAAGAAAATAATGAACTTATTGTATTATGACTACTTATTAAATTATTTATTCTTATCACATGAAATATATTACAAATACATTTATTTATATCCTAATTACAGAGTAATGAAATAGATTATTTCTCTGAATTGCAGAGAAATGTAACCAAATATATTCAATTATGTGAATTATTATCATGGATATTCTATTCCTTCATAGTCGACTTCAGTGAAATATTCTTGAAATTAGTGAACTAGGTTCTAGGTTCAAGATTCTTCGTGTAAACAGAACAGATCAATAAAATGCGAAAACTATGAAGATGACTTCCAGTTGCATTGCATGCACTGGCGCTACATTTTGTATTTCATATACTTCAGGGTAAACATACATGATGACTTTTCGGTAAAACTGTTATTGAAACACTTTCTATGATTATTTTTCACGATAAACTTTTCAGTTCTTCAAAATATCAATTGAGACACTTGTTTTTGTAGGTTACGCACATTTGATTTTCTCGCTATCCCTATCATACATGTTCCTAAAAAAATTGGCCGCTCCCGCCCCCTATTATTGTGTAGCAATTTCTTGAACGGTCCCTAAAACCATTTTGCCCAGTTGAATGACGTTCGAAGGAAGAGCAGGGCGTGAAAGCAATGACGGTCGGCCCAGCCAATGGGACTTCCCCGCGTGGGGACCCGCGGATGCAATTGGCTGCACTTGACTCTTCGGAATTTATTGGGCTAATGAATGGTAATGGATGCAAATTGCATTCACCTGCAAGTGCATTACGAGGTTCCGAAGTGTCCTCGAGCGAAGGCATCGCGCGCGACCAGGGACCCGAGTGTGGAGGTGTTGCCGTATTGGGAATCGATGCCATCTCCGCAAGTCTCCAAACTCACCAATGCCAATTGAAATCGTTACATTAAATACCTCAAATCCTTTTTTTTTATTTCCACTACCTGTAAAACAATAAATCTGAATGTGAGAGGAAACAAATAGAGGGATTAAAAGGAGGAAATTTGCGAATTTTCATATTTAAATATTTCAAAATTATAATAATTATTTCGAAGTTATTATAAAAGATAATATTATATCGATTCTTAATACTGAAAGTTCAGAAGAAGTGCAATCTTTGTACTATTTTATAAATTCTAGCCTTAAGTTACGTTCCTTTGTTCTTTCAGAATACCATTTTCTTCAGAATAACAGAGTTTGAGTAAATTGATTTGACTTTTTGCAACATGAAAAGACTGTAGAGAATTATAGTGGATTGAGACAAATACGAATAGTATATAACTTTCTGTAAACTATTTTCGATCTTCTAATTGTTGTTGTAACTTCTGAAAATGGAATTTTTCTAATTCTACCAACCAGAAATAATTGTAAAAATTACTCTGTAAATGGCCGTACCTATTGTCGGCAACTGTAATAGTTAAAGCCTACTATAGAGTTTCAAATAAATTAAATTATTTCTGAAATACTTTTTTAAAATAAAAATTGCCCTAGATATTTATGTTTCATGACACCTTGTATTTTACTAATTTACTAATACTCTATAGTATCATTGATCAGTCTTATGAAGTGTCAGAATGGGTACAACGAAAAGCTTAATCTTCTTCTTATCAATTTTTCCACTCATGTTAGCACTTGGAAGAATCGAGGTCAGTAGTCAGTTTCATTGAGAGCGATTCTACCCAATGTTGTCATTTATGGAATACTATCCTTATTTGAAATACCCCATACTTGAAATACGGAATGCTAAACTATCGATATTGCAGTTATTCAATGTGTCGCAACATCTCTACACTCAAGAAAACCTGTGCAGATTAAATTGCTCCTCTTTACGTCAGTTTTTTCAAAGAACAATTTATACCCAAAAATATGTATTACAATTTTCGAGAATAAAGTAAGTTAAATTAAACACACAATTTCGAAAGCAGCAGTGCAACAATACACTCTCAGTAATCCAGCATGCTATATCGGGGTAGGAGCTGAATTTTAGAGGAGAATAGATTTACAAAAGAGATCATCATGATATTTGGTGCATATGGAAATGAATTAAAATAAAGAAAACAACATAAAAAATGTTGTCAATACATTTCAAAAGAACGTCCTGTTAGATCTGCCGAGAGTTGGATTTTTGTTTTTGAAGCACTAATCAATTCTTTGAGTTGAAAGATGTTTTTTTCTCTTTTTTGTAAAGGGGAAAGAAACGAGAAAATACGAAGTTAGTTCAGAAAGTAAATAATTATTTGAAAAAAAATGTATTTTTTAATGTTTCACATAAAAACTGTTCTTTAAAGCATGTTTACTTTCTAATGTTTTTTCATGATAGAATGGTCTTGAGTGCACCTCTAAATGGAATGTGCAGACCCGTGAATGTAGTAATCCCTAATCAATAATAATACGAGATGGGTCTGAATTCTTTGAAGGAAACTCACGATGTACTCAACATCGAACATATAGGGAACAAATAAATTGTATACGAACAAAATCGTTCTGTAGGCAATTTATAGGATAATAATTAGTGCCATGGTGTGATCGTTATAATGAACGTGAACGTAATTTGAATATCAAGCACAATACACGCCTCTTGAACATTCCAATTGATTGGTTTGAAGCTCTCACCCTTTTTCCTACGTCACGCTGTGCATTGAAAACCACGGGAACGCATTTATACCATACACTGTTCCGTTGGCGATCTCGCTGTATCGCCCTTTCGGTTTTCTCTCCAATTGCCCTTTTGCGGACTCCATTCCCCCTACCCTTATTGGTGGAATCGCGAGATCGCGACCCGCAAACGATAGAAACAGTCAGCGCAACATAATGTTTGGTCGTCATGAAACGTTTGGAAGAGCACTCAGATTAGAAACTCGGCAGAAATATTACCAAGAAATATTATTAACGTTCATTGACCTTCTATTTCTGGCTCGCAGATTGGCAATTTTCATGCAATGAAGCTTCGCCTGAACTTTGTCCAAGAAAGTTTGTTCTACACGATTGTACACTTTTTTTCCTCCCCCAGAAGTTGTAATTTATTCGCCCTTGTCAATTAACTCGAATGCTTCGTTAGTCCCTAACTCCGGGGCATCGCTTATTTTAAGCTCTATATTTACTGCAGCTCCCCTCACACCGCGTCTGCCCCGGCGAGCTCCTCGAGGCAAAAACTTCCCACAATTTCCGGCGTGTGCGACATGCACATGATGCATGGGCCTTTGTGATGGAGCACTTGCCGCGGAGCCGCCTCCAAAAACTTCGCCCAACCGCCCGTTTGCCCGCCCGCTCTTTCTCCTTGATCCCGAATCAGCATCGGCGGCGCAATCGGGGGCGGCGCCATTGTGGGCGCGGATGAAAGGGCGAACGCGGGGGCGGGGGGGCGCAGGGGGGTACAGGATGTGATAGGAGAAGGTGCCGTTCCCTTCCGGATTTCTGCCCTTTGGAAGCTTAAAGAAGAGAACTCATTTCGAGAAGGGTAAGCGGTGTGTGTGTGCCCAAAGACCAGCGTTTGCTTTTCGCGTGAATAACCGTTATAAAAATGATGAAATGTCGTATGAAAGTACCAGATTATATTCGCTCACTCTTTGACATGTTTTGGTTCTTATGGTCTCTGTTTTTTATCAATTATAGGGATAAATTTTCTGTCCGACAAAGTTCTAAATTTCTTCGCCAGAATCTTTAAAAACATTTTTTAGTTTTTTTAATTTATTTTTTATTCTCTCTAAAGGAAATTTACAATCTATACAATGAGGGTAAACAAAAACATACATTATATGAAAACAGCCTTTTACATGATTCATTGGTACTCTGATAAAGAGCTTCATTAAATTATTATACTTCTGAAAGTTTTTGATGTAAGTTCTTACTATAGGTAAAAAAATCTCTGAAATACCTGAAGTAGACAGATCGAGTTCTCAGATTATGTTTTACGGGCACGACCAACTTTGCCTTTTCGGAGAAATGTTTGCCGTTGAGTACGAGAAGAAATAAAAGGTGTCGCCTTATGAATATAGTTTTATTAACAATATTAACAACTTTTGGTGATATCGAATTCTGGCAGAAGGTAGATTCGAAGATGGTTGCTAAGCCAATGAAAGCTACTTATCTCATTAAAATGGTAAATGTGACTCCTTTTATGTAGAGTTTAACTTCATTTGCATTTTCATTTGGACCCAGATATCGTTTCCGTTGTTCGTAACAGTCCTCAGTCCCCGCCAGCAGCCCGGAGCCAGCATAGTGGCAGCCAGTGGCGCATTGGACACGTGATCCTTTATGAAAACTGAAAACTATTTTTCCCCTCAGGGGGCACCTTCAACGAAGCTGTACTGCTCGCCCCGCCTGGCATTTCATCTACCCCTACCAGCCGTCTTGGGAGGGGGCGTTCTCCCATTCCCTAACAATTTCCCTTCTCTCTCTCTTGTTCGTCAGGCCTGGACCTTACTTATCGATAACCCGCTGAGTTTCCCGTAACTGTAAACGTAAAGTAACTGAGGAACTAGCTGAGGCGGTTCTCAGCTAGTTCCTGTGTTATCGCCTAGCCTCCGCTGTGATCCTTGGATCCTCAGCGGATTGAACGATAGGCTAGAGAATGATTGATGGTGCATGTTGGCAGGGGAAACGGGAGTAACCCTGAGAAAACCCGCCGAGAACCCGCTTTGTCCACCACACAGTCCACTTGAAACCGCCTGGGATCGACCCCGAGCACCGCCGGTGGAAGGCCTCCAGTCCTACTTTTTTAAATTAGCGAACTGAGAACCCATTAAGGGTAATGGCCTCTTGTCTTTTTGCAGAGAATACCGATTGAAGTGGCAGGGTGCTGATGAAGAGTGATAGGGCGAACACCAATTCAACCAAGCCCGAGGCGGGACCGGAACCCACGATCCTTCGGCTCGAGATCGCTACGGCACTACTGGCTTTGCGATCTCTGCCACCCGGATCGGCGCGGCGTATTTACGGCTGTGAAACCCCGCATGGCGCGCGGGGCGGTCTATAAAGGCCCATTCACAATGCAAACATAAGCATAAGCATGGCGTTAACATAAAAGTTAGGACTACGTCTACAAGTGGACTCATTCACAATGCGTTCGCATAAGCATAACACGTAAGACGTTAACTTAAGAGCTTGCAAGCTTCAAGCTTCTGTGCTATGCTTATGTCAGACATAAGGAATGAGCCAATCACAGTTCGTTAACTCAAAATCGAGTATCGAAGTCGATAGGCGAACTATTCGTGTCGATTCGTGTGCTGCGTCTCATAGCCAATAGAAACTCTTATTTTGCCTATGTTTATGTTCGACATTGTGAATACGCCAACTCTTCGCTTGTGTTAATGTCTATGTCTATGTGTTATGCTTATGTTTGTGATTGCATTGTGAATGGGCCTTAAACCTTTCTCGCGGGCGGGCGGGAGTCGTTCGGAGGGAACCAATGCGGCGCGCCAGTCCTTGTCGCTGGCGTTTGGCGCATGACGCCGATGCGCGTGCAGCGCGATGCATCTCTCATTACCGAATGCGACGCCTCGTGCATAATTCAGTAGGCGTTATCGGGCCGATTTGTAATGAGCATGTGCCTGCGCGGGAGCCATTGTGGCTGTGACGAGCGCGCTCTGGAAATTACTGCGGCTTTTGTACTTCTTTTCTCATAATGCAACATTTATGTGGGGGGGGCGTGGGACAACCATTGCGCCCTTTTTCGCATCGCCGCGTTTATTAATGCGGGGATTTTTATGTTTTCGCCGTAACTCTTGTCCCTTCAACCGTCGCGGATCCCTCCGGACCTAATTTGCCTCGGAATTTTCCCTCTTCGCTCTAGTCTTTCTCGTTCGCCCCCCTTTCCTGGCCTTCCATGATGTTACGTCTCTTGTGTCGATTCCTCCCCCTGCGTCGCTGCCTCGTCGCTCCCCGCAGCTTCCTCTGAGCTGCTTGTGCCCGCCCTGGCATTAACACTCGCCGCCCCAGATTTGTCACCTCTGTCCCGCCGGCCCGTTATTTCTTGCTCGTTCATCGCCCCGTCATCCCTCGCCCCGGCCGGAAGAATCAATTAAGTCTCCTCCTTTACGGCATCTCTGATGAGAGTTGGTGTGACGTGGCGACGGGCGGGTCGGGCCGAGTTGGTTCACGGCGGGGTGGGTTGGTGGGGAAAGGAAGAGAAATTAGCAGATAACTAAAAAAGACGGGTGGGATGAGACGGAGTGTGGAAGTGAAGGACGCTTGTAGAAACGTGGAAGACGAAAGGGCTCTGGGTGAGTCGGGAAGGCGACAGGCTGCATGGCAAGGCGGATCGTACCGGACTGGAGCCGGGCGATGGAAGTCGAGTAAGAAGGCAGGCTGGGCGGGGTGGAATATGGGGTTTGCGGGCGTGTTAGGGCGCATGACGAGAAGGGGGCGGGGCGGGACGGGGCGGTGAGGGCAGCGTCCACTAGGAGGCCGCGGCGAGCGGGGGCACGGCCGCACTAAACTCCGGTTGATGGCTCATCCCGCTGCGAGGATATCGCTGAGTTCGGGGATGTATATCGGCGCCGCGCCGGCCGTTTGGGTTTAACGGCGACGCCTCTCGCTGCCCCTTAGGCCCTAGCCCTGGCCCTGGCGGAGGGGTCGAGGCCCAGGGCGGGCAGTTCACGCGCGGCCTATAACTTGGTGCACAATGTTTCTTCTTTTACTCCGCCCTTTGGTGGTACTCTCAGACCTGCTTTCGTTCTCCTTTGCTACCTCATCAGCATATATAGTATTTCTGTTGCCAACGTTCCTTTTACTCAAAGAATAAGACGTCTTCAGCGATGAATGATGAATCGGTCCTCAACGCCTTCTGTGGCAACCAAACATTTTACGTTAAATTACATTTTTTTGTAAAATATTTAAGTTAAGGAACATTTCCCGTGCCGACCTGGATGGCCGAGGTAGCTAAGAGCGAGTACCGACTCAGCGCTTCGGTCCGAAGGGTCGCGGGTTCGAGTCCCGCCTTGGGCATGGCTGTTTGTCCCTTGACTTTGTGTTGTCGCGGAGGGCCTCGCGTTCTGCTGACCCCAGATCAGAGGAGCCCGCAAGTGTTTGTCTAGTGTATGGTCGAATATGCGTCCCTTCGGGACGTAAAGGGCAACCGGCTGTCGGCTGGATAAAAAGCCCTAGGAAAAAAAACATTTCGCGTAGTATACACACGTAGTTCACAAGCGTGTCAGTCTCTCGCTAGTGACAGCGCTGGATTTCAGTAGGCTCAGTTCACCCCAGTATAGAGCGGGCGGTCGCGAGCTTCAGCAATAGACCGATTTCAGCGTCCCCTATGTCCCGTCTGCGTATGGTGGCTCGCTGTCGCGCTCGCCGTCACTTGTGAAAGTTTCGCACGGGTTTACTGGTTTCTTCAGCTTTTGAACCTTTACTTTTTCCTTCGTCCCGAGTGCTATATCGCTAACGAATGCTGCAATTTCGATATACGTACTTGCACTTCATTTATAAAATAGTTCTCGAAAAATGAAAGTTGCTGCAGAAGTTGATCTAACGAAGATTGGATCCGGCAAAGGAACTTGTTTGTGTGATAGAAGGTGATCCTTACTATTGCTAAAAGAGAACCTAGCAGTTGATGCGGTACCATCGTTTGGTACGAGTACAGTATCGTGGCTTGGGACTGGTGGTACTGTTCGGTATGCTAACGAAGTGACGTTCTACGCGCAGGATTTCTCTATGTTCAAGATTAATGGAATTTTTGTGAAACGCAGTAGCTGTAATTTCACCGGAGCCATCTAGTATCACAGTAACATACCTATTTAACACGTCATACATCTCCCATTTTCGCTAGAATTTTTCATTTTACTCCTCAATTAACATTTGATAACAGTGGTGATGTTTGCTGTTCTATATTCTTCATCTCCTATGTTATTGATTGAACAGTTTGCCTTCATAAAGGAAATTTTGACTTGCATGCATATATGTAGTATGTTATGCAAATTTTCCTCATTTTCCTAATGGCGTTATGGCACAATGCGGTTAGAGGTTTAATTGCGTGAATGAAGTCCCAAAATAATTTTCATGTGTTTAGAAATTAATTTCGATTATCTCCGGATTACTTACTAATCAAGCAGATGTGTGGTGGATGCAGTTAATGAGTGCATTTACTGAATCACTGAAATTAATATTTCAAAAGTTAGAAAGAGGAATGTAAACTGACGCTGAAAATATGAAGATAGACACTGTGATGGAACATTTTGCTATGAAAAATGGAAAACAACGCGCACTCTCGTGTTCTTCATAATCCTCCTTTCAAAAGCTTTTTAAAAATTCTGTATTCTAAGGACGCACCAAACGACGCTTCACTTTTAGTTTACGTTTGCCGATGTTTTGCGCGATCGTTTGAGGAGCAAATGCTCTCAGTAAAATATAGGAGGAACACACAGCATCGTGAGAACGCCAAGGAAAAACATTTCTAATCATTGATTTATTGATTTTTTGTTGACTTCATCTCAGATAAAAGAATTAGAGGCGTTGCCTTGGCCAACACTATTCACAGGATTAACATTCGATTACGTAGCCCATCATTGTCAGTTACCAGCTGTTCAGAAGCCAGAAAACGATCTCGTTTTTGTACCCTAACACTTCTGTGGTTATGTTTTTATGGCTTCCGAAGAGCAGGTAACCGACGATGATGACTAAGCCATCGAAAGTTGCTCTTAAATTGGAAGATAATGTTGACCAAGACCGCCTCTAGTTCTTTTACATCAAATCATTCTCTCGTGCCTTTTCTCTTTAATTCACTAGTTCAAATCTTCTTGACAAAAATTCACATTACTCATAATTCATTTGCTACCATGCCGCACTTTATAGACGATTCAACGTCGAATTCCGAGCGTCTATTGTTGAACGTGTGCACGACTCCGCTCGTGGTAATGTTCGCGAGTCATTGACGTCGTTTTCCGTCCTCTGCTCTCCCAGCAGAAATACTTCCTTTCCGTGCCGTGGGCAGACGCAGCGGGAGCAAGTAATGCGATGGGTCGTTCGTGACCTCGCCGGAGTGCGGCTGTGTCGTTTGAATCGCGCTGCAGGGATTTGCTCGAACGTGCTATTGCCGAGGGCCCGGCTCAGGGCGCCGCTGACTCGCAGCACCTTCTCCGCAGCCCTCGAGGGCTCCACGCAATTAGCGCGACGGGCGGCGACCGCCTCGCCCTTTGCATCCCGAGCAATTTGAAGGTTATGGGGAAACATAATGGAAATCCACATAGAGTGTTAACTGAGATACACAGTTGAAGTGTTGTTTTCTGCCAGTTTGCGTGGCTTTCCGTTGGCAGAACACAATACGCCTGTTCTGTTATTTGTGATCATAAAGCTGAACTCTTCAAATGTACGGGTTTATTGGCGGGTTACCGTTGTATTTCCTTAAAAGGCTACAAAAATCCAATATCATGATTTCAATTATATTTTCCCATACCCGTCAGTTCTGATGTGACTGCATATCTAACATTACCTATCCCATTGCAGCTTTGATCGTTTTTTAAGACTTTAAGAGAACATTCTGTACGATTTAATACGAACTAGTAATGATTGTAATGGGGAAAAACGTTGGGATGTGAATTGGATTTTTACTCTTTAGAATACGTACAGTCACGTCACATGATGCACTTGTTATAATAGTTCGCTGTAACGGCGTAAAAGTTTTCCCTCGCATATTATAAAGAATGCTTCGTTAGGGGCCCTATCCCCCCTATATCTCAGTCAACAGGGCTGAGATATTTTCTGGTTTTAAACTGGTACTGGTACTGGTTTTGCACTGCTCTCGATTTTGCGAAACCGAAGATCTATGATGTAATACTCAATTTTATGATATCTCGCATAAAGTGCACCAGCGCTCTGCAGATTATTTACCCGGTCGAGTGCACTTCGTAATAATTTAGGTTGCTCAGAATTATTCAGTTGGTTCCGTCACGGACTGTGGTGATATATTTGCGGGTATAAATTTAAAGGAACCATAAAAGTTTAAAAAAAAACAGCCTCCAGAACAAATCAGATTTCGCGATAGCTTGTAATATACTAGAATGCCTGTTAAATAGTATGGGTATATGTTTCACTTTAAAAATTGAAGAGAGATCGTATTGACTGTATGGGAAATTTCATTGAGGTGACATTTGTTTCTCTGCAATTACTTAGCGAAGGGAGAGGTATTTCAGTACAGTTTCGAGGTTCATTGTATGTGCAGAATTCGTCTGGCATTTGAACGGTTTAAACTTAAAATTTGAAGGCGGAGATAGTAGTATTGTCAGAGCTTTATGTATCGTCTACATAATATTCAGTAGATGAATGGAATTGACTTGCATATTACTAGTTTAGCGTAGCGCCTACGGCGGGTATTTTCATGTCAAAATGTTTTATTTGTGCTTTGCAAGTCTCTAATAAAAATAAATTTTAAACTTATTAGAGTTTTCAGCCAGTCCACTTTCGAGTACAAAAGATACAAAAAAAGTAAATTATTTAAAATTATTGTTTAATTTTTTGTTTCATTACAAAATTAAGTTAAATTATTGTCAATCTGATGAATTATGTCGTTATGGATCATGGAAATGACAGAAAAATGCAATAATTCATAGCATTTTACCAGTGTACTTGTAGCTTTCAAACTATAAAAACACATTTTTTCTGGAATTCTTCCAGAATGTCCATGAGGGAACCGGATCGATTTGACTTGCCGAGAGAAATCGAATGAGCTAATTGATCACCTCTAAAAGTACCTTGAGTCACCCAAAATGCATTTTAATAGCTTAAAGAACAAAATTTCAAAAACCTTTTACGAGACCTTCCTTAGAATCTTCTGCATGGTGTCGCAGAAAATCATCAGTTCCCCGTAGGAGAGCAAATCCCTTCAAATGACTCATCAGTAGTCTCGATTGGTGGACCGGAATGAGTCTTAATCGTGAGTGACGGACGGATGGAGGAACGTTACTCGATTACTATATGAGGATAAGGATGAGGATAAGGACCTTTATGAATTAAATCACTTAATTAAAACATTTACGGATTCGTATTTTACATTTCTTGCAATATAACATCTATTTTTCAATAAGATTTTCTTGTTGGAGAAAGGTTCAAGACTGCTGTGACCCTCGCCCCCTCTGGACCCGGTGAATTCATCGCGCAGAGGTGAGGTGATTGAATGGCTGAGAGAAGATCGGTGCCGAGGTGGGAGAGATAAGGCAACAAAGCCCCTGTGGGAGAGAATGCCGCATCGCGGAGCAAGCGAAGAATGCAGAGGTTGATGGAAGGGATTAGCGCCGCATCGCTATGTTTGCCAGCCGCTCGCCTCAACCCGTTCCGCCCCTCCCTTCCCCTCCCCTCCCCGCCCATCCCACCCCCTCCCCGCCACTCTCCGCCCCGCTCCGCCTGCCCCGCTCCGACCGACCACCCCCGCCCCTCCCCACACCTCCCTGCCCGTCTCGCAAACGCAGAGGGCACCTGTCCCCGCCTGCCCCGCTCCTCCCGCCCTCCCTTCCTAACCCCACCCCTCCCCTCCCCTCCCCTCCCTGCCCGCCACGCAAATACAGAGGGTACACATGACTTTTCCACCGGCCGCCCTTCAGTTCTCCCTTGCGCCCCGCAGAGAACCCTCGTAGGCGGAATTACACTTTCCTGGACACTGCATTGGCAAAATCAGGCCTTCATTTAATTGATGAAATTAAAGTTTCAACTTACGAGTTTTCTCCGCCGCCTCCGCCACTTACAATATTATCTCAGATTCTTTTTTCATTTTCTATTTCTCATTTGTGCATGTTTTCTCTTTAATTGATATTCCCCCATCTTTTCTACGTTTTTCATTTTGTATGTTGACCTTTCTCCGTATTTCCTTTCCTTTGGAATTTATTTTCTAACTTCTTCTTCGCTCTAAGTTATTAGTTCAATGGTCACGGTAATGTGCCAAGAACGACGCTTATCTTTTCAAAATTATAGAAAGTAGTATCATTTTCAGGGATGTAAATTTTGTTAAAATATAATTTGCTCGTTTTTTGAGAGTTGAAATTTTGTCTTCATAGAAGAAGAAATTAAAATAGAAAATTGATGTGAATAGGAATTTGTGAATAAGCGTTCTTATCTACAAACATAACGTCTAATTATTTACAATTAATTAAAAATTAGGAATTTCTATTTCCTGGAGTGCACTTTCCGAGTAGTAGTGGAGAAAGCGTCGCCTTGAAGAACACAGGCTGTATAGGTTGGCTGCCACGTTGGGCTGATTGAAGACTGCGATGGGTGTTTGTTCCATTGCAGGGTAAGTTTCGGAGATAAATGAACAAGATGGAGAAACGACTCCATTGAGTATATTATTGCACGCGTGACACGTAAAGAAAGAGGTAATGTAAAAGTTAGTTGAAGAGGCAACTCCTGGCCGACGAGAGTTCCACACTCCCCATTTGTTCCAACGGTAAAGCGACCTTTCTGTTGTTATCGCTTGGTATTGGGTTGTTCTCAAACGTCGTAATAATATCGGTTATTGCCAAGAAATGAGAAACGTGCCTGCTTTGTTTGGTATTTGCACGAGCTTTCCGTACATTTCCATGCTCTTTTACTAACGTCGTTTTGTTTTCTTTATGATGAAGTTACGAAGCTTCGAACACTGCAGTGCTTATATTACGTAAAGTAAGTCGAGTATTGTCAGCATCGACCCCAGAGTTTTGTTTTCTATTTATACGTTTCCGCATAAAAAACTTCGTTTAGAAGTTATGAGAAACACTGGTTTATGATCCTCACCAGTTTCTCGAATCAATATTCCATGGTATCACGTTGTAGTGAACTGTTAAAATGTCTGAACCCGTTAAAAAGAGTGCATATTTCAAAGGTTTTGTGAAGTTGAGTTAATGTTTCATGATAGCTACATATTAAAAATTTATTAATCATAAAAGCCGTTTGTCAGGTTGTTATTTTTTCATTGGATGTAACGTATCGACCATATAATATCTTTCCGTTGTTATTGGGTATTAGCTCAGTGTAAAAGAGTTTTTAATCAATTTAAGCAATTCAATAAAATGTATTTCTAGGAACATTTTCTGGAACTATTGCTTTGCATTTTTTAGAAGTCCTTTTTCAAGTTCATGGTTCAATACAATTCTCTTCGAGTATCTTCCTATTGCAACCGAGCACGTTGACAGCATGCTAAGAAACTGACCTTCTCAAAATTATCTTCCTTCCTGCGGCCACACCGGCTTAGGTGGCTCAGGGCATCAATTGATGTTTGCAGTGTGACTGGAAGGTCCTAGGGTTCGAGCTCCAAAGCTGGCCAGAATTTTCGATACCTGCTACAAGCTTGGTGAAATTCACCCGCTGTTTGGAGGATAATTCTAGCGGCCGGCTGCTCTCATCGGTGGTTTGCCGTGTTTTTTATCAATACTTGGCGAATGCCGGAGCAGTAGCCTACCAAACAGGCCACGGACCGCGCACGATCTTACCTACCTCTTTCTTGACCTATCCTCACACGTTACTTAGACACACATATGCACTTCACTACCACACATGCCGCGAAACCGGTGGGGAGCTTAGAGCTTGTCCCGGCTGGGGCGGTGTCCCGCTGGTGAGAGATACCTAGTTAGGAGAAACCCCGCTAGCCGACGGTAGCTCGACGTCGGATCTCTCCATCCAGCGGGGAGAGATCACCGCCTCCTCCCGAGGATAAAAACATGCATTACACTTCCGGGAGAAATGATCTCAGTAGTAGAAGTCGGAAGACCAGTCGGGTGCTTAGAGATTGTCCCAGCTTGAGCGATGCCCCTCTTGTAGGAGATATCTGGATGGAGAAAACCAACCTGCCGACGGGGAGGTTGGCGCTGGATCTCGCCATCCACCGGGGAAAGATCACCGCCACCTCCCGATGAAAATCATGCACTACACTTACGGGACTAATAACCTTAGCCGTTGACGCGCTCGAAATCCCTAATCAATGAATTAATCGATTGTGCGGCCACCGTATTGCTGAGAGAGGAGTCCGCAGGAGAGAGGGTGTCTGGTCGGGGAGCTGGAGCGCATTGTGGGCGTCCGTCTGCGCACTGCGCCACTGCGCGAGGTCTGCGGCGCGCGTGCGCCGGCGCCGAAACGGCCGCGCCGTAAATCGGGCGCCAACTAGCGAATTTGTCGCGCCGATGATTTACGCGTCCGCGGCGGCGCTGCTTATCGGAAAGCGCGAGGCAATGGCGGCGAGCGCGGGCGCGCGCGGGCGCGCGCGGGCGAGCGGCGCTGCAGACGTAAAAGCGGGGCGGCGCGGCTGACGATTATGAACGCGCCCCGCGCCGCGCCGAAACGACCAAGCGGGAGGCACACGATCTGGCCTCCGTCCCCGCCCTGGCTTTCGCTCTCACCACAGTCCTCGCCAGCGCCCTCGCCACCGCCCTCACTCTCGCCCTCGCTCTCGCCCTCGCTCTCGCCCTCGCTCTCGCCCTCGCTTTCGCCCTCACTCTCGCCCTCACTCTCGCCCTCACTCTCGCCCTCACTCTCGCCCTCACTCTCGCCCTCACTCTCGCCCTCACTCTTGCCCTCACTCTCGCCCTCGCCCTCACTCTCGCTCACGCTAGCGCCGTCGCTACCGCCCAAGCCACCGCCCTCGCCACCCTTCTCGCCGCCGCCCTCGTCACCGCTGTTGCCACTGCTCTCGCCCTCACCACCGCTCTCGCCCTCGCCAGCGTCGTCGCCACCTCCCTCGCCCTTGCCATCGCTCTTGCGACCAGTCGCGGTGTACGGTGGTTCGCGGCAGTGTCTACGTGGGAAGGGGCCCTTACTCCGTTGCCGCTCTGTGGCCCGCCAGGCAGCAACAATGCGCTTAGTCTTAGTACAAGCATCAGGTCAAGAAAATACGAGACATCTCTGCGCAATTATTGACTGCGAAGGGCTCCCTTTGATTGTAGAACTTTTCAATTAGCTACAATGGGTTCAAACAAGTAATGTTTCCCATAATTTGGAATATAAAAATAACATGTGCATGTCCAGCAGGAATTTCAGTTTCCACAAGACGGGCCACGCCGTTCAGTGATGAAATTTGTGAAGAAATTTTTATTTGCATGGGATGAAAGACGGTACATTTGTAAGTGATTGTGCGTTTGGGAGAAACGTTAAGATTTGTGAATCCTCTGCCTCCAACGAAATGAAGCAGGAGATGAACTTTTTACGATTTATGTAATCTGAATTTATAGCACTTGCTCTTAGAGCTTGGAGAAGAAATTTAAGCGCAAGTTCTTGAAGACACGCAACCAATTCGACTATGAGAGCAAGAAGGGGAAATAAACCTGTCATTGCTGAATGTAAGGGGAGTTGGAAATATAACATTAAGGGAATTGTCTTAAATTACATTTTCAAAACATCTAGAGAATTCATAATCCTCTGTTAGTTTCATAGAAACTACAAAATTAATGTCAAGTAACATTCGTTTCTGTCGCAAGTCTCCGTTTACTTGTGTATTCTAGTCCATAAACGATACTTTTCTTTCTTCGACCGAAAACAACGCCGTTAAACGTCAATGGTTGCTGCGGAACGGCGCTTTGGAGGAAATACAACGAACGAAACATTCGGAGCACGTAGGGCGGCGTATAGATGCGGGGCGAGGTAATTCCTTCGGGCGGCTTACAGCGCCCGCGGCAGAGAACGGGCGACGCAACGACTGCGTCGCGACGCCACAGGGGAGGGGGGGGGGAGAATGGCCAGCCTTGGGAAGGCATGAGAGCAGAATGTGCCCCACTCATGAGATATTAATGACGTCACACAGTCAGAAATTTCATTAAATTAAATGTAGATTAATGTATTGCATATGAAATTTATTGTGACCTTGTACATTAAAAAGGGCTTAATATATTTGTACATTAAATTGAATACATAAGTTAAATCAATGTAGCCAATTCAAATCAATGAACATTTAATGTAGATGTTCTCCCCTGCCTCTCATCATTCGTATCTTATAGCCATAATTACCAGGCCATCAAGATCATTCATTCATTCATTCATTCATTCATTCATTCATTTCAGATAGGACCGTAAAGCGTTGCATTCTTACGAACATGTGTACATTAAATTTAATGTGCGTTCATGATAATTACTATAGTGTAATTTACATTAACGTAATGCGTAAATTTCTGGCAGTGCACTGATGTCATTCGAATTCGCACACCGACGCTCATGTTTGAAGTGGAAATAAGAAATTGACGGATGGTACATCCTCCTGGAGGCTCTTCAGGCATGAGCAGCTCTTGTCCGCTTTTCTCGCGCTACAAGACTAAATTCAATTTTTGCTCTACTACTTCATGCTACACTACTTCGAGTGCATTTATACCAGAATGACAATATAAAACATACAGTAAGTAATAACGATAATCTCGAGTTTCGATTGAGACTACGTGTGGCGAAAGAGAGTTCGAAAGTAGGATGATATAGACTCCATCTGCGAGTATAGCACGGGCATTTTTGAATAGAGCAGAGTTTTCACTAAGGAATTATAAATTATGATTTATTTAAAACATTCTTACGTGGTAATATTCATCTCTAAACCCCCTTCGAATTAATGTGAGAAAAGAAAGAAAGCATGTGATGCACGGTAGATAAAAAAAGGGAAGAAAGTGGAATACATTTTTTTAACCTATCGTCCACTGAAAAACGACTTCCATAACACTGGTGGAAGCGGAAGCGTTGGCTCAGTGCATCAACTGATATATCTGCTGCACCTCTGAAAGGTAGGTCGTAGGTTCGAGTCCCGATGGTGGCAGGATTTTCGACACTAGCTATTCAGCTAGGTCGAATTCAGTCGCTATCTGAAGGAGAATTCTAGCGGTCGGCTGCTCTGATCGGTAGTTTTCTGTGATTTCTCCGATCGACACGAGGCGAATGCCGGAGTAGAACCCTAACAAACGGGCCGCGCGCGATCTTTTCTTCTTCTTCTTCTTCTTCTTCTTCTTCTTCCTTGTCCTATCCTCACCTCTTACACACACACTTACACTGCCAAACATGCCAGGAGACCGATCAGGGACATAAAACTTGTTCCGGCTGGGGCGGTGCCCCGCTGGTTGGGGATACTTGGCTGGGGAAAGCCCCGTTAGCCGACGGTAGGTCGGCGCCGGATTTGGCCATCCAGCGGGGGAAGACCACCGCCACCTCCCAAGGAAAACTTGCACTACACTTACGGGACTAACGACCATAGTAGTTATCGCGCCCGGAATCACTAACGAACTCAATCAACACTGGTGGACGTCTCGCCCACTCCGCAGGGCTCTGAAGCCTGGAATGGAACTCCGGCCTGTGAAGGGCGCTCTCCCCCTGCGTCTGAAACATGTTGTTGGAGGAGGCAAAGGGCGTCTCCCGGGGGGCGGGGCACCTCGAGCACCTGCTCTGCGCCGTGATGGAGGACGATCCGCCTCATTAAAGCGGTGCGGCGCGGCGCGGCAGCGGCAGGGCGCCACCCGGATGGCCCTCCGCGAACTGCAGGGGCTGCAGAATCGTCAAGAGGCCAGGCGTGGAGGGCGCTTCGTCAAACGTCAGCCTCCCTCTCTCCTGCCCCCTGATGGGGGGGGTGCACATGAAATCGATAGTGCCTGCGGCCCCCGCCTCCCTCAGACTTCGCTTCTCCGAAGAGAGCCCGAAGATCGATTGTCAATCGAGTATTCTTTTTTTCACGTAATCTGAGATATTGGTTCCGTCTAAACTTTTTCGAAATACTGCCTCGGGCTGGTATTCTTATCTCTTTTTTTCCCGCGGACATCTGTAGGTTTATGAAATTGACCGCGTGGGTCGACGTGGATGAAGCGGGCCTGCTGGCGGATTCCGCGCGACTCGGGTGTCTGCGTGCGATGGGCGATGGGGTGGGCGTTACGACCGCCCCGCGACCCAAGGAGTCGCCGCCCAATTACTGCGAGATCGCTTCCCAATCCGGATGCGGCCTCCGTCTATTGCGTGTGCTCAGAGTTCTTCCAACCCTGCCTCCTTCGTGTGTATAGAGATCTGGACCCTCCAGCCTCACTCTACTCTACGGACGCCGGAAACGGGTTCTTTCCTGCCTTTGGCCACAGTTCTGTCACTCAGCTAAACCTGTCATCTCTGTTGTTTCCATTTCTTCTCATACAGGTTGTCAGTTATTTAAATGTGATAAACATTTCTCTATAGTGCGATTTTTATAAGGCTGCGCCTCAAGTCTTCACAGTGGTATTATGTCACTGCATTTCGCGTCTTTCTCAGTCATGGCGCTAGATGTCGCATGGTCAAGAAGTGCTTGATATGGTCACGATCATGCGACATCAAGCGGCACGACCGAGAAAGACGCGAACTGCAATGTCATAATACCACTGTGATGACGGGCCTGGAGGCGCAGCTTTATAAAAATCTCACTATAATTCACATCGTTATTTTTCCTATATTGTCACCACTGGCATTCCCCCCCTCTTCTATATTGTTTTTATGTTTATATCCATTCGTGTTTTTCATATTTATTTTAAAACGATTATTTATTTCATTTTTCTTTTGTCTTTACTACTGCCCTCTCGCTTCATATTTATTAAAACAAACGCGTCACATAAATCTCTCTTCAACGAGTCTGTCTTTCTCGCACCAAATTCAATGGGTAAATTATTCGTCAGCAGTCTTTCAACTATAAAGAAGACCTTAACCAAAACTTTTCTGTTCCTTTCACCTCCAACTTGTTTCGACAGTCTCAAGAGGTTATAATTTGAATATATTTCCTCTCTTCAGTGACTCGCAAAAAAGGACTTTCTGCGCTTTGAATCAAGTTTCTCGATCTCAATCGAGAAGAGACGAGGGGAGTGAGGGGGAAACATCGCTCTCATTATTAATAGTGCAACGAAAAATAGAATATTGGAATTCTCATAGGTGTCTGATATAGTGTGTACGGAGTAAATGTTTTATAATTTTTACACGGGGTTTTGTAGATGTCTTTCTTCAGGGAGTCTTGTAACAGCACATATACTTGAAAACATTGGTTGTAAGCTAATAATTTGTATTTATAAAATAATCCCGTCAATGTATTTAATTGACATTTTCTATGTACTACCTATAATGTTTAACTTCTTAGACATATACAATGTGCAATTAGAAATTAAAGATGGTTTCAAATTTCGAAAGTTGAATGAAATGACTGTGTGTACATCCATTGTTTGCACTTTCGATTTGGGGCGCTGCGTCAACTGGAAGCTCGGCCGCCCCTCCCCCTCCCCCGCCTGCGCCGTTGGCGCGTGCGCGTCGCTTTATGAGGGGCCTTATCGCCTTATCGCCCGCCCACGACACGCCGCGCCGCCGTAAAGAGGCGAGAAAGCGAGCGAACGCCCTCGCCACGCTGCCACGCGCCCGCCCACACTTCCGGCACGCACCTCCCCGCCCCGCCCCGCCCCCGCGCCCGCTCCCGTCCTCACCAGCCCCCGCACCCTCCTACACTCTGCTCAATTCCCACGCCCCGCCTTTGCCCCGTCGCCCACCCCGTGTCCACCCAACCCCGCCCTTCCCCTCTAACTCCATTCACCACGCCACCACCCATCCGCTCAGGGCAACAACTGTTGTCATTGCGGCGACTGTGACGGGAATGTCCTCGAGTTCGAGTCCCGACGGTAGAGGAATTTCGGTACTAGCTGCGTAGCTGTATCGAATTCGGCTGTCGAGTTCTTGCACCTCGGTTGTTCTGATAAGTAGTTCATAGGATTCTTTAAACAGCACCAGAAGAATGCCGGAGCAGTACCTTAGCAAACGGGCCACGGACACACGTCACGAGACCAGTCGGGAGCTTAAAGTGCATCCCGGCTTGGGCGGTGCCCCACTGAGGGAGATACCCGCAGAGGGAATCTTCCCGTCAGCTGACATGTGGATCGGCGCCGGATATCACTCATCCAGCGGTGGAGGAACACCGCCACCTCTCGGGTTATAACATTCACTACACTAATGGAACGAATAATAGTAGTGGTTGACGTGCCCGAAAATTTCAATCAACCAAACCGTCTACCCCGCCTCACTCGTCCCGCTTCATCATGCTTCCTCCCAGCTCCACCGTGCCTCTCCCGCTTCCCCCACCCCGTCTCATACCAGCCCCGCCTCCGCCCCCAACCCCGCCTCCACCCCGCCACTGCCTTTCTCCCGCCCTCCTTTCCTTCCACCCCTTCCCTTGTCCCCGCCCTCGCTCGTTCTGTCCGCCTCCCACCCCGGCTCTCGCCCCCTCCAACGCGCGCGCTCCCATCCATATTTCATGGGCATTGCCCGTGTTCCCGTTAATATTAGAGCGCGCCGATTGAAATGTTTTCTACCCGCCTGCGGACGCAACTCTGCCGAATCAGGGAGCGGAGACCATAAAGAGGTCCTCTCCGTTTTATCGAAACTGGTATTTTGACAAGTGGCTTAGCGGAATATGATTGCTGAAATTTTGTTTTATTTTCGCAAGAGTAGCAAGAGATGTGAATATGTTGTTGAATAATGCTCATATTTTCGAATCAATGTTTTTTTAAACCGTGTACGAGAGTGAGAATACATTTTGGGAGTTATTATTCAATGAAAATGCCGTTGTTACTCATTCCTGTTTTTATGAATAATAAAACTTACAAGGAGAAGATGAAGAAAAACTCAGTTAAAATAGTGTCGTTTGAAATGCACTGCCCCGTAGTTAGCAAACGATTGAATAAAATATCTGAAAAAGATTTTGTAGCTATGGTAGGGGATTGATAATAAATGTTACAACTGTACAAATTTGAAGTTCGACTTTCTTTCGCGACAAACATTAGAAATTATAATAGCGAATAGCAGAAGATATAATGAATAAATCAAGGAAAATGAGTTTTCTAACAAACTTTCTGAAAACGTGTATCTTAATGATAATTATGCTTCAGACGACCCTAACAAGAAAGTGCTGTATTGGAATAATACAATACAATAAATCCATTGATCTTAATCTTGAGGAAGGCCTCCGAAGTTAAATTGTGGGGTGGCATAAAATTGTAACCGCTTTCAGGTGAGCTAGCCCTGGATAGCGTTTTTTTTAAATAAAACCAACTATAAACGCATTGTTCTCAATGTCTTGCATATTTAATAAAATGTTTTACCGCCAATTTAAATCCACGCCTCGGACTAATGAAATTTCGACTAACATCGAGTGCCTTGCCGAAGGGCATGAACACGCGGTATGAAAATGAATTCGCCAACGAGTAGCGTGCGTTCGTTCGCACGGCGAGCGGGTCAGGCTCTGCCCCCAATCCTCCGCCCGCGGGAGGGAATCAAAGATAAGTTTTCTAACAAAACTTTCTGAAAACACGTATCCTAATGATAATTATGCTTCATATTGCCCTAACAAGAAGGTGGTGTTTTGGAATAATACAATACAATAAAGCCATTGATCGTAATGCCGGGGAAGGCCTCCCACCTAAAATAATGGGGTGGCTCAAAATTGTAACCGCTTCCATGTGAGGTAGTCCTGAAGAGCGTTTTTGTTTTGTTTTGTTTTTTGTTGTTATTGTTGTTGTTTTTAAATAAAAGCAGCTATAAACGCATTGTTCTCAATGTCTAGCATACTTAATAAAACGTTTTTACCGCACATTTTAATTCCACGCCTCGAACTAATGAAATTTCGACTAACATCGAGTGCCTTGCCGAAGGGCATGAACACGCGGTATGAAAATGAATTCGCCAACGAGTAGCGTGCGCTCGCTGGCACGGCGAGCGGGTCGGGCTCTGCCCCCGATCCTCCGCCCGCGGCAGGCACGTAGCGCCACGTGGCCCGCATGCGGGCGGGCGAGAGGGCGGGGGCGGCGGGGGCGGAGGGAATTCTTCGGGGAGCGCTGCCGGGCCGCGCGCCGCTTCCGTCGGTTGTTTGTAGAGCAGCGCGTGCGCTCCCGGCGTGCTAACGCGCCTACAAATCGAATGGAAATGCGGCGCGCGCCGCTCGGAAGGCGAAGCCACCACGCGGTCCGGTGTTCGTTTTTTTTTTCTTTTTCTTTTTTTTTAAACAACTCGTTTTAGTGCGTTGACTTGGTTGATTCTGCTTCACAGGAAATTCTATTGCAAGTCATTTAATTAATCGTGGAACAAAATTACTTAACGCGTTTACTAGTCCTTGGACGCCAATTCAATTTCACCGGAACACAATTCTTTTTGGGAGTCTCTTTTTATCGCGAGTTATTCAACGAATGATTTCTTGCCTAATTTTCCTGTATGCGTTGTAATGGGTTCATATAAATTCAGACGCAAATGTTACTTCTTTCCTTGCTGTTTTTAATGAAGTAATGCGCGATCTGTCGACCTTCTAAGCAATTACTGTGAACGTCAGCTACAAACGTTTAGATTTCGTGGCCGCAGGGATCTTTGAAGGGATGTGATATTAAAGCTACATAGTCCCATGATACCGGTCTGAATCCGAATGGCGATTTTGCAATGGAACACTGCAGGCACATGAAAGGGATATTTGCATCATATCTGTTATTACTTGTGATTTGGGTTGTGGAAGATCGGAAATTGCTTTTCCCGCAGTCCTGTGAAATTTATGAGGTAGCCCTGGCGTAGTCGTATTCACACACACACTGCTCCATTCCTGCTCCATTTCTACGGATCTTGAGAATGCTGCTGCTTGCTACATGCAGGACGTGAATCAAGTGGTGCTGTGTAGTGCCTTCGTGAATTATCTGCCCAGAGCAGAGCATTGCGTAATGCCCCAAAGCAGCGTTGGCCGTCGGCTGAGCGGATGGTTGTCGGCCTGCTGGGATGTTAGGCCGCTGAAGAGGCGGGAGGGAGGCAAGCCTTGTTGGCACGCACCGCTGAAGCTCATTGACGCAATCCGGGTTCACGGAAAGCGTTGCGAAAGGCCCAACTGAATGGACAATGAGGCTCTGTTCCACGCTCGTCGATGGGATGGATACGGCACTATTCACAAAAAGGGATAGGGAAAATCGCATTCACTCGGAGACGATGGAGTTGCTTTATTCGCTCTGGAGAAAATCAGACATTCTGAAACAGAAAGATTGCAGTTTTCCAAGAAGTAAAAATGCTGTGATTGATGCTTTATGTAAAATTTAATTGTTCACAGTGAAGTATTTATGAAGGTTTGCTCCCTTCACATTTTGTGTAACAGCTGACGGAGAAGAGACTAAAAATGATGCCAGAGTCGGATCTGTGGAGGTCGGGGAAAATCATTACATAGTATTGGTACAACGAACTCACTTCGATTTTACGTATTACGTAGTTGTGTATAGGAACAGAATGCATGCACTAACAGAATGCAATCTTTTCAGATATTTCGTCCGTTTTAGTTTCTTAAAATCGGAACAATACTGAGAAAGAAAAAAGCGCAGACCGGCAGTGGCAAATGCACCGCTGCAGAGACCCTTAAGACGCGAGCTTTATTTGGGCTCAAGTTTGGAAGCTCTGGCTAGCCGGGGAAGCCTCGAGGACAAAATGGAAAGTAGAAAGACACCAGGCAAAACGTCAATTTAAAAGTGCAAATCTTGAAGATTCAATCGCTTGTCTATTTTATTGCCCCACCTTAGCGGAACACGGTGACCAAATACTTGCGTATGATGTTCAAATGAAAATTGATTAAGCAGCTCCCACCGAATGTCATAATGGGAGGCGGGCGGCGTGCTGACAGCCTGTCCTAGCCGTGCCCCCTCCCTCCACTCGACCTCCACCCTCGCCTTTCGGCCCGTGTTCTTTAGAAGTGGAGGCTGCCGAGCGTTTCGCTCCGGTGAAGGGGGCGTGAGCCTCTCGGGATCGCCGGAGGCACGTTTCCGGGTCCGAAGCACGCCCCACTCCCCCGTGAGCCCTCCGGAAGAGCAACGCGGTGAGAAGCGGGGCGTGGCGAGGCGGGAGATGAGGCTGGGCGGGGAGACGAGCGAAGGGGGCCTGATCGAGAAAGAGCGGTACGGAGGGCAGGGGGCGTGGCGTGACGGGGGATGAGGCTGGGCGGGGAGACGAGCGAAGGAGGCCTGACCGAGAAAGAGCGGCACGGAGGGCAGGGGGCGGGGCGAGGCGGGGGATGAGGCTGGGCGGGGAGACGTGCGAAGGAGGCCTGACCGAGAAAGAGCAGTGCGGAGGGCAGGGGGATGAGGCTGGGCGAGGCGAGGGGATGAGGCTGGACGGGGAGACGAGCGAAGGGGGCCTGAACGAGAAATAGCGGTACGGAGGGCAGTGGGCGTGGCGAGGCGGGGTATGAGGCTGGGCGAGGAGACGAGCGAAGTGGTCTGACCGAGAAAGAGCGGTACGGAGGGCAGGGGGCGTGGCGAGGCGGGGGATGAGGCTGGGCGGGGAGACGAGCGAAGGTCTGTCCGAGAAAGAGTGGCGCGTTGGGCAGCGGGGTGTAGGGGTGGGAGGCGGGGAAGAGCGGTACGTCAGGCGGGGGCGTGGCGTGCGCGGCGGCGTTCAAGGGCGACGGGCCTTTGCCGCCGCGTGATCCTCCGTCCGGCGGCGGCGGCGGCGGCGGCGGCGGCCCCTTCCCACACTAATCCGCGACCCCTTTCATGTGGGCTCAGCGGTGGCGGCGCGTTCCGCCCGGGGTTTTAAAGCGCCCACCTTGGCTCGATTCCAGTGCCAGGAGGGGATGGAGTTCGCTTTATAATGCAGTTTTCGAGAGTTCCCACCGAGGCGGGCCGCGCCGGGCTGGGCCAGCCAGGCGAGGCGAGGCACTTGTGTATTCGTGTTCCCCCGCGACCGATAGACTCGAAGCGGCGGCAGCAGCGGCGGTGGTAGCGCCGTTCGATGTGACCGAGGCGAGTATCGATTCGGGGTGTCGTTCGACTCCTGAGCTCAAAAGCGAGCGCGCGATGCGGCGCGGCAGCGCGAAAGCGCGCGAGGCAGCGAGGCGCGAGCGATGCAAGCGCGGCGCCACTGCAGCGTTTTATGAGTGGCAAAGCCGGAACTGCGTTCGTGTAAAGGCAGCTCCACACATTCGTTATTCGGCGAACACCGAGCAGCCGCTTACCGAATCCCGAGTAGTGTGGATGAGTTGCTTGCTATTTGCCGAATGACGAACATTCGGGGTTCGCCCTACCCACCGCATGTCGGTCTTTTGGACACATCAAAAGTAGCGAACATTCGCCGAACACGTCAGCTGCTCAGGATTGGGTGAGCATTAGCTCGCTGTTCGGCGTATGCCGAATGTGTGGAGCCGTCTGCAAGGCGACTTCACACATTCGACATTCCAGAAAGCTATTGCTCGCTCCATCCCGAACGGCTGATATGTTCGGCGAATGTTCGCTCCCTTTGATGTGTCCTAAAGACCGACAGGCGGTGGGTAGGGTGAGCACTGAATGTTCGTCACTCGGCAAATAGCAAGCAACTTATCCGCACTACTCGGGTTTCGGCGAGCGGTTGCTCGCTGTCCGCCGAATGACGAATGTGTGGAGCCGCCTTCAGAGTGCGAGCTGCGCATCGTCTGATGCGGCGCTGCACCAAGAACGAACCCTGTCTTTTCGAGAAGGTGCCATGTGGGTTCCACGATGCCGTGCTCCCACTCTCTCCGATTCAGTAGCAGAACTACCGAAATGAAGCCACATTTTTCTTCATTTCTTGACGATTTTTCCACAATTTTCAGATGTTTTTATTTTCAATTAAGCTCATTTTCAGTCTGCATTATTCATTGAGCTGTCTAAAAGGCTCAAGTAGTCCTGTGTAAACGTACTAATGTAAAAATGAGAACGTTGTGAAGCTGATATGTGCTTTATCAAGCAAATTTGATGTAATAACAGTCTGTATTTTTTGAAAATATGTAAAATGTACTCGAAAATTTCCAATGTTTCCAGTGTAGAATGCTTTTTGTGTAATGAGTTGTTGTGATGGAGCGTGTAGTTAATCTAACCACCACTTGCTTAATCTAGAACGCAACAGACCGCAGCCATCTGGTGCACAGATTAAAGCAGGGCTTCTGTTCCTGCAGACGACTGATAACATGTTGCTTCGAAACTATTTGCTTCGTGACCACGGATGAATCACAAAATGATCATAGAATATAATGTGTCTAGTTCCTCGAGTCTAGGAAACATTTCACTAAATATCAAGAAAGAACTACGTATATCGCCTAGCTGTTGTGGCTAGGGTTCAATGGAAATCTTTTCTACTTGTAATTTCCTTCCATATTTATAATCAGATTTTTATGTTGGTAAGCGTACTCGGTATGTTATGGCTCATAAATTTAATACGGTGAAAACACAAGTTACTCAAGGGGAACGAAGGGAAAACATAATGAAATGTCCAGTGGGCATACTGGACAATTAATCGACATGTTTATTTCATTTAATTGATTGATTGATTTTTTCGTGTTTCCGGGCGCTTCAACTACTTTGGTCATTAGTCCCGTTAGTGTAGTGCATGCTTTTCTCGGGAGATGACGGTGATCTTCCCCCGCTCGATGGCGAGATCCGGCGCCAACCTACCGTCGGGTAGAGGGGTTTCCCCCTAACCAGGACTCTCGCACCAACGGGGCACCACCCCAGTCGAGACAGGCTCTAAGCTCTCGATCGGTCTCCCGGAATATGTGGTAGTGTAGTGCATGTTAGTGTAAGTGTGTGGGTAAAGGGAGAGAATAGGACAAAGAAGAGGAAGGAAAGATCGCGCCCGGTCCGTGGCCCGTTTGTTAGGGTACTGCTCCGGCATTCGCGTGGTGTTGATCGGAGAAACCACGGAAAACTACCTATCAGAGCAGCCAGCCGCTAGAATTCTCCTCCAGATTTATTTCAGTTAAATTTTTGTATTTTTTATCAGATACATTCGTAACGTTTTTAAACTGTAATTTTTTTGCCCATTTCCGTTTGGCGCTGGCTTTCTCTCCCGAGGGCCGGGCCGGGTGGCGTGCCGGGCGCGAGTGGGGCCTCCGGACGCGCTGATCCCGCGCTGCGGTGCCGTCGCGCGTCCGCTGTAATCTCTTTGACCTCGCCGCGCGCCGATTGGTCCCTCGGGAGCTAATGCGCGTGCGCTTGATAGCCGCCCGGCAATTGTTTTATTTGGAGCGCGCCGGCCGTGTCGCCCGCGTGGCGCGGCTGCTTAGGTGGGGGAGGGGGTGGGGGCGAGCGGAGGTCGCTGCCAATGGGATCGGTGGTCTAAGCCGGGAAGCGAATGGTCTGTTGGGTTGTAGACCATGGTCGAAGCTGTGTAATCAGCCCTCGAAAGTTTCTAGGCTACCTTATCGTACGCTGGAGAGAATCGAACACTGGTTGTTCCCGTTCACTGAAACATATTCGCCGTTAACGGGTCACTCATCTGGCTTTCGGTTCAGTAATGCGGCTGGCGCTGTGAAATCGACAGAGCACATTGAATGTGTACGACATCCAACGTCAACATTTTGGAGTCGAGTTTTTCGGGATAAACGGAATTTCATAGCGAACGCATTTTGACACCAGGTGGTCTGTGACGTGCTGGTACACGTAGCTTCTCGAAAGCTGCAACGCATGCGCACGAGAGGTCCTTCTTGCTCACGCTCACGCGGTCTGGTTCGGGGCAGTCTGTACCACCTCTCGTATTGTGGTAAAAATCCTTCACAGTAGCAGCTTCGTTTCTCCATAAACAGGATTCATTTCTTCAGCAGTTCAAGTTACATTCCTCCAAAAAATTACTTCACTTTTAGAGTGGTGAGTAATTCACTTCATAGGAAGCGATTCGTGCCTTTGAACTATTTACGAAGAAGTTCAATATAGGAAAATCACCTTTTCTAACGTAGACAACGCTGCAATTTATATAAATTCTATGCCCGCATTTTCAATACTATTGTAAAATATTCTTTAGAAATAAGTGAATTAAACCACTGGTAAGTTGGATTTAGTCGGGAATACGAAATAATAATCGAATTATTACATTTTCTCCCAATGGATTTCCACTTACAGGACAATTAATATGCAAGAGATTGTGTCGATGCAAATCAGCGTTTCTTTTTCTTTTTATTTCATTATGCTTTCTTTGAGCACCTCTTTTTATTTCATTATTTATATTTCAGTATGCTTTCTTTAAGCATCCAGTGCAGGTATTTAAAATCTACAAATTGCAAGTTAATACGCGATTCCTGATAAAGAGTCGCATTGTCCTATTTTCCTTAATCCCTAGAGCAAACGCTGAGTAATTGAAACACTGTGTTTGACGATTTAGACGTTCACTTCATCCCCCAACCTGAATGTCAAATCCATACTACCTCTGTATTTCATTAAATTAAATAAACATAAACTATTGCAGTTCCAATACTATTTAAAACTTTCACGTATGTAATTGAACGTTTTATATTTGCTTACACCCTATGAGGAATGACTGCCTCTCCGACTTCGGGGAGGATTTCTCCATCTAACCTTCGCTGTAGTGTCCGATATATTGTCCCTGTGCAATAAAAGGGGAACTCACTCCAGCTCTCCAATTCAAGGAGAATCCTAGGCGAAAGATCGTTCGGAGACGGGGAGTGGAGGCGCTTTCGTGTTGCTTCTGCGAAAACCAAACAGCTGCGGCGCTGATCCCGCGCGCCCGATCCTGATCCCCTGGAGCAGCCATTTGCGTCCGCGGTCCTTGGGAGATCTCTGCCTCCGCTTGCGCCTCCGCCCCCGGGCGCGACTTCGGGGAATCGCTCCGCTCCGCCTCGTCCCGCCTCGGCCCGCCCCGCCTCGCCCCCCCTCCCCGCCCCGCCACGCCCCGCTCGGCCCCGCCACGCTCCTCTCGGCCCCGCCACGCCCCTCTCTCCCCGCCCTGCACCGCCCAATTCGTCCTGCCCTGCCCTGCCCGCCCCGTCCCTCTCCGTCCAGCCCCGCTCCGCCCCGCCCAGCCTCTCTTCGCCCCTCCCTGCCTCGCCCCGCCCGGCCCGGCTCCGCCTCGTCCCGAGCCGTCCCGTCCCGTCCCGTCCCGTCCAGCACCGTCCTGTCGCGTCCCGCACCGTCCCGTCCCGTCCCGTCCCGTCTCGCCCCTCCGCACACCACCACCCACCCCGCTCCACTCCCGCTCCTGTTCCACCACACTTGCTTGTCCTCGCCCCTAATCGTTTTCCTCCGTCCCTGTTTCATTTGCCTCGTCCCTGATAACTCCCCCCCACATCCGTGAATACTTTGCACCGTTCCTGCTCACTTTGGTCTGCCCCTACTCACATCGCTCCTCTCGTTCACTTCGCTCCGTCACTCTTCACTTCGCCCCGCCCCTACTCCACCCCGTCCCTGCTCCCGTCGACCAGTCCCTGTTCACTCGGCCCCGACCCTGCTCAGTGCGACCCGCCCGTTCCCAGTTCCCCCACCCTCCATCTTGAGACGCCCCTCTCCTCCCCGCGCCGTTCCTTCGTCCGCCATCTCGCCGCGTCTCAGGTGCAGGCGAGGCGGCCTGCAGGAAGAGGGCGCGCATGTGGGGCTTATTGATCTCGGACCGCGCGGTGGGGGAGGGAAAGGGAGGGGGCTGTGTCGGAAGATCGAGAAGGCCAAGGAGTCGCATTCAACCGAAACCCAGCACCAGCAGTTATCAAGAAAACTCCAATAAGACAGAAGAGAACATTGCAATCAATTTAGAATTTCGTGTTCGTGCGTTTTACACGTTTAGCTAATGCGGTATTTTAGTTTTCGATATTTTCAAATAACATATACGGTAGCTTACGAATATTTTGCAATGTGAACTTCATTATTTTGTCTCATGCACAAGTACAAAAAATCGCTTTTTTTTAACGTCCCACATGGCCGGCTAGTTTTGATACCATTATAGCACGCATTATAACTCTATTAAGTGCATGTAGTATTTCTGGTTTCGTTGTATGACATTTATTTTAGTTACGTATCTAGGTCCCAGTATATTCTCACTGATTAAAAATACTTTCTTTCTGTTTTTAAAAATTAGTTCCAAAAATGTATTATTTCAAATTGTGAACCGTACGTGCCTGATTGTGGAATTTCGTTTTGAGGCTGAGATTTTACGAATACATTGAAGTGGAAGCAATCCAAAGACACACCGCCTTAGACTTCATTCACAATGCAAAGTTAAACGTAAACGTAACGTAGCCGCAAAACCTACAAATGAGTTACTAAGCGAGACCATTCACTATACCTTGACATAACCGTAGACTTAAGTCCCTAAATTTACGAGTTCTTAAGGTCCAAGCTTTTGCGTTAAGTTTACGTCGGAATTCTACCGAACACCAATCAGAGAGCAGCGTGGAAGGTCGATTTCAGATTGTGTTGAGGTAGTTTGAGGTTATGTCATTTTGTTATTGTAATGTAGGAAAATAGATTGCGAACAGTTTTGATGCGTGTAGTGAATTCAAAGTAAGAATTTGGGCAATTTTTATTGTGACTTTAACATGATATGGCAAATAAACTACTTATGTTCGACGAATTACTCGTGAATTTGGTATCCTTGATATATTTCCTATATTATGAAGGAAATGCAAGCACTACTACAACTACTCGCATATATATATATATATATATATATATATATATATATATATATATATATATATATATACACATACATACATACATACACAAATCGTTAGAAGTGTCGAAGAAAAACGTAGAAACTATGGTGGAAATATCTTTCCACCGTGCTAGAAACGAATCGATATAGATTCAGTACGTTGAATTCCG